>SKCR01001260.1:0-357115 GCA_019454045.1 Zanthoxylum bungeanum
ATTCCATGGGATATCATTTCTATGATCCCGAGAATCGAAATGTATTCGTTGCTGGAATGCAACTTTCTTAGAAACACAATTTGTGTTAGAAAGTGCAGATCATAGAATGATTGATTTAGATGAAGTCAATCAAAGTAACATTGAATTGACGATAGAACCAGAAGTTCAAGAAGATGAGATACCTTTGACACCACCACCTCGTAGGTCACAAAGGATATCGAGACCCCCTGTCAGGTACAGGACGTCATCTGATGATACGCTCGATGTTTTCTTAATTGAAGAAAAAGATCATTTAACTTACAGAGAGGCGATGTTAGACATCGATGCGGAGAAATGGCTGGAAGCTATGAAATCCGAGATTGCCTCAATGCATGATAATCAAGTCTGAGACTTGGTTCCGCTTCCCGACGAAATTGTTCCTATCAGTTGTAAATGGGTTTACAAGAGGAAGCGGGGGCCCGATGGAAAGGTTGAAACCTTTAAGGCCCGACTAGTAGCAAAAGGATATACTCAGAAATCAGGTATTGATTATGAGGAAACATTTTCTCCTGTAGCCATGCTTAAGTCAATCATGATTTTATTAGCTATTGCCGCACACTATGATTATGAAATTTGGCAGATAGATGTGAAAACGGCTTTTCTGAATGGAAATCTTGAGGAAGATATCCATATGGAACAACCCGAGGGATTCGCATTCGCCAAAGATCCTAATCTGGTATGTAAGCTTAAAAGGTCTATTTATGGACTTAAACAAGCTTCCCGTAGTTGGAATCTTCGTTTTGATGATGTGATCAGATCGTCTGGTTTCATTAAAAAAGGTTAGTGGGAGCATGGTAGTCTTCTTAGTGCTTTATGTTGATGATATACTTATTATCAGAAACGATATAGGTATGTTACAATCTGTCAAAGCCTATCTCAGTAAGAATTTCTCCATGAAGGATTTGGGAGAGGCCTTTTATATACTAGGTATAAAGCTTTATAGAGATAGAGCAAGGAGGTTGATAGGACTCTCTCAGTCCAAGTACATTGATTTGATCTTAGAAAGTACAAATTTATTGACTGTAAGACAGTTAATGTGCCTTTCAAACATGATATTCATCTGTCTAAGAAAATGTGTCCTAAGACAGATGATGAAAGGGCTAAAATGCTTAGCCCCTTATGCTTCCGCTGTTGGTAGCATAATGTATGCCATGTTATGTACTAGACCTGATATCAGTATGGCTATAAGTGTTACAAGCCGTTATCAGTCTTATCCGGGTCAGGACCATTGGATGGCTGTGAAACATATCCTGAAATACCTTAAGGGTACAAAGGATAAGTTTCTCATTTATGGAGAAAATGACTTACAGTTAAGAGGTTACACGGATTCAGATTTTCAATCTGATCCAGATGATAGAAAGTCTACATCTGGGTTTGTGTTTTCTCTCAATGGCGGTGCCATTAGTTGGAAAAGCACTAAACAGGGTTCGACTGCTGATTCCACCACCGAGACAGAATACATTGCTGCTTCAGAAGCTGCAAAGGAAGCTGTCTGGATCAAAAGTTTGTTGCGGAGCTTGGAGTAGTCCCATCTATAGTAGATCCTATTCCGTTATTCTGTGACAACAATGGTGGGATAGCTCAAGCCAAGGAACCTCGCGCTCATCAGAAATCTAAGCATGTGGAACGAAAGTATCACATAATTAGAGAAATTTTGGCTAGAGGTGATATTGTAGTTTGTAAAGTACGAACTGAAGAAAATGTAGCAGACCCACTAACTAAAGCCTTAACTCTCCCAGGTGTTTGAGAAACACGTGGAGTCAAAGGGTATTAGATACCATCGTGAATGGCACTAGATCAAGTGGGATGTTGGAAATGGTGATCGAGCACCATTCACTTTTTGTATGAATATTTGATATTTATGCAATATAATATTTATTTTATCATGGTTATTTATTTATTAATATGGTAAAACTCTTACTTTATTTATATAATGTAAATCTAATTGTTAGATTACTCTAAGAGTTAGAGATTTCGAGTTACACTCGGAACCTTATATGAATTTAGTAAAGACCCGGGAGTTACAACATATGGTGATATAGTTGCAAGAGTTGCAAATGGTGTTGAGAAATATCACGCATTCTCTCGAATATAAATTATTCCTAGTTAGATATATTGACATGGGTCGGTCATTATATTGGTAAGACTAGTGCATTGTCTATATATGTAATGGACATATGGTTTGTCTCAACAGACTGTGAGCTTAGCGGAAGTTCGTATAGAAATGCAGATATTCATTAGTTGAATGAATGTTGAATTAACTCATAAAAGATTACTAATAGATATTCCATAAAACTGTCAATAGTTATCTTTTCGAGTTGAGTAGTTATTGTGGTCCTTTGACTTGAGACACCACGGTGGTCTTGTGAGTGATCCGCTGTGCCTGATACCATGCATGTCAGAGACCTTTCATGGTCTGGCCTCTGGATGACTGTTAGGTATAGACCGATGCTCACGAAGATCGGTGTGTGTTAATATGAGGATTCGTCAGTCCATATGGTTGGATTTTGTTTCCAGAAATTTTTAGAATATATTCCGGAAATCTTTTGGCCGAAAGTTCGTTGAAGAAATTGTTTCTTTGACATTATAAATAATATTCAAAAAGAGTTTTGCTATATTATTTATTAATGGAATATAAGGATGGAAAATTTCATATATTGAGTAGATAAGGTTTTGACAGTATAACTATAACCTTACTCAATTGGAAACAGAAATGACGAAGGGATTATACATTAGCGTTTTAACCTCGACTTGTATGGTTCGACGTGTCGTGTTGTTTAGTCATGATTTGTAGGTGGACAGGCCTTCATGAAATATGTATATAAGTATATGAGATATATATGTATATATATAAATAACAACCGAACGTGAGCCTAGAGAGTTCCATTATATTGAGTTTACTCGTTGAGCACTAGGGCGACCTTTCGTCAAATATTGACAAAGTATTTTTTGGGTTTTTAGGATTAAATTGTTTAATCCGATAATTCATGAGATGAATTGAATTAATTAATTTTATATCAAGAGTTGATATAATTTTTATTGTATAATAAATGTAAATTTGATTTACATTAATTAGTAATTATTTTGTGAAATTAATTTAATTGTTAAATTAATATATAAAATTAGTTACTTGATTTATACAAATAAATGTTTTAATTAATTAAAGTAACTTTAGTTAATGTAATTGAATGTTTTTAGTTAAAGTAACTAAAATCTTTTAATTGCAATTTAGTTACCTTGGTTGGTGAGATAATTAACTATGGTTGATTATTTTTTTTTTTGAAATATGTGGTGTAGGAAAAGATTCCCTTAAATCATGATTTAAATGAAAGGCTTGGATTTATTTATTATTTTAATTAATAAAAGAAAATGAAAAACAATTGCTTTGTTTTCCTCTTTGGCTCACTGCTTCTGCCTGCCGAAAAAATAATAATTGATTTTTTGGCTTCTTTCTCACTTACCTACTACCTGCCGTATCAAGTAAAAAAAAAGAAGAAAATTGGTTTTTATCTTTTTTCCTCTGCTAAGCTCACTGCCGACCTTTGAGAAAGAAAAGCTTTGGTTTTGTTTTTTTTGTTTTGCTCTCAAATCCAAGCCAATAATCTCACCAAATATTACCCACATATAATCAAGTCCATGGAATTAATCCTCAAGTGTTAATGGTTAATTATGTTCTTGAGGTTTTCTTTTTCCTAGGGTTTTAAGAGTTAAAATTTGGGGAAAAGTTGGTTGCTATTCTTGAGTGATCAAACCACCTTTTGATCACCAAGATTTGTTCTTGGAGAAGCTCAATTTGGTGGAGGAAGAAGATTTGAAAGAACTCAAAGCTTGGAGGACTTGGAAAAGTTTGGATGCAACCCTTCACAAATTGGCAAGGATTGAAAGAAATTGTTGGTAAAATTTAATTTGTAAATTTATTGTTCAATTTCTTGATGATTATTGTTGAGAAAAATTGTTGTGGATTTGTTGGATTAATAGGAAGCATGTTAGTGAGGAATTAGAAGCATTTGAGTGTTGAAAATTAGTATATAATTGATATGTTAATTTTGAATGCTTGGATTAATTTTTTCAAGAGTTGGAAAATTATTTTGTACTTGAATTAATTTTTTTTCAAGTGTTGGAAAATTAATTTTAGTATGTTTGAATTATTTTCAAGTGTTGGAAATAATTAGGATGCTTAGTTTTAATTTGTCAATAGTTGATAAATTGATTAAAGTGTTTGAAATTTTTAAATGGACTTATGGTAATTTTTAATACATGAAAATGTTTTAATGCATTGGAAATTTTAAGTTTGTAATTAAAAATTTTAAACCCACTTTTAAGGACTGCCGAAAATTAAAAAAATATATATATATTTTACTCGCTCGCGATTTGATCTCGGGCGGGTTTCCGCTGCACTCGGTTTTGTCCGTTCCTCACACAACGGAATAATGTTATTATAAGTTTTCCCATTCAAAAAATAAAAACAAAATTAGCGCATAAATATGAACCAAAAATGTGGCTATTTAAAATCAAACTTTAAATTTAAAAACTAAATATTTCCCAAAATATAAAATATTTCAAAAAAATAATTAAATATTATCAATTTACAAATCATAAGATTTAAAACAAGTATCATGGTCGTTACAAAAAAATGATCAAAATGAAGCGAATATTTATAAATTCCCGATAAATCATTTTCAAACATTTATATTTTCTCATACGGACTCCAAATCAAATTCTATAAAATGTTATATTTAACACTCATACCTACAATTTTCATTAAGGAACCTTTCTCAAATTAGAAATTCCACAAGGTCAAAACAACCCTAAAGTTGTTATGTCGCACATAATACAAACCTGAAAATGTGACTCTGCTCACAAAAAAAAATAATAGTCCTTACAAAAATGTAATTATTCTTTTTAAAAAATGTGTCTCCTTAAAAAAAATGTGATTATCCTTATAAAAAAATACGATTGTATAATAAAAATATGATTGTCCTTGTAAAAATATGACCGTCCTTACAAAATTACGACTATCTTTACAAAAATAATGTGACTGTCCCATGAAAAATGTGATTGTCTTTATAAAAAAATGTCCAACCAGAAAAAAAAATCATGAACAATGAATTTTCGTTGTTCACGCATGAATAATATAAAAAAAAGTGTTGTAAAAAATACTAATGTTGTATTAGAGATGGTAAAATAGTGATATAAATATGAATACAATCAATTTAGAATTAATGTTTGGACTAAGTAGAAAAAATGTAAGTATTTATCCTAAATTAGAATAGCTCATGAAAATGATTTTTTAAAAAAATTCTAATAATTATAAGTGAGTTTGACTTTAAAGTTGATGTAGGACACATAAATCGGCGACGCTGTTCTAGGCTCGCGGCCTAGTTGGGAGTACGGAATAGCTCGCGGGGAACTAAACCGGAGAAATAACATGGAGTCGCCACCCGTGTGAACCGGGATAAAGATTTAAAGCCGTACCCACCCCTCGCAATGGAAGACCTCAAACATGTTGGGTTCGGAATGGTCCCTTACTTATGCAACTTGTAATGATATGATTTGTGTAATAAACTAACCGAATCTACTCAACATGTATGCTCAAAGGTAACTTGGATCTAGTCCGCATTCATCAAAATAAATCATATGACTAAGTTCGCATGCTTTAAAAATAAGTCATTATAACGGCAAGCATATAATATCACACGGCAATCCCATGAACATGCTTCAATTATATAATGAGGAAAACAAATAACAACATAAACATAATGCAAATTCCAAAATAAATAACTAATCATGCTTAAAAATAGATAACTAAATCATGCTTAAAAAAGAAAATAAATAACATACTAGACTAAATCATGCTCGAATACAAGCTTGGATGAAACGAAATACGTGTGTCTCTCAAGTGGTACGTGGCATTGTATCCCGAGTACAAACCGCACTACCGTCTATTCGGATTCGGCTACGGAATTTACGTCCGAGTTTCCATCCGATATACCACAAGAGAAAACACATATTCCGTTCATCCGGAAATCACATCATGCACCAATCCACAATACTCATGCGAAATAAAGTAATAAATAAATAGAAAATAAAGGATAATAAATAAAAGGGGTGCCCTCAGGTCTAACCTCTTAAGTCGTCTTTCGGAAGCGCGTTTACGGGCCGTCGGAAGGGTTGATGCTCCGCAACTCCTCCGGTTCACTGATTTTCTGTTTTCCTTCGCCGCCTCGCTGTTTCGGGCTGCTATTTCCTCTGTTTTTGCTGTATTTTCTGGTCGTTGGGTTTAGTTATTGTTTGCGGTATTCAGGGACTGTTTTAGGGCTGTTTTGTGCGGTTTTTGGGACTGTTTTTGTTGCAGTTTTTGATGCTCTGGTTGGGCAGTTTTTGGGACTGTTTTGCGGTATTGAAGGGTTGAGCTTGGTGATTGGTGGTTCGGCAGTGGGCTAGTCTTTGTGGATGGCTTGTGTGGTCAAGGGGCTTACGTGAAGGGCTGTTGATTTAGGCAGTGTGTTGATGCGTTAAAGGGCTGTTGATTGAGTGGGGGAGTGAGTGGCGTGAAGGGCTGTTGATTTAGGCAGTGTATTGATGCGTTAAAGGGCTGTTGATTGAGTGGGGGAGTGAGTGGCGTGAAGGGCTGTTGATTTAGGCAGTGTGTTGATGCGTTAAGGGCCAGGTGCGTGGAAGGAGGTTGGCGTGAAGGTGTTTAGCTGGTCGATGTGGGACTTGTGACGTTGAGTTGAGGGCTATTGGCTTGAAGTAATGGCTGAGTTGGATGGTATTGTTACGTGGTCAGGGAAGTGAAGTGGTGGGGACGTGTGGCTGTTGGCGTGAAGGGCTGCTATGTTGGGTGCTAGGGGCTGTTATGTGTGCGCTTGTGGAGGCAGCAACGTGATGAAGGGGCAGGTTTGCGTGATGAAGGGAGGCAGCAACGTGAAGCAAGTTGTGGTGGCTTTGTGCGTGAGGGTGTTGAGGATGTTTGGCTGAATGTTTGTTGTGCGTTGGTTCAATGGTGTGAACAGTTTTATTTCCCTTGTTTGTTGATTTTGTGAGTCTCGGCTAGGGGTATTTTCTTTGGGTTTTTTTGTGAGAATGAGCTTGGGGTTTAGATTTGTGGTGAATGGTTTTATAGGCAAAGGGAATAGGGTCATCCTTGTCTGAGAAGGAAATGATTTATGCATTAAAGGGAATATCTTTTAAATTATTATGGGATAAGGAAATCTTTTAATTAGGGAAGTGATTTGATTTGATTTTAATTTGATTTATTCTTTTTTAGTTAGGGATATGATTTGGTTTAATTAGGTAAGGGATCCATGAGATTTCTTTAATTTAGGAAGGGGATTTATTTAATTTTGGAATGAGATTTAATTTAATTTAATTTAATTTGTGTTTTAAATATGTTTTAATTATTTGGATTGGGTTTGGGCGAAATGGGCTTGGTGTGTGGTTTGGTGATGTGTGGGCTTGATGTGTTTTAAAACGGAGGTCCAACAAACAAGCCCGCAGCTACTCCTGCGAATTAAATCCAACCATGCGTCAATTCTTGACTATTCCCTTCCGACGTCCGTTTCCCACGGCTTCCACAATTAAAGAGGTAGTGTCTCCATACGAGACTCATTATCGGGATTTATATGCAGAAATGCAGTGCCTACAGTTGAGACACTATCAAAAATTAATGTGTTCTTTCTTTTAAATTTGGTCATAAATTAATAATCTTGACACATGTCTCTTTTGTTCTTGTTGACGATGCTGAATGGATTAAAAAAAAACTTCTGTCTTGAGCTGAGCAAATTACATTACTTATTTATTATTTTAATAATGATTAAAAAAAAAAAAAAAAAAAAAACAAGTATGAAAGGATAATTTTGGAGGGAAAAAATTAACAATAGAGGTTTATAGTTATAATGTTATATAGAAAATGATTTAAAATAATATTAATTGCCCTATATTATTTATTAACAAAGTTAAACTGTGATGCAGTTTAAAAGTAGAATTTTACTTGAATTTTAAATAAATCTCACCAAATCATCTAACGCTAGTGCCATGTCGGTCGGTCCAAATCATTGACACATCAGCATAAAAAAAAACCAACAAATCTGGACAAAGTTCAGGTTCACGATCCAAGCCAATCCGGTCTAGATTTTAAAACCATGTTACAAACAATTAAAAGCTTATGCTAGTGTATGCAGAAGCACTTCATGAGCAAATCTCCGGACAACGAAAATCATATGGGTAATTAAAAAAAAAAAAAAAAAAAATACTACATGGATCTTTATGTATAAAAATATACATCCAAGCCACAAATTCTTTCCTCCCATAATACTTGTGCATCTAAATCCAGTAAAAGGAAATTCATTTCTAGATTGCAAATTTCATAGGCAAATAATACCTGCATAAATGAAAACACAAGCTATTTAAAAAAATATATATATCAAAAAAACAGGACTACTGAATTGTTTAATAATTATAAATGATCTAAACATATTGATTTCAGCTTGCAGGAAGACATGAACATATCTTAAAATTGCTAATTAACAGGCTCCGTACCTCAGGTAAATGCAGCTGAAAAACTGTTACATCATTTTAGCGTCTCCAGTCAGAATGCTCTCTGGAGAACGAGAGGCCACTGTCTTCTCAACCTTCACATTTATATCGATTTCTCCAACTTGTCTGCCCAGACCATTTACTTGATCTTCAATATGGGCTCTTTCCTTCTCATTGGTATTGGTAAGTGGATACATGTCATTTTTGGGAAAATGTTGGCCAAATTCTGCATCCTCAATCCTTTTCTGAGATGGATTGATATTTTCAGCATCACAAACAGAACCTGTATCACCAAAAGCACCAGGGCCTTTGTTCATTGGATAGAACTTCGTAACAAAATAATCAGCCGTACTCTTGCTCTCAGTGCTAATATTATGTTGCAAAACAGGAGGGCTTTCTAAAGTACTAATATCATGTACTTTATATGCAGCTTCCCCAGCCTTCGAAAGTCTCTCTCTACCAGATTTAGGAGACATTCTAGTATGGAATTTTGGAGATATTAGTGGGCTCTTTACATTTCTTGAAACAGAGACCTTTACTGCAGCATTAGTGGGTGCTTCAAGAGATAAAGTAGGTCTAAGTTTTTTAGTCAACGCAGTTTGCTGGGTGTTTTGGACCAATGTGGTTTTAGAAGATTGAGACTTTCCAAGTTTAGTCTTGTTTAAGCCTGCATTCCGACTAATGCTTGCAGCTCCAATTCTAGGCAAGGCACTGGGTAAACTAGAATGAGATTGCAAACTTCCAGGGGGTGTGCAGCCTGCCGACCGGACCTGCATACCAAAAGACAAAAGGAATCCATGCAGGTTTTATACTTGTCAAATCAAATTTTAAACTATGATATTAAATAAAGGAGGTGATGTTGCCAATGATACTTTATGAAAGACTAGCGATGCATATTTTATGTAAGAACTAGTATGCAGAAATTAAAAGAAAAATCAATACTGACCCCATCAAAGAAGCCGATTTTAGGTGATGGCATTCTGAGGCCAGAGGGTTTTGAGGAAGCTGGACGAAGAAGTGAACATGTTCCCACTGAAGCTCCCTTTACATGTTCACCTTGCAAACCGGGGACCTTAGGATCATCTCCAACTGAACGTTGATTTTTAGAATTTTTATGAGAATCCAAGACTTGTGGGGCATCACCATTTGCAGAGACCTTCAAGGAAGAGCTAGAGTCCAGGCTAGTTCTTGTACTCTTAGGTCTATGAACAGCTGTTACAGTTGATGATGTTGATTCCGAGGACCATTCACTGATAGAGCTAGCAGGCGATATGCTAGAAGAGAGATTTGTTGCAGATCTCAAATAATCCATGAAAGGTGAACTCCCAGACTGACTTTTATTTCTTGATGCAGTTTTTGACCGGCATGTGACAGTTGAACCAGAGGAACGATTTTCTGTTCCAGAATCATTTCTTCTCATAGAATTCAAGGAAAATTTACCAGTGCTGCCTGATGAACCACTGCCAGAACTATCCAATGAGGAACAAGAAGTTGTTTGCTGCATTTTGGTTGCAGCTGAAGAATGCAAAGATCCGGAAGGAGGGGTTGGCCTGGGAACAAGATTTCGTGAACTGCCAGAAGAAGGTACTTTAGATGCCGGAGCCCCTCTAACTGTAATCCAGAATAGGCCAAAGGTGAATAACTTTCAGAACAAGAATAACATCAATTCAGCCTATATACAAAGGTAATCTGCAAAAAGGATTCAGCCAATGTAGAGTAGGTTAGTCAAAGGAAGTGGAAGCAAAAATACCTGATGCCGTTTTGGAATTATACTTTTCCAATTTGATAAGGTTAGCACCCAGGGATGCCCTTTTAATTGATATTGCTGAGATGGGACTAATCCTACCCACTGCCTTGGGTGGCTTGCAAGGAGATCTAGTTGAGTCCTCATTTGTAGCAAAGGACTGTAGAGAAATTGAGTGAGTTAAATGATATTCACAAGGTCAGCATGCTTGATGCTGAAACTAATTAGTGGCATCACATACTATGTTAACATTACTGACGGCCAAACATGTCTTAATTTTTTGAATATTAAATAATACATATGGAAAGTATAAAGTGAATCAGTCAGTCGTTTACAGACAGAAACAATAAGTGCTTATTGATACATGCTAAGCATATTTAGTAAATACATGCCTGTGAGACTTGGGGACGAACAGAGACCTGCTTTGTTGCCTTCCCTGATCCTTGAGTGCCAACACTTGGCTTTTTGAGAGCTGCTTTGGGCATCATCTAAAAGTTACAACAAGGTTTATTAGTATGTAATAGAACTTCAAAAAATAATGACTAATTATGGCTACAATATGTAGGTGACCTCACCTTATCTCGAGAGGCAATGTCCGCCTTTGAAGCTGAGAGAGAAAACATGTTAGTTTGAGAATTAGTGTGATGGATCATAGGCACATACGAAACTAAGCTAAGGCCTCGAGTCGTTAACCAGTTACAATTTACAATGGACGTTATAGCTGAATGATTAATTTGAGTAGCTCAATTACAAAACCATTCTGACTAGCTCAATTAGTAATATATTGGAAGGAAAACAGTATACAAAAAAACTGTCTAAGAATATGAACAAAGTAAAACCATCCTGCAAGGTTCAAGAACATCTTGTCTAACAATAAACGGACACAACTTAAAAAATTGTTGGCATCGGATAGCTGAATTGATCAAATTACCGAATGATATGGAAACAGATTGAGGATGAAAGTTAATCCATTAAAAGTTACATTAATCTACTTAAAACATGTTCATTTCATACTAGGGCCTACTACATTATGTTCAATTAATCAATCATATTGAATATAAATGTTTATAATAGCTAGATCAGAAAACAAGCTGCATGGTGGTAGTGCTCATGGTAGTTTCAGTGGATAAGTCAGCTCAGAATGAGGGTGTCATAGGAGGTAATGGCCAGGATATTACTTTGCATCCAAAGAGCAAAAGGAGAATATCATTAGATTGTACTGGATGCAACAGAAATTTGGAATCAAAATCAGCAGAATCAAATTGTGTATCAGCAAACAGACCACCAGACAAGGGAACCTGTTTTATCCTCTTACAAAAACAGATGTATACTCACACTGGATGGTTTGAGACCCTGCCACTCCTAGTTTCTTCTTACAATTTAAGTTTGCCACATTGGATTCCTTGCTAGATTTCTGGATTGAAGCTCTTACATCTTGAAATAAATCACCCTTGAGACTTTTCAATGTCAAAGTATCGCTATTTAATGTAGATAGTGAATCTGTAGATGCGTAGATGTCTTCTTGAATTCCAGGTAATACATGTTTATCGCTTTTCTCAGTGCCTCCAATCATACTAGACAGCTCCTCAGGTTCCAGAAAACCTGATCAGATCACAGATACGACTTTAGATGTGAGGATAAACAAAAATGAATATTTCAAATTTCATTTGTAGATAAAAGCATGCCTTCACTTGTGAAAAACGCATTATCCCAGGCTAAACTTTTGCGCAAGTTACATTTCCCGCTTCTTCCCTTTTCTGGTTTTGATGACCCTAATGGCCGAGACCGTTGTTCTCCCTCTTCGAGAGAGTTAAACATGGCTTCCACATTGGGAGAATCAAAAGGGTCCAAGAACCTAACATGTTTCTGCTCCTGATTTTCTGAATATCACAGATAATCATCAAATCAGCCAGAAAGCTCTCTACTAAATAGAAGAATTTAAAAAACAAGAATAAAAACAAAATATAAACTTTATAATTCCAGAATACAAAATTTAGAAATTTTATTACAAGATTCAAAATATGTCATCATTTCGCATCTACACAGCCCTACAATCCAAACTCTCTACAGAAAGGTTCAATAAAACCTCGTGCAAAATATATTGCAATACTTTTTTTTCCCAACATATGCCGCTAAAGATTTACAAACCCATTCAATGATTCCAAAAACCTAAAGAATATTTAGCAACAAGAATTTTAACATTTATTCATGAACAAAACATAAATAAATTAAAATCTCCTAAATAAACGTAGCATCAAGTGTTTTCAAATCTTAGAAAATTAAAAAACAGAGAAGCTTTAATTTTTTTTACCTAATTTATCTACTATAAAAAAAAATTTCAAATTCAAATTAAAAAGAAACAAAATAAAGGACCTGAAAATGGGGGTTGTAGAGGACAAGCAAAATCGATGAGAGAATCGTCTTCAAAAGAGACGTCGATGAGATTAAGCTCTTGAATTTGGAGATTCCTCTGATTGGCAGACTCGTCCATCGCAGAGATTTGGCGACGGATCGAATCCCTAAATGAAGAATAATTTAGATATTGATTAATTATAGATAAATGTTTTTGTGAACGAAAGAAAAGGCAGGGCTGGTCCGTTTGGTTTAATTAGTTCTAATTCTATAGAGGGAAAATAGTTTTGTTTTTGAATTTAGGAGAAAAGCGGTTGCAGGGATAAAATGTAAATAAATATATTTTTGTATATGCCGCAAAATGGATAATGAACGATACGGGAGCTAGAATGGGATCGGGGTTTCACGTCTCACCGTAGTGCCGGTTTGTCTTGATTTCCGATTGATGAACAAGAAGGAAAATGGAAGTCTTGGATTGATGACTCGCCCTCGTAAGGTGTCCAAAGGACCAAAGCCCGCCCGCCACCAGTTAGAGCAAGCTAGCCCATATGTGGCTTGCCCCTTCCCCCTTCCACTAAGTTTAAGGTAAGCATTCGAGCCCAGCAACGGTTGCGTTTGGAATTCGTAATCGAATTGCAACTGAACCGTTGATCAACCGTAAATCAAATCATTGATTATGTAATCGAACGGTCGAGTCCGATTCGGTTAAGGTTGAGACAATTTCCAACCGCCGGTTTGGGCAATTGGACCAGTTCGAACTGTAACTATTACGATTCGAAACCGTTAGCTATAACGGCTAACGGAATGGTTTCCACCATTAACCATAACGGTCAATTTTTTTTTAATAATAATACTAATTTAAAATGTCTAATTTACCCCTCCCAATAACTATATTTTGGAGCCATTTTAGGCATCATAAAAAATCAAAAAATTATTATAAATAATTCTTTAACTCATTTTTCAAAACCACAAAATCATTTAATCTCTTATCACTCTCTCAAATCTCATATATTCAATCAATTTATTCTCTAATTATCTGAATCTCTTTATTATAATGATAAGATCATCACACAATACTAATATTCCCGATACTGAGGATACCTCTCAACATACCACCAGCAAAACGACTTCAAGATTCAAGTGAGAAATCGAGGTTCTGAAATGTTGACAAAATATTTCACTCTAGTTGTGAATGATGTCATTGGTAAGAAGAATGATATCTGCAATTATTGTGGAAAAATTTACAAACACACCGGTGGGTATGAAACTATGATGGATCATATGAGGAGTACTCATAAAGCTGAGTTTGAGATTGATACAACACAAATACAAATGACAAAGTTGTCTGCTTCTGGTCCAGGTTCTTCTTCTTATATTAAATTATTTAAATATAATGAATCTCAATGGATAGATAATCTAACTAAATTTATTATCATGGACTATTTACCTTTTACTTTTGGTGAAAAAATATCTTTTAATGATTTAATACATGAAAATTTGAATCATGCTGCATGTAAACATACTATAATGACATGTAAAAGAAAAATATGGAATTGTATGCAAAATGTCAAAATAATTTTAAGGGAATTATATTTTAAACTTAAATATCGTGTTTTAATTTGTAGTTAGATATGAAGTGACCATTGACAGTCATATTCATACATGTGTGTGACATGTCTTTGAATTGATAATTCATAGTTTATTCAAAAAATAATTATTGCATTTCAGCTTTTTGATGATGCACACACTGCAAATAATATTTATGTAATGATTAGTAATATTTTATAGCAATATCGATTAGTGCAAAAAATTTTAACTATTGGATTTGATAATGCATCAACTAATACAACATCAATTAATGAACTTAAAACTATTTACCAACCAAATTTGCAGGTAAATTTTTCCATGTTCGATGTGCATGTCATATTTTGAATTTGTGTGTACAAGATGGTTTGAAATCTTTAAACTCTCATATTGCACCTATTAAAAAGTAATTAATTTCATTTGGTTGTATTCTAAAATTAGAAGAGATTGATGTAATTTTTTTAAGCAAAATGGTGTTATGCTGAAAAAATTCGGTCGTAATATTCCAACTCGTTAGAATTCTACTTATTTTTTACTAAATGAAAGTTTTGAATATAAAGATTGATTATGTTCATTTGTTGCACACTATCAATATGATGTAGTTTTATATCTCAGTCATGGGAAGTTTGTTCAAAAATTTTAGAGATTTTAAAAGTTTTTAATGATGTTACGAATATTTTAAGTGGTATTTATTATCCAGCTTTAAATATTTTTCTCTTTACAAGTCTTAACATTGTTGGGGTATTAGCAGAACCTAATAATATTAACGAATTTGATGATGTTTTTGATAATCTTAACAATAAATTTGATGATCCTAACAATATTTTTGATGATCCTTCAAATGCAATTAAAAAAATATGTTACATTAATAAGGATAAAATGACTTAATTATTACAGAGACATACCGTTGCTTTGTCTTATTGCTTTTGTTTTGGATCCAAGGTTTAAAATAAAAGATTTGGAAAAAAATTTACAAAATTATTATGCTTTATTAGGTGAAAGAACTGTGATTATTTTTTTAATTATTGATAATATTAGGAGAACTTTATTTGATTTATACAATAGTTATGTTAGTATATATAATATTCAAATATCTGATACTACACAATTCATGAATGCACCAACTGGACAATCTAAGCTTCCTACTGGTAGAAGTTGGTTAATGAAATGAAGTAAAAAATCAAAGTCCACCAATACCACCATCACTAATTCAGAAATTAATGCATATCTTGTTGGGGCAGATGTGGAATCCATAGGGTCGGTTCGGTGCCCCGCGCAGCGGAAGTGGGTCTAACCCATGGATATCTAGCATTGGTGTATTTTTTTAAAATATTTAATGAAATACTATATTCCATTACGAGTGTATAGGAAACAACCGGGGCTGAATCAGAGTCCGGAAACTCCAGAGTAGAATGAAACAAGTTTGAGTGGGCGCAGTTGTTGGTTTCTAGGGTGGTCCCAAGATCAATATAAGCATAGAAATAGAATGAATACTCAAAGAAGTGAGGCGGAAAACACACTTACATTGAACGACTTTGGATGTGATGATAAACAAAATTTCTTCTCCCTTTGAGTAGTTTCGGCCAAGCCCCTTTTGTTGATGATATAGAACAAGCTCCAAGCTTTAAAGGATTCCAAGCTCTTAGTTCGGTTTCCCTATTGTTGGACAATTATGACCCATAGCGTCACTATTTGTACAGATCATGGTGTTGTTGTACAAATTAACTATGTGACAAAGGAGATTGCACTCTTATCATTTGTGATTAGATCACCTAGATGTATAAATGATGAGAGGTCTCTATGATTTGTTCCTGGACGGAGAATGATATGAGACAGTATCAGTCCACGAAGGATAAATCATTAAATATCCCTAGTCAGAGTATTATCGAGATTGGACATCGATAAATACGTAAAAGACTAGTATTACACTTGTGCGCGTTGTGAGGGCACAACGACATAGTTCTCATATATTTGGGTATAGGATACTCATGCAAGTGTAATAGGAGGTTGTGTTTCACTGATGGTACGGGAAACAGCTTCGCTCTGGATAGACCCCCTCGGAATTCCATTGGTAGTATGACTATGTGTCTATGGAAGTCCGAAATCAGGGTAGGTGTATTTGGTCTTAACTTGAGACTTGCACCGCTAATACTTGCGACAATCAATATACTTTGGTTGAGGTCGTCCAGGGCTTTAACAGGTTCTGTGTACGCCAATACTGGGTATATTGAGAATCGTAGTGTGTTGGGTGTGATGTCAAGATGGAAGTGTCACTCCAGTCATATGGAGATGATGGTCACGTAGGATACGGGATTGGTTCTCTTAAATGCTGCAGCTATCGGGATAAAATGACAAGGTCAGGTTTATCCGATTATAGAGACTAGTCACCAGACATCCGACATGTGCTTCGTACGGGGTAGACACAATTCCAGCCCCAGGCCTAGCACGTGATCATCTGATACTGGACAGAAATACGCAATACTACGTATACTACGCCTGATATAGATCCTTTATTCTTGTGTAAGGATATTTCCGGAGAATTGGGTAGGCATGACGCTTTGCTAGAGGCCAACCTTGTCTTGTAAATCGGTATAAACGTAGTACTTGGTACTTACTTGTTCGGATAGTCCGACGACCGAATTTACTGCCAACATATCCGGGGATCTCATGGGTCGCTTCCCAAAGATTCACCGATGACGTATAACTCGCACTCTAAATTAATCTGGGATTAATTAGAAGAGAGAGAAAATTAATCTAGGATTAATTGCGGAGATGTTTTATTTGGGATAAAATATCATTTAAATAGAGATAACGATTAATTTGGAATTAATCGATTAATTAATATATTCGATATATTAATTGAAATTGGATTTCGACGCAGAATTAAAATTAGATTTTAATTCGAGCGAACAAATTAATTTAGAATTAATTCGTTAGCGACGTGAATAGTGATTTCGCTAGGAGTAATCATTTAATTACGACGCAACAGAAAATTCGTTAATTTGGAATTAGTGAACCCGAGCCCGAGATTATTTGCGAGCGCATTCGCATTTCGAATTCGAATGCGGCACGCAAGTCAAATCATTAGTCGCATCAAGCGTCAAATCACTTGTCACTTTGAGTGATGTGACTTGACAACATGAATGATAGATGTGACTTGATAGAAGTTGTTGAAAAGCTTTTTTAAAGCTTGAAAGACATTTATCATTTTAATAATGGTATTTGACTTTTTTTTTTGGTATTAGATACACAAAATAAATAAAACACTTCACTTTTTCTCTCATTCTTGGTCACGCCCAAATGGGCATTTCTCTATTCAACTTTCTGGTTCAGTGCCGTGAGCTAGGGGAAGCACAAGAGTGTGATTTTGTGGCAAAATCACAAGTGCTAGCACACTTATGAGACATGCGAATGTGATAGGGAAGTCCACCCATGAGTCAGGAATCGTTCGACGAAGCTTGGAGCTTGACGAAGGAACCAAACGGAGGCCAAACCAGTGAGTTGTTTCTGCTCACTGCCGAACCAGTTCAAGGGCAGAATCTGAAATTTTATTGCCTCCGCGTCGCTCAACCGATCGATGTGAGTATTCCACAACTTCTTCGATTTGTATTCGCACTTGATTCATGCTTATTATTGATCTTGGGACCTTTATAGAAACCAACAATGGCATCTAGAGCAAGGTTTGAGCATGAAAAAGTTTAGGGCTTAAAATTTGGGTAAAATTGATTTTGAGCATAAATTATGAAATTGGATGATTAAGTATGCTTTATGTGTTCTATATGATGATTGATTGGATCAATTTATTGAAATAATGTTTGGAACATTTTTCCCCAAATATTTGGACTTGGCCGAATGTAGTGCCCTATTGTGTTCTTGGTGATTTTGATTTTTTAATTCATTGGATGAGTTAGAATCAATTAGGATGTTGATTTAATGTTAATGTGGGATTAATTGGATTGAAACCAAATCGGATATAAAATCCCCTCATTGGCCGAGACTTTGGAAGCATGTATTGGGTTTGATTTTAATCAAAATGTGTTGGACATGTGATGATGAAAATGAGCATTTAATTGTGTATATTGATGTTTTAGAAATGTTAATTTGGGTAATTAATCATGTTATACACTTTGGTAATTAAATATGGAAAATTGGATTTTTGGAATTTAATTATTGGGCCTTAAAATTGGATTTGGGCTTAAGTGTTGTAATTGGGCTTGTTGGGCTTTGTTGTACAAAGTTGGGTTTAGGCCAAATGGATTGGATCCAATTGGGCCCAAAACCGCTTCCATAAAGCCCAAATGCGACTTAATGGACCTTTAAAGTTTAATTGAGCCTAATGGGCCAAGATTGATTTCTAGGCTTATGGGGTAATTCCCGGATTGGATTTTGGTTATTCGGTTTGACCGAGTTGACCAAAAGTCCACGCCTCAAGAAATTAATTAAAAGCCCATTGGACTTTAATTAAATTGACGTTGGACGTTAATCGGGCTTTGAGACCCGTTGCGATTAAATTTGGAATTTAAGTCGTAAAGGTTCGTTAATAAAGTGTAATGTTTAATTTGGAATTAAATAGCGAATTAGAATTAAATGCATATTGAATTAGATTTAATTATGTAGTTTAATTAATTCGAGAATTCGTACTTTGAGTACTTATTCGAAAAAACGAGTTTGACTCGAGCAAAATCAAATCGTTGTTTGAATATTGGATGATCACTAATTATCAGATTAATTAATTTGATTAGATTGATTGATAACATGCTTGTGTGAATACATGGTTGCGATGCATGAATAATGTATATCAGATGGATATTAGATGAGTGGGACAATTTTAGAAATTTTTGTAATAAATTTGATTTATTAAATTGGACCTGCGTATCCAGCCTTATCACCTCATTATTCTTTGTATTCTCTTCTCACCTATTCCCCTCAATGTAATGGGGTTCTTTAGAAGTGTAGTGTAACAGGTAGAAGTAATACATGTGCTAGCGGGAGAGAGAAATGGAGATATTTGATCTAGGATCATTGTGTAAAGTATCCATCTGCATATCATTATTATTTATTTATACACGCTTTATTATATATTTAGAATGCATGTTTAAGGGTGTATGATGATGAGACCTTAACAAAGATAATAAATTGGTTGCCAATTTGCACGCGAAAAACCCTCAAATAATATTAAGCGTTTTTCCTTCCATTGAGTGATTCTTACTCAAGATCTAAGACGGCATTGGTTTGTTGGCAAAGTCAAGGCCTTTGTCTGTCGAGGATGTGTTTGAATCACGAAAGGCTTTGTTCCATATCAGTGTCTTGTCCAAGTTGTGGTTTGTTGGCCAAAGTCAATACCACTTCTTGTCCATCGACATTGATTACGAAGCTTTCCATGGTCAATGGGTCGTGCTTAACTGGGATCACTAAGTTTGTTGTGCCAAAGCCAAGGCTTAGTTGATTCAAAGGAAAAATGTTAGGTAATACATTGGATGTATTGGCATATATAAGATATATGTTTCGGACTTGGAGTCCCCCTACCGGATCTAGGAATTGGATTGGATCCAATTGATCTTAGATATCTACCTAGTTAATTATCATACAATTTGTTGGCCAAAGTCAAGATTGTGTGATATTTAACGGGATCCTAGCCCACTAGGAAACGCGGTTTCCCGAGTACTCGACAGGGGGTTAGAGGCTCACCGAAAAATAGTGGGAGGCAAGAATTGAATTTGCAATATTCTTTTAATTACTTGCCATACGCGCTTATTCAAATATCATTCGTGAAATAAAATTATAGTTGATTAAATAGTTGGACTATAGTAATCATTATAATAAATAGTACATAAATCGTTGATTAAATAGTTGGACTATTAAAATCAAGATAAAATTGAAAGATTGACGTTTAATACATAATCCTAGGGAAAATGTATTTAAATGGTTTAATTTTCAAATTGGGAAAATAATTTCAGGATGGTCCTGGAAAATAATAAGTTACTTTATTTGATAAAATAACATATTATGCCTAAGCTCGGAGTTAAGCAAATAATATAGCATAATCTTTGGAAGATTAATGTGATGATAACTTTAGTGCTTAATCCATTAAGCTTGTCGCAGTAGACTCCTTAATTTCTGAATCAGAACTAAGGATTAGATCCTTAAAGTATGATACTGAAATTGAAGGATCTTCACAAATCTATATTTAGATTTTAGAAGTACTAAATTGCAATAAATAACTCTTGGAGAGTTAATGACTATTCTCAAGGAGATAAAGTCAAAGTTTGCAATTAGGCAAGTAGCGCTAGTCGCACTTTACTTCGATATTCTAGAAGGCCATGGCTTGGCCAAAGGCTTCTGGAGTGTTGAAAAGGGCAAAGGCAAAATCATTATAATCTTCTAGGAAGATAAATGACATATCCCAAAATATCTGCCTAAATGTGGCAAACGGGATCGCGGAAGCGTGACTGCCGTTTGAACAAAGCAGACATGAAGGAATTGAAGACGAGCAAGGCTCTTACTTCGAACATGATTATCATAATTATGTTCATTACTAGTATTAAAATTAGATTTTAAATACTTAGTGTGGTACATAAAATATATGTATTGATGTTCATAATCTGTTTTGAACAGGATACTGACTTCAATTGAGATAAATCTGCGAATTGGAAACGGGACGAAAGTCGTTGTTTTAACCGTAGATTCCTAAGTTTAGGAACTACCCTCGGGTGTGTACCTAAATTTGGAAACTGTTATAATGTAACTAGTTTGACTAGATACATTATCTTTATATCAGTGTTTAATCCGTTGTGGATTTACCTTTATATTCTAGAACACTAAAGTGTTTCAATATATAAAGATGATATTGAGATAAACACATTGGATGTGAATAACAGAATTTATATTTTGAATATAAATAAATCTCAAATATATAACATGACAAACAAACAGCTCAAACTGATTTGATCAGGAGAAACTAATTGTGGCATTGTTGTCTGGGACACAATTAAACAAGACTCGTATATCCGCACTTTTGAAGAGTGGGTACTCGGACTGATTTGATCCCAATCAAATAAAGTCTACGAATCTAGTTTATTGGGCAAAGTGCCTAAAACACTATTTACTTGGTAAAAGTGTATATGCCACCTATCGTGTAGCCCTAGTTCATAGTGAAGCAGGTGGGCCCATGTCTAGCTAAGCTAGATATTGATATGAATATTTCGTGACCTATACGGATGTGGCATCGCGTCAAGGTTATGTGTTTCTTTTGAAGAACACAAATCAGAAACTTTTAAAGTTTCGACACGAAATAGACAAACAGATCGGCTATAGTATTATACCGTCATGGTAAGACCATAATGGAAAATACTTAAGCAATAAGTTTCTAATATACTTGAAAGAGTAAAGTATTCTTTCAATCGAGGACTCCTCCCGGAACACGTCAGTTTGACGGTGTGTCCGAACGGATAAACCAAATTTTGTTGGACATGATAAGGTTAATCAAGAGTCGCTCTGAGCTACCATTTCCTTCAACGGATAAGCTTTAAACAATGCAAGAACTTATTTAGAATAAGGTTCCATAATAATCTGTTTGACAGATTTCATATTAGATATGAACTGGAAAGAAATCACGGCAAAGCATAAAGAGAAGAGAGAGAGTTTTGTGTTTTTCAACTTTTGTTTTCTAAAAACAAAAATCAAAAAGCTATTCCAAAATTTGGTATTTGATTTCCAAAAGTCAACTCCAATTTTTGTCCCCAAAATGGCGTTAAATGCCCACACCAACCAACATCATGAATAGTGTCTGCATGTCACTCACCAAAAAGGTGACTTGACATCTATCACTAAAGTGACGAGTGATGTGACTAGCGATGTGACTTTCGGCCGCACTTGAATCAAAATCGGAGTGGCGTCGCAAACACATTCCGGGCTCGGTTTCGTTAATTCCAAATTAACGAGTTTTCCATTGCGTCGTAATTAAATCAAATTTAATTAAATAATCATGCCTAGCAAAATTACTATTCACGTCGCTTGCGAATTAATTCTAAATCAATTCGTTAGCCCGAATTAAAATCTAATTTTAATTTCGCGTCGAAATCCAATTTCATATTATATATCGAATATATTATTTTATCGATTAATTCCAAATTAATCGTTCTCTCTCTTCAAATTGTACTTTATCCCAGATAAAGTCTCTCCGCAATTAATCCCAGATTAATAAAGTTCGAATCATACGTCATCGGTGAATCTTCGCGAAACGACCCAAGAGATCCCTGGATATGTTGGCAGTAAATCCGGTCGTTGGACTATCCGAACACGTACATACCTTGTACTACGTTCTTACCGATTTACGAGACAAGGTTGGCTTCTAACAAAGCGCCATGCCTACCCAATTCTCCAGAAATATTCTTAATGGAATATATAATCTATGTCAGGTGTAGTATATGTAGTATCGCGTATCTTGTGATCCAATATCGGATGTCACATGCAAGGCCTGGGGCTGGAATAATGTCTGCCCCGTACGAAGCATATATCGGATCACAAGCAACTAGTCTCTTTATTATCGGATAATCATGACCTAGTCATATTATCCCGATGGTTGCAACCCTATAGAGAACCAGTTCTGTATCCATGCGTGACCATCATCTCCATATGACTGAAGTGATACTTCCGTCATGACATCACATCCAATACACTACGATTCTCAATAAACCCAGAAGAGGCGTACTCAGAACCTGTTAAAGTCATGGACGACCAAAACCAAAATGTATTGATTGTCGCAAGTACTAGCGATGCAAGTCTCATGTTAAGACCAAATACACCTACCCTGATACGGACTCCCATAGACACATAGTCATACTACCAATAGGATTCCATGGGGTCTATCCAGAGCGAAGCTGTTTTCTGTACCATCGGTAAAACACAACCTCCTACCACACTTGGATAAGTATCCAATACTTAAATATATGATAACTATGATGTTACGCTTCCATAACACGCACAAGTGCGATACTAGTCTATTCCACATTATCGATGTCATGTCTCGATAATACTACGACTAGAGATATTTAATGATTAAACCGTCATGGATTGATATTGTCTCATATCATCTCAATCCGGAACTAATCATAAGCACTTTCATCATTCACACATTTAAGTAATCTAATTACGAAATGATAAAAGGCAATTTCCATTGCTACATAATTAATTTATACAAAAACACAATGTCTTTTACAAATAGTGACGCTATGGGTCATAACTGTCTAACAATCTCCCACTTGGCCTATAGCCAGTCACTCAAGCATCTAATACCTGAACTATGTACTTGTTGTTCAAACTTTTTCTGAGGTATAACTTTCGTCTGCGGATCTGCAATGTTATCCTCTGATGTGACCTTCTCGATCTTTACATCGCCACGATGTATGATTTCACGAATCAGATGGAAACGACGAAGAACATGCTTAGATTGTTGATGAGACCGCGGTTTTTTAGCCTGCGCTATAGCCCCATTATTGTCACAATACAATGGAACGGGCTCAGCTGCTAACGGAACTACTCCTAATCCAATTAGGAATTTACGGATCCAAACTGCCTCTTTTTTCTACTTCAGCTGCAGCAATATACTCCGCTTCAGTTGTTGAATCGGCAGCAGTCTCTTACTTGGAAGATTTCCAGCTTACTGCTCCGTTGTTCAAACAAAATACGTACCCGGATTGCGACTTAAAGTCATTTTTGTCGGTTTGGAAACTTGTATCGGTATACCCAGTTACCTCAAGTTATCCATCTCCATAGATTAAGAAAGCATCCTTAGTTCGTCTAAGATACTTAAGGATCTTCTTAACGGCAATCCAGTGACCTTCACCTGGATCGGCCTGATAGTGACTACATATGCTCAAAGCATATGAGACATCAGGTCTTGTACATATCATGGCATACATGATCGATTCGACTGCCGAGGTGAACGGTATCCGACTCATGTTGTCTCTCTCATCTTGAGTTTTATAACACATGTCCTTAGATAGAGTGACGCCATGTGACACTGGCAACAGTCCCCTCTTGGACTGATCCATGTTGAATCTCTTCAATACTTTGTCAATGTACTTGCTCTGGGAGAGTCCACGCAGCTTTCTAGATCTATCCCGGTAGATCGTTACTCCCAGATCTTTCATGGAGAATTTTAATGAAAACCAAGCTTTCACCGATGTTAACATGGGAATATCATTGCCCATAAGCAATACATCGTCAACATAAAGGACAATGAAATTCAGTGCGCTCCCACTAACCTTCTTGTATACACAAAGATCATTTTTGTTTTGAACGAAATCATATTCTTTTATGATCTCATCATGTGTTCGGTTGGATATAAGATATGTTCAATCGGGCATACTAAGTTGATGTGATTGCCTTTATTTTTGTATGCATGTTATGATCGAGCGCATCGGCTTAGTAAGTCGGATTAAATGTCCCCTATTTGGAGGAGTTAAAATCCTTTACCATAATGCTTTGCCGCGCCAGTTGATGTGTGTTCGGTTGGATATAAGATATGTTCAATCGGACATACTAAATTTCATATGGTTATCTTTATCTTTGTATGCATTGTAACGAAAGGCGCATGGGCTTATTGTGTTGGATTAAAAGGTTCTCCATTTGAGAAGAAAAGCCTAAAAGGCTACCTTTAACACGATATTTGCCGTGTCTTTCATCCATTGATTCCATCGTTTATCCATGTCTTGGCTCGACCTATTGTCATTGGTGTACCCATATCCCCTGCCCTTTACACTCCATGAACCCTCGGTAACTCACCATATTATAAACCCATTCACCATGCACGTAACTCCCCCTTCTCAACTCACTACCTTACGCAAAACACAGGTCTCCATTAAAGCCCCCTAGCCTTAACACACCCCCAAACCTTCAACACAGCTCACGGCACCCACGCCACCCACGAAACAACACACTGCCTCACGCCAAATTGCTTTCACCGCTTCACACAAGCCACCTATCCCTTCACGATAAAACCCCCATTAAACCAACCATCTATCTCTTTCAATTCATGCACAAACTCACGCACGTAGCACACTGCCCCCACCACCTAAAGAGCCCATAAACATGACACAAGCCTTCAACGCCCCTAGCTTCATCACAAACGCACACTTGCCCCACGTTGACAGTCCCCACGCACTCAAAAAATTCACGGAATTCGCCAGCCATTTAGCCGTTTACCATAAGCATAACTCCTCACGTCATTAGCCATATCCTAGCACTCTCGCCAAGCCACCTTGCATTCACGCACACACTCATAACTCTCACATAAAGCCAACTATACCATTCATGCATGTATTATGAAATCCCGCATAGTCATTCTTATCTTTGTACGCATCATAATGAAAAGCATGTTTATTCCATTGGTTACATCATTTACCTTAGTCTTGGCTTAACGTATTACAATTCATATATCCATGTCACGATAGCATTGGAGTATTATTTCTTGTGGTATATCGGATGGAAACCCAGACATAAATTCCATAGCCGATTCCGAATGGACGGTAGTGTGGTCTGTACTTGGGATACAATTCCACGTACCACTTGGAAAAGTGCTCACATGTGTGCTTGTGTGGTTAGTGTGTGCTTATGTTTTCGTGAGTACAATATTCCAATGAAGTTGTATGTTCGTTGCTACTTTGATGTACTTTCAAGCATGCAATCTTAGATGTGAAATATATGTAAATTTAGGTGTAAGTTTTATTTTTGTACATGTGAATTTAGAAGCATGATACTCTTGGAAATAAGTGTTACTTAAGCTTGATTAAATTATTACACAAATCCTTTCATTACAAGTGACATAAGTAAGGGACCATTCCGAACCCAAGGGTTTGAGGTCTTCCCTTGCGAGGGGTGAGTGCAGCCTTAAATCTCATTTTCCCGGTTCACACCGGGTGGCGACTCCATTATTCTCCGGTTTAGTCCCCCGTGGCTACTCCATACTCCCGACTAGGCCGCGAGCCTGGAACAGCATGCGTCGTCCAGTTTCTGTGTCCCACAATTACATAATACATAATATTAGTATTACTACGCCTGATACAGATGATATTCCTCGGCGAATATTTCTGGAGAATTAGGTAGGCACGGTGATTTGCTAGAAGCCAACCATTTCTTGTAAATCGGTGAGAACGTGGTACGGGGTACGCACATGTTCGGATAATCCGATAACCATATTTACTGCCAACATATCCAGGAATCTCTTGGGTCGCTTCCCAAAGATTCACCAATGACATTTGACTCAGATAGAATTAATCTGGGATTAATTATGAGAGAGAAAATTAATCTGGGATTAATTGCGGTAAGAATTAATCTAGGATTAACTTCGTATATAAGAGAGAACTCGATTAATTTAGAATTAATCGATAAAATAATTTTAATAGTTAAATTGAATTTTTCTATTTAATTTATTTATTTGTGGCTAAAATAATATATCAGATATATTAATTGAAATCGGATTTCAATACGAAATTAAAATTAGATTTTAATTCGGGTGAACGAATTAATTTAGAATTAATTTTGAAAGCGACTATCGTAATAATTTTACGAGGCATAATTATTTAATTAAATTGGATTTAATTATGGCGTGACAGCAAATTCGTTTAATCGAAATTAAACGAACCCGATAAAATTACCCGTGAATTTTCTTGTGTCTTTTTGTGTTTTGGGAACACAAAATATATTTGACTTTGGTGGGCCCAAGCCAAGTTGTGTGTTGAGGAAGCCAACTCAAATTTTGAATTTAAAATATGGTGGGACCACATTGTTGGACAATAATTACCCATATCATCACTATTTGTACAGAACATGGTGTTGTTGTACAAATTAACAATGTGACAAAGGAAATTGCTCTTTTATCATTTGTAATTGGATTACCGGGATATATAAATGATAAAAGTCTATATGATTAGTTCCGGATTAATAAGATATGAGACATATTAATCCACTAAGGTTTAATCCTTAAAATATCCCTAGTCGTAGTATTATCGAGATTGGACATCGATAATGCAGAATAGACTAGTATTGCACTTGTGCGGGTTATGTGAGCATAACGGCATAGTTCTCATATATTTAAGTATTGGATACTTGTGCAAGTGTGATAGGAGGTTGTGTTTACCGATGGTACAGAAACAGCTTCGCTCTGGATAGACCACTCGGAATTCCATTGGTAGTATGACTATGTGTCTATGGAAGTCCGAATCAGGGCAGGTGTATTTGGTCTTAACCTGAGACTTACATCGCTAATACTTGCGACAATCAATATACTTTCGTTTTGGTCGTCCAGGGCTTTAACAGGTTCCTTGTACGTCTCTTCTGGGTATATTGAGAATCATAGTTATTGGGTGTGATGTCAAGATGGAAGTATCACTCCAGTCATATGGCGATGATGGCGTAGGATACGAAACTAATACTCTTATGTACTGCAGTCATCGAGATAATATGACTAGGTCATGCTTATCCGATTATAGAGACAAGTTATAAGAGATCCGACATATGCTTCGTACGGGGCAGACACAATTCCAGCCACAGGCCTTGCATATGACATACGATACTGGATCGCAATACTCAATACTACGTATACTACGCCTGGTACAGATTACATATTCCTTAAAAGAATATTTCTGGAGAATTGGGTAGGCACGGTGCTTTGCTAGAAGCCAACCATGTCTTGTAAATCGGTAAGAACGTGGTACTAGGTACGCACGTATTCAGATACTCCGATGATCAGATTTACTGCCAACATATCTAGGGATCTCATGGGTCGCTTCCCGAAGATTCATCGATGACGTATGACTCGCACATAATTAATCTGGGATTAATTATAAGAGAGAGAAAATTAATCTAGGATTAATTACAGAGAAATTTTATCTGGGATAAAATACTATTTAAAGAGAGAGAACGATTAATTGGAATTAATCGATAAAAAAATATATTCGATATATTAAACGAAATTAGATTTCGACGAGGAATTAAAATTAGATTTTAATTCGGGCGAACGAGTTAATTTAGAATTAAATTGCTAGCGACGTGAATAGTAAGTTTGCTAGGCATAATTATTTAATTAAATTTGATTTAA
Source organism: Zanthoxylum bungeanum (assembly GCA_019454045.1). Lineage (NCBI taxonomy): Eukaryota > Viridiplantae > Streptophyta > Magnoliopsida > Sapindales > Rutaceae > Zanthoxylum > Zanthoxylum bungeanum. The sequence continues at coordinate 28,356 of SKCR01001260.1, forward strand.
TTACGTCGCAACGGAAAATTCGTTAATTCAGAATTAGCGAACTAGAGCCCGGGATGTGTTGCGGGCCCACTCGGATTTTGAATCAAGTGGGGCCCACATGTCACATCACTAGTTATTCATTCACTTTTTGGTGATGGAAGTTAGTGAATGAAATCATGGTAACTTTTTAACACACAAGTTGAAAGGTGATTGACTTTATACCAACTTTGGTATATCTTTTATTTGAATTTTGGAAATCAAAATAATTCATTCACTCATCTCTCTTCTCTCCCATCTCCCACGCCCAAAATTCTTTCTCTCTTCTCTTGGCTTGGCCGGGAGTCACACAAGGATAAATGGGAAATTTTTGTTGCAAATTTTTCCATTGCTAGCACATAAAGAGATCATTCAAAGGTGAAAGGGAAACTACTCCCATGAGTTTGGAACTCATTCAACAAACTTGGAAGCTCAACATACAACAAAAACAAGGGCTTGGCCGAAACTCAAGGAGGGAATTTTTGTTGTCTACACATCCACTTAGCTGATCAAAGTGAGTATTTCTGCCATCTTACTTTGCGTATTTACACATTTCATTTGCTTAATTGATCTTGGTTTGACCTAGAAAACCCAACAATGGTATCAGAGCCATAATTGAGCATGAAATTGAATTTAAGGTTCTTAAATTTAATTTGGGTATTTTAGATTTGAGCATGTTTTATTCAAATTATTTGTTAAAGTATGCTTATAATATGTTAACTTTGAGTTGTGCATGATCAATTTGATGAAAAATTAATTGGATTAATTTTCCCCAAATTTGAGGCTTGGCCGAATGTGATGGAACCCTAGCTCTTGGTGATTTTTGAATTTTAGACAATTAGATATGTTTAAAATGCATGGGATATATTAGTTTATGATTTAATTGGATTGAAATCAAAATTGATATAAAAAGTCCCTATTCCGAGAGCTTAAGAAGCATGTTGGGATTTATTTTGCTTCAATTTGTGTTGGACATAAGTTGATATTTAAAGCATGATTAATTCGCGTAATTGGTGTTTTGGAAATATTAATTTAACTAATTAATTATGGCTATACACTTTAGTTAATTGAATTGTGATATTATGAATATTGTAATTTAATTAGTTGGGCTTAATTTGGAATTGGGCTAATAAAAATATTGTATTTGGGCTTAATGGGCTTGGTTGGGCCAAGTTTGGTTTAGGATAATTGGTTGGATCCAATTGGGCCTAAAACCAATTCTATAAAGTCCAAATTTAATAAATGGGCCTTTAAAATTTTAATTGGGCCTAATGGGCCTAAATTGATTTTTGGCAAATGGTGATTCCATATTGGGCTTTGGTTGCCAAAGTCCATGCCTTATAAATTAATTGAAAACACATTGGTCTTTAATTAAATTGACATTGGATATTAATTGGGCTTTGAGACCCGTTAAGATTAGATTTAGAATCTAAGTCGTAAAGGCTCATTAATAAAGTGTAATTATTTAATTTGGAATTAAATAAAGAATTAGTATTGAATACAAATTAAATTGGATTTAATATTGTAGTTTGATATAATTCAAGAATTCGTACTTTGAGTACTTATTCTTAAAGCGAGTTGGACTCGCGCAAATCAAATCGTTGTTTGAACATTGGATGCTCATTAATTAAAGATTAATTAATTGGATTAGATTGATTGATAACATGATTTGTGTGAATACATGGATGTTATGTATGAATAATGTATATCGGATGGCTATTAGATGGGTGAGGGTAATTTTGGAAATTGTTGTAATAAATTTAGAATTTATTAAATTGGACCTACGTGTCCAGCCTATTACCTCTTGACTCTTTGTATTTCTCTTCTCACCTATTCCCCTCAATGGAAATGAGGTTTCTTTAGAAGTGTTATGTAATTGGGTAGAAGTAAGAATAGTGCTAGCCGGGGAGAAGAAAGAGAGAGATTTGTTCTAGGAACAAAATGTTTTAAATATCCATCCGCATATCATTATTAATTATTTATTGCGCCTTATTATGCTTTTAGAATGCATGTTTAAGGGTGAATGATGAGACCTAATCAAAGATAATTAATTGGTTTCCAATTACGCGAAAAACCCTCAACAAATATTAAGCGTTTTCCTTCCATTGAATAATTCATTCTCAAGATCCAAGATTGGCACTGGTTTGTTGCCAAAGTCAAGACCTTTGTCCATCGCGGATGTGTTTGAATCATGAAGTTTTTGTTCCATATCGCATGTCTTGTCCAAGTTGTGATTTGTTGGCCAAGTCAAGATCACTTCTTGTCCATCGACATCGATTACGAAGCTTTCCAAGGTCAATGGGTCTCGCTTAACTGGAATCATTAAGCTTGTTGTGCCAAAGACAAGGCTTAGTTGATTCAGAGGAAAAAGGTTATGGAATATATTAGATATATTGGCATATATTAGATATATGTTTCGGACTTGGATGTCCACCTACTGGATCTAGGAATTGGATGAGATCCAATTGATCTTAGAGATCTACCTAGTTAAATATCATACAGCTTGTTGGCCAAAGTCAAGGTTGTGTGTTATTTAACGGGATCCTAGCCCACTAGGAAACTAGGTTTCCCGAGTACTCAACAGAGGGTTAGAGGCTTGCCGAAAAATAGTGGGAGGCAAATATTAAATTTGCAATTTCGTTTAGATACTTCCCAATACGCGCTCATTTAATTTTGTCATTATTTAAATATATATTAGTTGGACTAATATTTAATTGTTGTTTTAAATTAAACAGTTGGACTGTATTCAAACTACTTCAATTTATAGTTGATTATATAATTGGATTATAGTAATCAATATATATTTGAATTTAACCAATCAAATTATAGTTGATTATATAGTCAGACTATATTAATCATTATATTTGATTGTACCCGAAATCGTTATTGGATAGTTGGACTATTGGAATCAAGATAAACTGAAAGATTAGCATTTAAAACATAATCCTGGGTGAAAATGTCTTTAAACGGCTCCAATTTTCAGATTGGGAATGAAACCTCAGGATAGTCCTGGGAACTGAGAAGTTACTCTATTTGATAGAGAAACATCTCGGGCCTAAGCCCGGAGATGAGCAAATAGTGGAGCATGAGTTTTGGATGACTCATGGTGATGATAACTTTAGTGCTTAATCTGTTATGCTTACTGTAATGACTCTTTAATTTCGTCGTCAAAATTAAGGATTAGATCTTTGTACCATGATGATGAAATTAAAGATCTTCATAGATCTATTCTTAGATCTTAGAAGTACAAATTGCAAAAAGAAGCTCTTACGTTCACGTATGTCAGAGGGTACATCTGTCGAGCACTAGGTGTCGCAGGTGATTGCTGACATCTATCAGCTAGGTTAGCTGGGCATTACCTACGTGGCCGAGACTACCAAGATTTGATCTTATAGTCTCTACCCGAAAGCTGGGCAGGTTCATTATGAACCAAGAGTAAACTCTTGGAAAGTTTATGACTATGCTCAAGGCAGAGCCAGAGCTTCTAAAAGGGGGCAAAGGGAAAACCATCACAGTTTTCTAGGAAGACAAATGACATATCACAAGATGTCTGCCTAAACTGTGACAAACGGAGTCACTGGAAGCGTGATGGCCGTATGGACAAGGCAGACATGAAGGAAGTGAAGAGGGGTAAGGCTCCGACTTCAAGCATGTTTGTCATAAACATGTTCACTATTAGTTTCAAAATTGGATTTTTATACTAGATGTGGTACATAGATATGTACTGATGTGCGGAATCTGCTAATTAGCAGGATACTGACTTCAGATGAGATCTATCTGCGAGTCGGAAACGGGACAAGAGTCGATGTTTTAACCGTAGAAGCCTAGTTTAGGAACTACCTTTCGGGTATGTACTTAAATTAGGAAACTGTTATAATGTACCTAGTTTGACTAGAAACATTATCTCTATATCTAAGTTTAACCTGTTGCGGGTATACTTTTATATTCTAGAACACTAAGTGTTTTTGTTTATAAAGATGATATTGAGATAAACACATTAGATGTGAATAACAATATTATATTTTGAATATAAATGAATCTCAAACATATAACATGACAAACAAATAGCTCAAACTGAATAAATCAGTTGAGACTTATAAGTGGCATTGTTGTCTGAGACATATTAACAAGACTCATATATCCACACTTTCGAAGAGTGGATACTAGGACAGATTTGATTCTAATTCAAATAATGTCTATGAATCTAGTTTATTAGGCAAAGTGCCTAAAATACCTTTTACTTGGTAAAAGTGTAAGTGCCACCGATCTGTTAGCCCTCGTTCATAGTGACGTAAGTGGGCCCATGTCTAGCTAGGCTAGAGGTGGATATGAATACTTCGTAACTTTACGGATGTGGCATCGCGTTATGGTTATGTTTCTTGTGAAACATAAATCAGAAACTTTTACTAAATTCAAAGAGTTTCGACACGAAGTAGACAGACAAACTGGCTAAAGTATTAAAACTGTCACGGTTAGACCATGGTGGAAAATACTTAAGCAATAAGTTTCTCAACTAATTGAAAGAGTATGGTATTCTTTCACAGTGGACTCCTCCCGGAACACCTCAATTTGACGGTGTGTCCGAACAGAGAAACCGAACTTTGTTGGACATGGTAAGGTTAAGGATGAGTCGCTCTGAGCTACCATTTTCCTTCTAGGGATACGTATTTAACAGTGCAACACTTTTTTGAATAAGGTTCCATGAAAATCTGTTAGACAGACTTCATATTAGATATGAACAGGAAAGAAACTGGTTTTCTCATTCTTGAAGATTTGGGAATGCTAGGCATATGTTTGGATGATACCAAACTAGAACCCTAATCGGATAAGTGCCTAATTTGTGGGTTATCCTAGAGTAACCAAAGTATAGTATTTATACAACTCACAAGAGAACAATGTAATTGTTGCTCTCCATGCAGTTTTCCAAAGAGGAATACCTATATGCAGTGGTAAGTGGGAGGAAAGTAAAACTCGATGAAAAATTGGAGTAATATTGTTCCAGGCACCGAGTGTTGGTCAATTATGACCCCTAGCGTCACTATTTGTACATATAATAGTGTTTTGTACAAATTAACTATGTGACAAATGAGATTGATCTCTTATCATTTGTGATTAGATCACCAAGATGTATAAATGATAGGAGGTCCCTGTGATTTGTTCCTGGATTGAGAACGATATGAGACAGTATCAGTCCACGAAGGATAAATCATTAAATATCCCTAGTCAGAGTATTATCGAGATTGGACATCGATAAATACGTAAAAGACTAGTATTACACTTGTGCGCGTTGTGAGGGCATAACGGCATAGTTCTCATATATTTGGATATAAGATACTAATGCAAGTGTAATAGGAGGTTGTGTTTTACCGATGGTACGGGAAACATCATCGCTCTGGATAGACCCCCTCGGAATTCCATTGGTAGTATGACTATGTGTCTATGGAAGTCCGAAATCAGGGTAGGTGTATTTGATCTTAGCCTGAGACTTGCACCGCTAATACTTGCGGCAATCAATATACTTTGGTTTTGGTCGTCGTCCAGGCTTTAACAGGTTCTGTGTACGCCTCTGCTGGGTATATTGAGAATCGTAGTGTGTTGGGTGTTATGTCAAGACGGAAGTGTCACTCCAGTCATATGGAGATGATGGTCACGTAGTATACGGTACTGGTTCTCTTATGTACTGCAGTCATCGGGATAAAATGACAAGATCAGGTTTATCCGATTACAGAGACTAGTTACCAGACATCCGATATGTCCTTCGTACGGGGCAGACAACAATTCCAGCCCCAGGCCTAGCACGTGATCATCCGATACTGTATCGAAATACACAATACTACGTATACTATGCCTGATATAGATCCTTATATTCTTGTAAGAATATTTCTGGAGAATCGGGTAGGCATGGCGCTTTGCTAGAAGCCAACCTTGTCTTGTAAATCGATACAAACGTAGTACTAGGTACTTACATGCTCGGATAGTCCGACGACTGTATTTACTGCCAACATATCCGGGGATCTCATGGGTCGCTTCCCGAAGATTCACCAATGACGTATGATTCGCACTTTAATAATCTGGGATTAATTAGAAGAGAGAGAAAATTAATCTGGGATTAATTGCTGAGATATTTTATCTGGGATAAAATATCATTTAAAGAGAGATAACGATTAATTTAGAATTAATCGATAAATTAACATATTCGATATATTAAACGAAATTGGATTTCGTCGCGGAATTGAAATTAGATTTTAATTCGGGCGAACAAGTAAATTTAGAATTAATTCGTTCGACGTGAATAGTGATTTTGCTAGGCATAATCATTTAATTACGTCGCGACGGAAAATTCGTTAATTTGGAATTAGCGAACCCGAGCATAGGATTGTTTGCGAGCGCATTCGCATTTCGAATTCGAGTGCGGCACGAAAGTCAAATCAAGCGTCAAATCATTAGTCACATCAAGCGTCAAATCACTAGTCACTTCAAGCGTCAAATCACTTGTCACTTTGAGTGATGTGACTTGACAACTTGATTGACTTGATGTAAGTTGATGTTTGAGTGTTTGACACTCAAGTATGATGGTTGATGTGAGTTGTTGGATTAATTAAAAGCTATTTACCTTTATTTGATTTTGGTATTTGACTTTTAATTATTATTGTATTAGATACACAATTGTAACCAAAACCAACACAACTCTCTCTTTCTTCTCCATCTCTCTTCTTCATGCCCATTTGGGCACATTTCTTCACTGGTTTCTTCTGGGCAGAAACCATGAGGTAGGGAAGCAAAGTGTTTGATTTTTGTGGCAAAAATCAAGAGAGCTAGCACTCCGAGAGACATGCAAAGGTGATAGGGAAGTCCACCCATGAGCTTGGAATCAACACAAGCTTGGAGCTTGCCTTGAAGATGATCCAAAGCCTAATTTAGAGGAGGACAAAAGGTGGACTGCCGTGAGCTGTGAACAATGGGCAGAAACCAGATTTTGTTCATCGTTGCGTCGCTCAACCGATCGATGTGAGTACTTCGCAACTCCTTGAATGTATTCACATGTTATTTTCATTGCTTGAAATGATCTTGGGAAGCTTAGAAAACCCAACAATGGTATCTATGAGCAAGGTTGAGCATGAAAATGATTAGGGCTTAAAATTTAGGTAATGTATTTGAGCATGTTTTGATTAAATTGGATGAATTAGTATTCTTAATACATGTTTAATTAAGGATTGATTGGATCAATTTGATGAAAAATTATTTGGAACATTTTTCCCCAAAATTGTTGGCTTGGCCGAATATGTACTAGCCCTAAATGTCTTGGAATTTTGTTTCGTTGATCATTGGATGAATTGGAAACGATTGGGAAATATTGATTTAGAATTTGATTGGATTAAATTCGGAATTGATTTGAAAAATCCCTCCATTGCCGAGACTATAGCATGTGTAAATGGATTTGATTTTATCAAAATGTGTTTGACATGTGATGATGAAAATGAGCAGGATTAATTAGACAAATGTGTTTTGGAAATATTTATTTGGGTAATTAATTATGTAATACACTTTAGGATTAATTAGATAATGAAATTGGACTTTTATGATTTTTAATTGGGCTTTAAATTGGATTTGGGCTTGAATGTTGTAAATGGGCTTATTGGGCTTGGTTGTACCAAGATGGGTTTAGGCTAAATTGGTTGGATCCAATTGGGCCCAAAACCGCTTCCATAAAGCCCAAATGCGACTAATGGACCTTAATATATTTAACTGGGCCTAAATTGATTTCTGGGCTTATGGGGTTACTCCTTGATTGGACTTTGGTTATTGGATTTGACCCGAGTTGACCAAAAGTCCACGCCTTAAGAAATTAATTGAAAGCCCATTGGACTTTAATTAAATTAACGTTGGACGTTAATCGGGCTTTGAGACCCGTAACGATTAAATTTGGAATTTAAGTCGTAAAAGTTCATTAATAAAGTGTAGTATTTAATTTGGAATTAAATAGTGAATTAATATTAAATACAAATTTAATTGGATTTAATTTTGTAATTTAATTTAATTCGAGAATTCGTACTTTGAGTACTTATTCGCAAAAACGAGTTTGACTCACGCAAAATCAAATCGTTGTTTGAACATTGGATGGTCATTAATATTCAGATTAATTAATTGGATTAGATTGATTGATAACATGCTTATGTGAATACATGGTTGCGATGCATGAATAATGTATATCGGATGGATATTAGATGGGTGAGGCAATTTTAGAAATTGTTGTAATAAATTTGATTTATTAATTGGACCTGCGTTTCCAGCCTTATTACCTCCTTATTCTTTGTATTCTCTTCTCACCTATTCCCCTCAATGTAAATGAGGTTTCTTTAGAAGTGTAGTGTAACGGGTAGAAGCAAATACATGTGCTAGCGGGAGAGAGAAATGGAGAGATTTGATCTAGGATCAATGTAAAGTATCCATTCGCATATCATTATTACTTTATTTATACGCGCTTTATTATGTGTTTAGAATGCATGTTTAAGGGTGTATGATGATGAGACCTTAACAAAGATAATAAATTGGTTGCCAATTTGCACGCGAAAATCCCTCAAATAATATTAAGCATTTTTCCTTCCATTGAGTGATTATTACTCAAGATCTAAGACCGGCATTGGCTTGTTGGCCAAAGTCAAGGCCTTTGTCCGTCGAGGATGTGTTTGAATCATGAAGGCTTTGTTCCATATTGGTGTCTTGTCCAAGTTGTGGTTTGTTGGCCAAAGTCAAGACCACTTCTTGTCCATCGACATTAATTACGAAGCTTTCCATGGTCAATGGGTCGCGCTTAACTGGGATCACTAAGTTTGTTGTGCCAAAGCCAAGGCTTAGTTGATTCAGAGGAAAAATGTTAGGTAATATATTGGATATATTGGCATATATAAGATATATGTTTCGGACTTGGATGTCCCCCTACTGGATCTAGGAATTAGATTGGATCCAATTGATCTTAGAGATCTACCTAGTTAATTATCATACAATCTGTTGGCCAAAGTAAAGATTGTGTGATATTTAACGGGATCCTAGCCAACTAGGAAACACGGTTTCCCGAGTACTCGACAGAGGGTTAAAGGCTCACCGAAAATTAGTGGGAGGCAAGAATTGAATTTGCTATATTCGTTTAATTACTTGCCATACGCGTTCAAATTAAATATCATTCATCAAATAAATTAAATGTTAGTTGGAGTAATGTTTAAAATGTTGTTTTAATTAATAGTTGAATTGTATTCAAACTATTCATTTATGGTTGATTTTATAATTGGATTATAGTAATCAATATAATTGATTTTAATCTATTAATTATTGTTGATTAAATAGTTGGACTATTAGAATCAAGAAAAATTGAAAGATTGACATTTAAAACATAATCCTAAGGAAAATGTTTTAAATGGCTTAATTTTCAAATTGGGAATAAATTTCATGATGGTCCTGGAAACTAATAAGTTACTTTATTTGATAAAATAACATATTAGGCCTAAGTCCGGAGTTAAGCAAATAGTCGAGCATAATCTTTGGAAGATTTATGTAATGATAACTTTAGTGTTTAATCCATTAAGCTTGTCGTAGTAGACTCATTAATTTCTTAATCAGAACTAAGGGTTAGATCCTTAAAGTATGATAATGAAATTGAAGGATCTTCATAAATCTATGCTTAGATTTTAGAAGTACTAAATTGCATTAATAACTCTTGGAGAGTTAATGACTATTCTCAAGGAGATAAAGTCAAAAGTTTTCAATAAGGCAAGTAGCGCAAGGCGCACCTTACTTCGATATTCTAGATGGCCAAGGCTTGGCCAAAGGCTTCTGGGATATGAAAAAGGGCAAAGGCAAAATCATTATAATCTTCTAGGAAGATAAAGGACATATCCAAAATGTCTGCCTAAATTGTGGCAAACGGGATCGTAGAAGCGTGACTGCCGTTTGGACAAGGCATACATGATGGAATTAAAGACAGTGTAAGGCTCTGACTTCAAATATATTTTGTCATAATTATGTTCACTATTAGTATTAAAATTGGATTTAAATACTTAGTGTGGTACATAAAATATATATATTAATGTTCAGAATCTGTTTTGAACAGGATACTGACTTCAATAGAGATTTATCTGCGAATCAGAAACGGGACGAAAGTCGCTATTTTAACCGCAGAAACCTAATTTTAGGAACTAACCTCGGGTGTGTACCTAAATTTGGAAACTGTTAGGATGTAACTAGTTTAACTAGATACATTATCTCCATATCAGTGTTTATCCGTTGCGGATTTACCTTTATATTCTAGAACACTAAAGTGTTTCATTATATAAAGATGCTATTGAGATAAATACATTAGATGTAAATAACAGAATTTATATTTTGAATATAAATAAATCTCAAACATATAACATGACAACAAATAGTACTGATTTGATCAAAAGAAACATATTGTGGCATTGTTGTCTGGGACACAATTAACAAGACTCGTATATCCGCACTTTGAAGAGTGGGTACTGGACATATTTGATTCTATTCAAATAAAGTCTACGAATCTAGTTTATTGGGCAAAGTGCCTAAAACACTATTTACTTGGTAAAAGTGTAAGTGACATCGATCTGTAAGCCCTAGTTCATAGTGAAGCAAGTGGGCCCATGTCTAGCTAGGCTAGATGTGGATATGAATATTTCGTGACCTTTACGGATGTGGCATCTCGTTATGGTTATTGTTTCTTTAGTAACACAAATCAGAACTTTTATAGTTTCGACACGAAATAGACAAACAGATCGGCTAAAGTATTTAAACGTCACGGTAAGACCGTAATCGAAAATACTTAAGCAATAAGTTTCTAATATACTTGAAAGAGTATAGTATTCTTTCAAAGAGGACTCCTCGGAACACGTCAATTTGACGGTGTGTTCGAACTGAGTAACCGAATTTTGTTGGACATGATAAGGTTAATCATAAGTCGCTCTGAGCTACCATTTCCTTCAACGGATACACATAGACAGTGCAGAACATATTTTCAATAAGGTTCCATAAAAATCTGTTTGACAGACTTCATATTAGATATGAACAGGAAAGAAACTGGGTCTCTCATTCCTGAAAATTTGGGATGCTAGGCATGTGTTTGGATGATACCAAACTAAAACCCAAATTAGATAAGTGCCAATTGTAGGTTATCCTAGGGATACCAAAGTATAGTACTTATACAATCTCACAAAGAGAACAATTTAATTGTTGCTCACCATGCGGTTTTCCTAAGAGGAATACCGATATGCAGTGGTAAATGGGAGGAAAGTAAAACTCGATGAAAATCGGAGTAATACTATACTAGGCACCGATTCCATAATGGAACACAAACAGTTCATCAAGGATGAAATTGTACCAGTAATCTTCGAATACACAAGAACCGCGTATGTCGGAGAGAATCAGAAAACAACCTGGGGTATGGGTTTCTGATCTCACCTCATAAAGATGTCAATCTTATTGAGGAATACCAACTGACTACGTATGAGGAAGTGATACAAGGTATCGACTCCCTATTATGGCAAAGTGCTATGATATCCGAAATGGATTCCATGTATATCAACTATGTTTGGATACTAGTTGATGTACCGCAAGGCATTGTGCCTATTGGTACTATATAAGTCTTCAAGGAAGACATACATGGATGGCAACATACCAACGTATAAGCTAGGCTTGTAGCGAAAATGTATCGTTATCAACATTGTGTTGACTACGATTCAACCTTTTACCTGTTGCCACGGTAAATCCATTTGGATAATGCTTATTAATGCTGCATGTTTCTTTTATGAAATATGTCAGCTAAACGGGAAAATCGCTTTCCTGAAAATGAAACCTTTTGGAGGATGTTTAAAACATCATGTCGATTTTGTCGTACAATAACTAGCAAACAAGATTTTCATGTTATTCGATCCATGTTTGGATTGAAGCAAGCATTAGGTTCTTGGAATTACCGTTTTGATGTAATCATAATAGTTTATGATTTAATTCAAAACGAAATGATTCTTGTGTATATAAGAGGGTTAGTGGGAGGGCACTGACAGTGGATGTCCTATAAATAATGATAACATATCATTTCTTGGAAATGATATTCCCATAAAACTATCGGTGAAAGCTTGGCTTTCATAAACTATCTCCGAGAATCATACATTGAAAAATGTACGCACCCTGGTGTCTAATACGCTTTGAGCATATGCAGTCACGAACAGGCCAATCCAAGTGATAGTCTATGGATTGAAACTAAGAACATCCTTTAGTTTTTTAGAGAACTAAGGATGATGTCTTAAACTATGGAGTGGATAACTTGAAGTGACTGGGATCACTGCTACAAGTTTCCTAACCGATGAAAACGACTATAAGTCGCAAATGGTACTATACAGTTTGAATAATGGTACAGTGAGCTGGAAATCTTCCAAGCAAGATACTGTTACCGAATAAACAACAAATGCGGGTTATTGTTGCAGCTGAGGCAGCAATAGAAGCCATTTGGGTCGATAACAAATCTAATTAGATTAGATATAGTTCTTTTAGCAGCTAAGCTAGGCTACATCACATGCTAAAGAATTAATGGTCTCATCAACGATCCAGATACATACTTTGATATTCATCTGATTTGTTAGGATCATACATCGTGGCGATGTGATGATCGAATAAATCGCATCAGATGATAATCATGCAAATCCACTGACGAAAGCTTTTTCTCAACAGTTTGAGCGAACAGTACATAGTTCGGGTGTCAGACACTCAAGTGACTGGCTATAGGCCAAGTGGGAGATTTTTGGACAATTATGACCCATATCGTCACTATTTATACAGATCATAGTGTTGTTGTACAAATTAACTATGTGACAAAGGAGATTGCTCTTTATCATTTGTGATTAGATCACCAAGATGTATAAATGATAGGAGTCCCTGTGATTTGTTCCTGGATTGAGAATGATATGAGATAGTATCAGTCCACGAAGGATAAATCATTAAATATCCCTAGTCAGAGTATTATCGAGATTGGATATCGATAAATATGTAAAAGACTAGTATTACACTTGTGTGCGTTGTGAGGGCATAACGGCATAGTTCTCATATATTTGGGTATAGGATACTCATGCAATTGTAATAGGAGGTTGTGTTTTACCGATGGTACGGGAAACAACATCGCTCTGGATAGACCCCCTCGGAATTCCATTGGTAGTATGACTATGTGTCTATGGAAGTCCGAAATCAGGGTAGGTGTATTTGGTATTAACCTGAGACTTGCACCGCTAATACTTGCGACAATCAATATACTTTGGTTTTGGTCATCCAGGGCTTTAACAGGTTCTGTGTACGCCTCTGCTGGGTATATTGAGAATCGTAGTGTGTTGGGTGTGATGTCAAGACGGAAGTGTCACTCCAGTCATATGGAGATGATGGTCACGTAGGATACGGTACTGGTTCTCTTATGTACTGTAGTCACCGGGATAAAATGACAAGGTCAGGATTATCCGATTATAGAGACTAGTTACCAGACATCTGACATGTGCTTCATACGGGGCAGACACAATTCCAGCCCCAGGCCTAGCACGTGATCATCCGATACTGGATCGAAATACGCAATACTACGTATACTACGCCTGATATAGATCTTTATATTCCTGTAAGGATATTTCTTGAGAATTGGGTAGGCATGGCGCTTTGCTAGAAGCCAACATTTTCTTGTAAATCGGTACAAACGTAGTACTAGGTAATTACATGCTCGGATAGTCCGACGACCGTATTTACTGCCAACATATCTGGGGATCTCATGGGTCGCTTCCCGAAGATTCACCGATGACGTATGACTCGCACTTTAATTAATCTGGGATTAATTAGAAGAGAGAGAAAATTAATCTGGGATTAATTGCGGAGATATTTTATCTGGGATAAAATATCAATTAAAGAGAGATAACGATTAATTTGGAATTATTCGATAAATTAATATATTCGATATATTAAACAAAATTGGATTTCAACACGGAATGGAAATTAGATTTTAATTCGGGCGAACGAGTTAATTTAGAATTAATTCGTTAGCGACTTGAATAGTGATTTCGTTAGGCATAATCATTTAATTACGTCGCGACAGAAAATTCGTTAATTTAGAATTAGCGAAGCCGAGCCCGGGATTGTTTGCGAGCGCATTCGCATTTTGAATTCGAGTGCGGCACACAAGTCAAATCAAGCATCAAATCATTAGTCACATCAAGCGTCAAATCGCTAGTCACTTCAAGCGTCAAATCACTTGTCACTTTGAGTGATCTGACTTGACAACTTGATTGACTTGATGTAAGTTTATGTTTGAGTGTTTGACACTCAAGTGTGATGGTTGATGTGAGTTGTTGGATTAATTAAAAGCTATTTACCTTTATTTGATTTTGATATTTGACTTTTAATTATTATTGTATTAGATACACAATTGTAACCACAACCAACACAACTCTCTCTTTCTTCTCCATCTCTCTTCTTCACGCCCATTTGGGCACATTTCTTCACTGGTTTTTTCTGGGCAGAAACCGTGAGGTAGGGAAGCAAAGTGTTTGATTTTTGTGGCAAAAAATCAAGAGAGCTAGCACTCCAAGAGACATGTGAAGGTGATAGGGAAGTCCACCCATGAGCTTGGAATCAACACAAGATTGGAGCTTGCCTTGAAGATGATCCAAAGCCTAATTTGGAGGAGGACAAAAGGTGGACTGCCGTGAGTTGTGACAGTGGGCAGAAACCAGATTTTGTTCGTCGTCGCGTCGCTCAACCGATCGATGTGAGTATTCTGCAACTCCTTGAATGTATTCACATGTTATTTTCATTGCTTGAAATGATCTTGGGAAGCTTAGAAAACCCAACACCGAGTCCTCATGGAACACAAGCAGTTCATCAGGGATGAAACTGTACCACAAACTTTGAATACACAAGAACCACGTAAGTCGGAGAGAGTCAGAAAGTAACCTGGGAGGTATGGGTTTCTGATCTCACCTCATGAATATATCAATCTTATTGAGGAATACGAACCGGCTACGTATGAGGAAGTGATACGAGGTATCGACTCGCTATTTATGGTAAAGTACCATGATGTCCGAAATGGATTCCATGTATACCAACCAAGTTTAGACACTGGTTGATGTACCAGAAGGCAATCTGCCTATTGGTACTATATAAGTCTTCAAGGAAGACATGCATGGATGGCAGCATACCAACGTACAAAGCTAGGCTTGTAGCGAAAAGGTATCGTTATCAACATTGTGTCGATTACGAAGAAACCTTTTACTCGTTGCAATGGTTAAATCCATTTGGATAATGCTTGCTAATAGTACATGTTTCATTTATGAAATATAGCAGCAGAACGTCAAAACCGCTTTCCTTAAATGGAAACTTTTGGAGGATGTTTACAATATCCTAACGATTTTGTCGTACCAAAACAAGCAAACAATGGTTGCAAGTTAATTCGATCCATTTATGGATTGAAGCAAGCATTGCGTTCTTGGAACTATCGTTTTGATGTAATCATAATGATATATGATTTAATTCAAAACGAAAATGATTCTTGTGTATATAAGAAGGTTAGTGGGAGCGCACTGACAGTGATTATCCTAAATAATGATGGTGTATCATTTCTTGGAAATGATATTCCTATAATACAATCGGTGAAAGCTTGGTTTTCATGAAAATTCTCTGTAGAATACTTGGGAGAGACAACCTTTATTCTAGGAATAAGGATCTATTGGGATAGATCTAAAAGTTGTTGGCACTCTCTGAGAACTCGTTTATTGAAATATATGTACGTGACCTGGTGTCTCATATGTTTTGAGCATATGGAGTCATAATCAGGCCAATCCAAGTGATAGTCACTGGATTGATTTTAAGAACATCCTTATGTATCTTAGATGAACTAAAGATGCTTTCTTAAGTTATGGAGAATGAGAACTTGAAGTGACTGGGTTCACCGTTGCAAGTTTCCAAACTGACAAAAATGACTATAAGTCGTAATAAGGGTACTATATAGTTTGAATAACGGAACAGTGAGCTGGAAATCTTCCAAGCAAGATACTGTTGCCGAATAAACAACAAAAGCGGAATATTGCTGCAGCTAAGGCAGCAAAAGAAGCAATTTTGGATCTATAAAATTCCTAATTAGATTAAGAGTAGTTCTGTTAGCAGCTGAGCTAGGCTACAGCACAGGCTAAAGAATTAATGGTCTCATCAACGATCCAAGTATATACTTCAATTATTTCATCTGATTCGTCAGATCATACATCGTGGCGATGTGATGATCGAATAAATCGCATCAGATGATAACCTTGCAAATCCGCTGACGAAAGTAGTTTCTCAGCAGAAGTTTGAGCGACATGTACATAGTTCAGGTATAGGACTATTGAGTGATTGGCTATAGGCCAAGTGGGAGATTGTTGGACATTCATGACCCATAGCATCACTATTTGTACAGAACATGGTGTTGTTGTACAAATTAACTATGTGACAAAGGAAATTGCCCTTTTATCATTTGTAATTGGATTACCGGGATATATAAATGATAAAAGTCCATATGATTAGTTCCGGATTAATAAGATATGAGACAATATTAATCCATTAAGGTTTAATCATTAAAATATCCATAGTCGTAGTATTATCGAGATTGGACATCGATAATCCAGAATAGACTAGTATTGCACTTGTGCGCGTTATGGGAGCATAACGGCATAGTTCTCATTTATTTAAGTATTGGATACTTGTGCAAGTGTGATAGGAGGTTGTGTTTACCGATGGTATGGAAACAGCTTCGCTCTGGATAGACCTCTCGGAATTCCATTGGTAGTATGACTATGTGTCTATGGAAGTCCGAATCAGGATAGGTGTATTTGGTCTTAACCTGAGACTTACATCACTAATACTTGCAACAATCAATATACTTTGGTTTTGGTCGTCCAGGGCTTTAACAGGTTCCGTGTACGTCTTTTCTGGGTATATTGAGAATCATAGTGTATTGGGTGTGATGTCAAGATGGAAGTATCACTCCAGTCATATGGAGATGATGGTCACCTAGGATACAGAACTAGTACTCATATGTACTGCAGTCATCGGGATAATATGACTAGGTCATGCTTATCCGATTATAGAGACTAGTTACAAGAGATCTGACATATGATTCGTACGGGGCAGACACAATTCCAGCCCCAGGCATTGCATATGACATCTGATACTGGATCGCAATACGCAATACTACATATACTACGCCTGATACAAATTACATATTCCTTAAAAGAATATTTCTGAAGAATTGGGTAGGCACGGTACTTTACTAGAAGCAACCATGTCTTGTAAATCGGTAAGTGTTGGGTTTCTACTATAGTCCCAAGATCATTCAAGCAATGAAAATATGTAATACAATAAAGAATTATGGCGGAATCATACTTACAATGATCGGCTTTTGCAATGTGAGGAACAACAAAAAATTCTTCAAGCTTTTCCTCCAAGGTTCGGCCATGGCTTCTTTTTGTGCTCCAAGTTTCGGTCAAGCTCCAAGCTTGGGAATGGATTCCATGCTCAAGGGTTTGTTTCCCTATCACCTTTGGATGACTTTTCATGTGATAGCATTGGAAAAATTTGCCACAAATTTTCCTTGTTCTTCATGGTGTTCTCGGCAAAGAGAAGCAAAATGAGAGAAAGAAAATTGTTTTGGCCTTTGGCCGAAACTAGTAGAGAAAAGAGAGGAAGAGAATGAGTTGGTTTGTGTATTTGGTTTTCCAAAACTATTACTCATTCCCAAATTCAAAAAATGGTACAAGCATTAAAGCCTTCAACCACTCATATCACTATTCACATCAATCAATGATGACAAGCATCACTTCACTCAAAGTGATGTGACTTACATCACTTGATTGACTAGTGATTTGACGCTAGATGTGACTTATGGGCCACACTTGAATTCGAAATGTGAGTGGGCCCGCAAACACTCCCGGGCTCGGGTTCGCTAATTCTCAATTAACGAATTTTCCGTTGCGACGTAATTAAATCAAATTTAATTAAATAATTGTGCCTAGCGAATTAAAATCTAATTTTAATTCCGCGTCGAAATCTAATTTCGTATAATATATTGAATATATTATTTTATCGATTAATTCCAAATTAATCGTTCTCTCTCTTAAAATAATATTTTATCCCAGATAAAATATCTCCCTAATTAATCCCAGATTAATTTTCTCTCTCTAATAATTAATCCCAGATTAATAATGTGAGAGTCATACGTCATCGGTGAATCTTCGGGAAGCGACCTATGAGATCCCCGGATATGTTGGCAGTAAATCCGGTCGTCGGAATATCCGAACACATACGTACCTAGTACTACATTTTTATTGATTACAAGACATGGTTGGCTTCTAGCAAAGCACCGTGCCTACCCAATTCTCTAGAAATATTCTCAAAGGAATATATAATCTATATCAGGCGTAGTATACGTAGTATTGCGTATTACGATCCAGTATCGGATGTCACGTGATAGGCCTGGGGCTGGAATTGTGTTTGCCCCGTACGAAGCACATATCGGATCTCTGGTAACTAGTCTCTATAATCGGATAATCATGACCTAGTCATATTATACCGATGACTGTAGTACATAAGAGCACCAGTTCCGTATCCTACGTGATCATCATCTCCACTATGACTAGAGTGATACTTCCATCTTGACATCACACCCAATACACTACGATTCTCAATATACCCAGAAGAGGCGTACACATAACCTGTTAAAGCCCTGGACGACCAAAACCAAAGTATATTGATTGTCGCAAGTATTAGCGGTGCAAGTCTCAGGTTAAGACCAAATACACCTACCCTGATTCGGACTTCCATAGACACATAGTCATACTACCAATGGAATTCCGATGGGTCTATCTAGAGCGAAGCTGTTTCCGTACCATCGGTAAACACAACTTCCTATTACACTTGCATGAGTATCCAAGACCCAAATATATGAGAACTATGTTGTTATGCTCCCACAACGCGCACAAGTGTAATACTAGTCTATTCTGTATTATCGATGTCCAATCTTGATAATACTATGACTAGGGATATTTAATGATTAAACCTTCGTGGATTGATACTGACTCATATCATCTCAATCCAGAACTAATCATAAGGACCTTTTATCATTTATACATCTTGGTAATCTAATTACAAATGATAAAAGAGCAATTTCCTTTGTCACATAGTTAATTTGTACAACAACACCATGATCTGTACAAATAGTGATGCTATGGGTCATAATTGTCCAACAATCTCCCACTTTGCATATAGTCAATCACTCAAGTATCCTAACCCGAACTATGTACGGTTCGCTCAAACTTCTGCTGAGAAAATGCTTTCGTCAGGATTTGCAGTGTTATCATCTGATGCGATTTATTCGATCATCACATCGGCATGATGTATGATCCGAATGAATCAGATAAATATTTGAAGTATATATCTGGATCATTTATGAGACCATTAATTCTTTAGCCTGGCTGTAGCCTAGCTCAGCTGCTAACAGAACTACTCCTAATTGATTAGGATTATTATAGATCCAAATGGCTTCTATTGTTGCCTCAGCTGCAGCAATATTCCGCTTATGTTGTTTATTCGGCAACAGTATCTTGATTGGAAGATTTCCAGCTCACTGTTCCGTTATTCAAACTACATAGTACCTTTGTTATGACTTTTAGTCGTTTATATCGGTTAGGAAACTTGCAGCAGTGAACCTAGTCACTTCAAGTTCTCCTTCTCCATAGCTTAAGAAAGAATCCTTAGTTCATCTAAGATACTTAAGGATGTTCTTAACATCAATCCAGTGACTATCACTTGGATTGGCCTGATTGTGACTCCATATGCTCAAAGCATATGAGACACCAGGTCGCGTACAATTATTTCAATGTACGAGTTCTCGGAGAGTGCATACAACTTTTAGATCTATCCTAGTAGATCCTTATTCCTAGAATAAAGGTTGTCTCTCCCGAGATTCTATGGAGAATTTTCATGAAAGCCAAGCTTTCACCGATTGTATTATGGGAATGTCATTTCCAAGAATGAGATGTCATCATTATATAGGACATTCATTATCAGTGCGCTCCCACTAACCTCCTTATATACACAAGAATTATTTTCGTTTTGAATTAAATCATATACCATTATGATTACATCAAAACGATAATTCCAAGAACGCAATGCTTGCTTCAATCCATACATGGATCGAATTAACTTGCAAACCTTGTTTGCTCGTTTTGGTACGACAAAACCGTCAGGATGTTGTAAACATCCTCCAAAAGGTTTCCATTTAAGTAAAGCGATTTTGACATTTAGCTGCCATATTTCATAAATGAAACATGCAGCATCAGCAAGCATTATCCAAATGGATTTAACCATGGCAACAGTTAAAAGGTTTCGTCATAATCAACAAAATGTTGATAACGATACCTTTTCGCTACAAGCCTAGCTTAGTACGTTGGTATGTTGCCATCCATGTATGTCTTCCTTGAAGACTTATATAATACCAATAGGCACAATGCCTTTCGGTACATCAACTAGTATCCAAACTCAGTTGGTATACATGGAATCCATTTCGGACATCATGGCACTTTGCCATAATTGGGAGTCGATACCTTGTATCAGTTCCTCATACGTAGTCGGTTCGTGTTCCTCAATAAGATTGATATCTTAACAAGGTGAGATCAGAAACCCATACCTCCCAGGTTGTTTTCTGACTCTCTCCGACTTGCGCGGTTCTTGTGTATTCGAAGATTATTGGAATAGTTTCATCCCTGTTGAACTATTTATGTTCTGTTAAGGAATCGGTGCCTGGAATAGTATTACTCAGATTTTCATCGAGTTTTACTTTTCTCCCACTTACCACTGCATATAAGTATTCCTCTTAGGAAAACCGCATGGCGAGCAACGATTACATTGTTCTCATGTGAGTTGTATAAGTACTATACTTTGGTTACCCTAGGATAACCTACAATTTAGGCACTTATCCAATTTGGGTTCTAGTTTGGTATCATCCAAACATATGCCTAGCATTCCCAAATCTTCAAGAATGACAAAACCCAGTTTCTTTCCTGTTCATGTCTAATATAAAGTCTGTCAACCATATTTTCATGGAACCTTATTCAAAATAAGTTTTGCACTGTTTAATGTGTATCCCTTGAAGGAAAATGGTAGCTCAGAGCGACTCATGATTAACCTTATCATGTCCAACAAAATTTGGTTTC
Source organism: Zanthoxylum bungeanum (assembly GCA_019454045.1). Taxonomy (NCBI): domain Eukaryota; kingdom Viridiplantae; phylum Streptophyta; class Magnoliopsida; order Sapindales; family Rutaceae; genus Zanthoxylum; species Zanthoxylum bungeanum. The sequence continues at coordinate 49,637 of SKCR01001260.1, forward strand.
TCCGTTTGGACACACCGCTCAATTGAGGTGTTCCGGGAGGAGTCCACTGTGAAAGAATACTATACTTTTTCATGTATTCGACAAACGTATTGCTTAAGTATTTTCCATCATGGTCTAACCGTGACAGTTTTAATACTCTTGCCGATCTGTTTGTCTACTTCGTGTCGAAACTCTTTGAATTTATCAAAAATTTCCTATTTATGTTTCACAAGAAACATACAACCATAACACGATGCCATATTTCGTAAAGGTTACGAAGTGTTCATATCCACCTCTAGCCTAGCTAGATATGGGCCCACTTACGTCACTATGAACGAGGGCTAACAGATCGGTGGCACTAGTACTTTTTACCAAGTAAAAGGTGTTTTAGGCACTTTGCCCAATAAACTAGATTCGTAGACATCATTTGAATAGAATCAAATCTGTCCTAGTATCTACTCTTCGAAAGTGTGGATATACGAGTCTTGTTAATGTGTCCCAGACAACAATGCCACAAATAAGTCTCAACTGATTAATTCAGTTTGAGCTATTTGTTTGTCATGTTATGTGTGTGAGATTGATTTATATTCAAAATATAAATTCTGTTATTCACATCTAATGTGTTTATCTCAATATCATCTTTATAAAATAAAACACTTTAGTGTTCTAGAATATAAAGGTATACCCGAAATGGGTTAAACCCTGATATAGAGATAATGTTTCTAGTCAAACTAGTTACTTTTTACCATTTTCCTAATTTAAGTACATGTCCGAAGGGTAGTTCCTAAACTTAGGTTTCTACGGTTAAAACAGCGACTTTCGTCCCGTTTCCGATTCGCAGATCAATCTCAACTGAAGTCAGTATCCTGCTTATGAGTAGATTCTGCACACCAGTACATATATATGTACCACATCTAGTATCAAAATCCAATTTTGAAACTAATAGTGAACATGTTTATAACAAACATATTTGAAGCCGGAGCCTTGCCCGTCTTCACTTCCTTCACGTCTGCCTTGTCCATACGGCTGTCACGCTTCCAATGACCCCGTTTGTCACAATTTAGGTAGATATCTTGGGATATATCTTTGTCTTCCTAAAAGACTGTGATGATTTTGCCTTTGCCCCTTTTAGAAGCTCTGGCTCTGCTTCCTATAGCATAGTCTTCAACTCTCCAAGAATTTTCTCTTGGTTCATAACGAACCTGCCCCAGCTTTCGGTTGAGACTATAAGATCAAATCTTTAGTAGTCTCGGCCACGTAGGTAAGCCAAGCTAACCTAGCTAATCGATGTCAGCAATCAACTGTGACACCAAGTGCTCGACAGATGTACCCTCTGACATACGTGAGCGTAAAGAGCTTCTTTTGCAATTCATACTTCTAAGATCTAAAAATAGATCTATGAAGATCTTTAATTTCATCATCATGGTACAAGGATCTAATCCTTGATTCTGACGACGAAATTAAAGTGTCATTGTAACAAGTATAACGGATAGAGCACTAAAGTTATCATCACATGAATATTCCAAATATCATGTTCTACTATTTGCTCAACTCCGAGCTTAGGCCCAAGAGGTTGTTCTATCAAATAGAATAACTTCTCAGTTTTCAGGACTATCCTGAGGTTTTATTCCCAATCTGAAAATTAAAGCTGTTTAAATTCATTTTCAACCACGATTATGTTTTAAACACTAATCTTTCAGTTATCTTGATTGCTATAGTCCAACTATCCAATCAACGATTTTAAGTACTATTGATTATAATGATTACTATAGTCTAACTATATAATCAACTATAATTAATGGTTAAATTCAAATATATTGATTACTATAATCAAATTATATAGTCAACTATAATTGAAGTAGTTTGAATACAGTCCAACTGTTTAATTGAAACAACGATTAAATATTAGTCCAACTAATATATTAATTTGATGACGAAAAATTTGAAATGAGCGCATATTGGCAAGTAACTAAACGAATATTGCAAATTAATACTTGCCTCCCACTATTTTTCGGCGAGCCTCTAACCCTCTGTTGAGTACTCGGGAAACCTTGTTTCCTAGTGGGCTAGGATCCCGTTAAATAACACACAATATTGACTTTGGCCAACAAATTGTATGATAATTAACTAGGTAGATCTCTAAGATCAATTGGATCTCATCCAATTCCTAAATCTAGTAGGTGGACATCCAAGTCTGAAACATATATCTTATATATGCCAATATATCCATGTTGGAGTTTTCTAAGGTCCCAAAAATCAATAAACAAGCATGAAACACATGTGAATACAACAAGGGAGTTGCGGAATACTCACATTGATCGGTTGAACGACGCGAGAGGCAACAAAAAATTTCTTTTCTGCTCACAGTGAACTACTCGGCAGTGGCTGTAATTGGCCTCCTAGGATTCGGCTTCATCTTCAAAATTTTAAGCTCCAAGCTTCGTCAAACGATTCCCGGCTCATGGGTGGACTTCCCTATCACCTTCGCATGACTTTGTAGTGTGCTAGCACTCCCGATTTCGCCACAAAATTGTGACTTTTGCTTCCTATTTTTCCTCTTCAGCTCACGACAGTAACTGAACCAGAAGAAAAAAAATGCCTCTAAGGCCGAAAATGAGAGGGAGTAGAAGTGAGAAGAGAGAGTTGAAATGTGTAATTAATTTTGGTAATTGATTTCTCAAATCATATACCAAACCTTTTGCTTTTTAAAATTCAAACAATAAAAGCTTTTAATGCCAACCACACACATCAAGTCACATCTATCAATCAAGTTGTCAAGTCACATCACTCACAGTGACAAGTGATTTGACGCTTGATTTGACTTGCGTGCCGCACACGAATTCGAAATGCGAATGCGCTCGCAAACAATTCTGGGCTCGGGTTCGCTAATTCCAAATTAACGAATTTTCTGTTGCGACGCAATTAAATGATTATGCCTAGCGAAGTCACTATTCACGTCGCTAACGAATTAATTCTAAATTAACTCATTCGCCCGAATTAAAATCTAATTTTAATTCCACGTCGAAATCCAATTTCGTTTAATATCGAATATATAATTTTATCGATTAATTCCAAATTAATCGTTCTCTCTCTTTAAATGATATTTTATCCCAGATAATATATCTCCGTAATTAATCCCAGATTAATTTTCTCTCTCATCTCATTAATCCCAGATTAATTAAAAGTGCGAGTCATACGTCATCGGTGAATCTTCGAGAAGCGACTCATGAGATCCCCGGATATGTTGGCAGTAAATTCAGTCGTCGGACTATCCGAACACGTAAGTACCTCGTACTACGTTTATACCGATTTACAAGACAAGGTTGGTGTGGGACACAGGATTTGGGGCGACGCATGCTGTCCTGGGCTCGCGACCCGGTTGGGAGTACGGAGTAGCCACGGGGGACTAAACCGGAGAATAATTGAGTCGCCACCCGGTGTGAACCGAGAAAATGAGATTTAAGGCCGCACTCACCCCTCGCAAGGGAAGACCTCAAACCGTTGGGTTCGAAATGGTCCCTTACTTATGTCACTTGTAATGAAAGGATTTGTGTAATAATTTAATCAGGCCTAAGTAACACTTATTTCCAAGAGTATCATGCTTCTAAATCCACATGCATAAAATTAATCATCACAACATGCAACATCACATGGCAATCTCATGAACATTTCTCAATCATATGATAGGGAAAACTAAGAACAACCTAATCATGCTTGAGTACTATCTCAAGAACACATCGAATGGATAAATGCAGGAATACAAATAATATGATTGGCTACATAATGCAAGGGAGATCACCCAAAAGGCAATTGTGCATGAAATATGATGAGACAGACTTAGTTCAGAGTGTGCGCGTTCGTGTAGCGTTCGTAAACGCGTTCGAACGGTAAACAGAAGGTTCGCGTTCGTGTAGCGTTTGATATCGCGTTCGAACGGTACCAGACCTGATGATACAAAATGCATGCGCGTTAGAGTAGCATTTGTAAAATGCGTTCGAACGGGAAACAGAAGGTTCGCGTTCGTATAGCGTTCGATAACGCGTTCGAACGGATCCAGACCTGATGAAACAAAATGCATGCGCATTCCAGTAGCGTTTGTAAAATGCATTCGAACGGGAAACAGAAGGTTCGCGTTCGTATAACGTTCGATAACGCGTTCGAACGGGAACAGACCTGATGCACAAAATATGATGCGATACATACATAAAAAGCAAATAGCGAAATACGAGGCGCGACGAAGCATCGTGGTAAATGATTTTAACCCCTCCAAATAGAGGACCTTTCATTGCACTTACTAAGCCCATGCACTCGATTGAATCATGCATACAAAAGAAACATGCAGAATTCAAATAACGAAAAATAAATAAACCGAAGCAACATAAAACAAAAGAGTGTGCCGTTTACTCAAGTGGTACATGGAGTTGTATCCCGAGTACAGATCATACTACCGTCCATTCGGAATCAGCTATGAAATTTATTTCCGGGTTTCCATCCCATATACCACAAGAGGCGACACATTTTCCATTTCATTCAAGCCACAACATGCATCCACAAATGACTCTCATGCGAATAGAATTCAATAAACAATCAAAAGACGAATATAAACTAATGAGAAAAGTGCCCTCAGGTCTAACCTTTTAAATCACCTCTCGGATGTAAGGTACATGATCGTCGGAAGGGTGGATGCTCCGCAACTCTTTCGGTTCACTGGTTCACTGCTCTCGTTCGTTGTCTTACTGTTTTGAGTCGTCGTTATCCATCTTTTGCTGCTGTTTTTACTGTATTTTGCTGCTCTTCCGGTGACATTTTCTGTGACCTCCGTGACTTTAAAGGTAGTGTCTCCAAATGAGACTCATCATAGGGACTTATATGTAAAAATGCAGTGCCTACAGTCGCACCCACTTTGATGGGACTTGTGCAGTGTGTGACTTTGAACAATCCTATCAAAGTTATGCAATGCATTTTCACTTACCTGGCTCGTCTGCTGCCTCCTGACTTACCTGCTGCCTCGACCTGAATTTGATGACGTGCCATTCTTGGCATGCTAAACCCCGTACTTAGGGTGTCGCGGTAGTCCACAATAGTCCACACTAGTCCATGGTAGTCCACGGAATCCACATAGTCCACATAGTCCACGATAATCCACGGTAGTCCACGATAGTCCACATAATCCATATAGTCCACATAGTCCACTGTAGTCCACATAATCCACAATACTCCACAATAGTCCACGGTAGTCCACAACATCTCACGATAGTCCACATAATCCATCTAGTGCACATAGTCCACGGTAGTCCACATAATCCACAATACTCCACAATAGTTTACGGTAGTCCACAACATTTCACGATAGTCCACGGTAGTCAACATAATCCACAACACTTCAAGATAGTCCACGGTAGTCCACAATATTTCATGATAGTCCACGATAGTCCATATAATCCACAACACTTCAAGATAGTCCATGGTAGTCCACAATATTTCACGATAGTCCACGGTAGTCAACATAATCCATAACACTTCAAGATAGTCCACGGTAGTCCACAATATTTCATGATAGTCCACGATAGTCCACATAATCCACAACACTTCAAGATAGTCCATGGTAGTCCAAAATATTTCATGATAGTCCACGATAATCTTCATAATCCACAACACTTCAAGATAGTCCATAGTAGTCCACAATATTTCACGATAGTCCACATAATCCACAACACTTCAAGATAGTCCATGGTAGTCCACAATATTTCACGATAGTCCACAGTAGTCCCATAATCCACAACACTTCAAGATAGTCCACGGTAATTCACAAAATTCACATAGTCCACATGCCGTACCTGGCAAAACTCTTCTGATGATGCAGTGGGCCTCGACCCTGAGACACATCCCCAAACTACTGATGATGTTGTGGGCCTCAACCCTGGGACACATCCCATAACTGCTGATGATGATGTGGGCCTCGACCCTGGGACTCATCCCTGAAACTGATACTGATGTGGGCCTTGCCCCCAGACTAATACTGATGTGGGCCTCGCCCCCAGACTGATATTGAAGTGGGCCTCGCCCCCAGACTGATACTAATGTGGGCCTCAACCCTCAGATTACTACCCGAATCTAACACCAATATAGGCCTCAGCCCCAGGATTATTACCCGATTCCGATATTGTGCTTTTGTTATGCCTTATTGGCTTGTCTTCGCCGCTTTCTTTTTTTCTTCTTCAAAACCTGTGAACACAAAACAAAACAAACATAAAAGGGTGCAAAATGGGTTACGTGTATGCATGTATATGTGAATGTTCCCATCCCGTTGGGTTAGGTCTTCTGCCAATTCTCTTGGTGACTGCCCGGTCTCAGGTAAAATACAGCTTCAATCTGTCAACATTGATCGGCTCGGTGAACTCATTCCCTTCCAAGTCTGACAGCCTCACTGTCCCCGTTTCCCAGTTTCCGAATGACTATTTTATCTTTCTGTTTGCTTCTTCCGAGGATTCCCCGGGTTCTAAGCATCGTTGTGTATCATAATACCAAGGTTGAATGCTTTTGTCAAATATACTCATGTTGCATATTCAAGCGAGTACGAGAAATGAACTTCTTTATTATCATTAGAAAAAGGTTCGAGCAAACAGGCAAAATCAATGTCTATATCAAAAATGCAAGATCAAACAAACTAGGAGGAACAACTTCATCAGTCGCAGCGCTGCATTCTTCCTCGGCCTATGGTTCTTCATCGTTGTCACCCCTATCCCCATGTACGAAGCTTGGTGGTTGAGAGCTTGGAGGACGAAGGTTTCGGGCAAGCCGGAGTTGATCATGTAGGTGGGTGGGGGAACAGAGTGATAATTTGGTAAAGGATTGGGTGTGTGTGTTTGGCTGTTCTCTTTCAGGGTCAGGGATTTTGTGGGAGTCAATTAAGTCTTGGATCTCATGGCGGAGACGGGTACAACTATTGGTGTCATGGCCAGGTTGTTGGTGGAAGTGGCAGTAGCGGTTCATATTGAGGCTTGGTGGAGGAGGATTTGGGAGTGGTCTAGGTTCCAAGAGTTTTAAGAGTCATTGCCTGGTCAGTTTCTCAAGCACTTTGGACAAGGGTATACCCAAGTTAGAAAAGCGCCTATTCTTAATAGCAGCAATCTCGGCAGTAGCGGGCTTGGTCTCAGAATACCCTCCAAAATTCCTCCTATTATGGCCATAAAACTTTCTGTTTTCAGCCTCTTCTTCCTCAATATCCATGACAGTTTCCCTCAACTGTCGGAAATCCGCAATCATTGAAGTCATCCTCCTCAACTTGCCATAGATCGAGGGCTTAGTGCCCTTGATGATCATTTTAATCTGGTCCTTCTCAGAGGGCCGAGTCTGCATTTTTAGAAGCTGGCTTCTCCAGCGGTCTACATACTCCTTGAAGCTTTCTTCTGGCTTCTGCTTAGTGTTCTCCAAATCACGAAGTGACAAATCAATCTCTAAGTCTGTAACATACTGTTTCAGGAATACATCTGCCAATTCCCTCCAATCCTCCTTAACCTTTCTTTCAAGGCTATGGTACCACACTACGGGTGCCCCCTCAAGTGACATCCCAAACATCTTCTGAGCTTGGCGCTGTGTTAGGCCCACTGAACTCATAACTGACACATATTGTCGGAGGTGGACCCTCGAATCCCCATTCCCATTGAACTTGGCCATATCCGACATCTTGAACTGAGCAGGCAACTGTTCCTCAAAAACCATCGCCTCATAGTCTAGTAATTCTTCGTCCTTACCCTTCATCTTACGGGTAAGTGACTCAACCTGATCCCGAAGCTTCTGAAATTCTGCCTGAGACCCAATCACTTTGCATGTTGCATACTCTGCCATGTCATCATCAAAAGTTGGGATATCATCCCCCAACCCATTCGGAGGCTCCTCGCGCCTCACATTCTCAGAATTTCCCCCAACACGGGGTACAGCCATATTTGCCATGGTAGTGGTCATGGCTTGCAACTGTTCGGTAATCTTGGCGAAACCATTTTCCAACTGATCTATCCGGGATACCTCATTATCGGATGTACTCATATCTGTTACCGGTCTTTTGGTGAGTCTTCCATCTTCCCTAACCCAACGGGAATCTATGATGGCTTTTAGAACACAAGGCTTAGCATGATGTATGTATGCATGAGGTGTATGAGATGCATGTAACATATATAACTGTAGGAACTGCATTTTTGCATATAAGTCCCTATGATGAGTCTCATTTGGAGGCACTACCTTTTAAGTCACGGAAGTCACGAGAAACGGACGTCGGAAGGGGAAATTCAGAATAAGTACGTCATCGGATTCATTTCACAAGTTCACTATTTTCGTTCGTGCTGCGTTCGTTACTTCGTTTGAACGTCAAACAGATTGGCGGGTGTTCGTGCCGCGTTCGAGGAGGCGTTCGAACGGTGTCGGTAATTCTGGTTTTTGCTGCTAGCCTCACACCCAAGCCCAATTAACCCACCAAAGCTCATAAAACACATCCCAATTAATAAAACACATGGGAAATTAAATTAAATCTTAATTAAATTAAACATTGAATTAAATAAAATATTTAAACCATTTACCAATTAAATAAAACATAAAATATAATCATACCTAATTAAGACAAATCAAATATATTAACTTCCTAACTAAACAAAATCACATACTAAATTAAAAAAGATGTCATGCCTAATTAAAATCAATCAACCAATTATATTCCCAATCAAATATATATTATTCCTAACTTAAAATATTGTATTCCTAAACCAAGCCAATCAAATATTCAACCTTCCTAATCTAAACCAATTTGTCCCCCATCAAATCCCTTGCTTTCCTTGTCCAACACCAAATCAAATCCTCCCTTTAATGCCAAATCCCTTCCTTGTGAGACAAGGTGAAGCCCTAACAATTCTCTATATAAACAACACCTCTCCAAGGCATTCCGATCCCCTAGTGCACGCCCATTACAAAAAAAGAAGAAAAGAATTTCCAACCCCTTTCCCCTAGCTCACACACATAAGATACACACAACTCACACAAATCACAACACACCAAGAGCCCTAGCCACTCACGGCAATAACAAGAAGAAAAACACAAATAATCCCCTTCATCTCCCCCACTCCACAACTGAAAACAGCAGCCCCTACACCTCCTAAAACAGCCCATACAGCAGCCCTAAAACATGCATACAGCAGCCCTAAACACACACATAAAACAGACCTCGAACCACACCATAACACCACCGAAAATCACACCCAAAACAGTAGCCAAAACATCCAAAAAACAGTAACTAAAATACAGCAGCAAAACAGTAGCAACGGCAGTGAATCGGAGTCAAAAACAGCAGCAAAAGACGGGGAACGACGACTCAAAACAGTAAGACAACGAACGAGAGCAGTGAACCAGTGAACCAGAAGAGTTGCGGAGCATCCACCCTTCCGACGATCGTGTACCGTACATCCGAGAGGTGATTTAAAAGGTTAGACCTGAGGGCACTTTTCTCATTAGTTTATATTCGTCTTTTTTTATTGTTTATTGAATTCCATTCGCATGAGAGTCGTTTGTGGATGCATGTTGTGGCTTGAATGAAATGGAAAATGTGTCGCCTCTTGTGGTATATAGGATGGAAACCCGGACATAAATTTCATAGCCGATTCCGAATGGACGGTAGTATGATCTGTACTCGGGATACAACTCCACGTACCACTTAAGTAAACGGTGTTGGTTTCTATAATTAGTCCCAAAGAAAGATTAAGCCATAGAAATACAAATAACATACATGCAAAGCTTGAAGGATGGCGGAAACATACTTACAAAGCTTTGTGACGAAAATGGTGAAGAGGATCCTTGAGCCTCCAAGGTGGGTGATATTCGGCCAAGAACAAGATTGATAGAAGTTGCAAATCTTGGGGCTGTTTTCGGCCAAGGACAACAGTGTGAGAAGCCTCAAATCTTCTAGTACTCCAAGCTCCAAATGCGTTTCCCTATCACCTCATTTGATCCCTTGTTGTGCTAGCAAAAATGGAGAAAACAATTTTCTGCCATGGATGAAGCTCACGGCTTGCGTGAAGAAGAAAGAGAGGAGTGTGTGACTTTTCAATTTTTGTTCTCACTTATTACAAAAACCAAAAGTGAAAGAGTAAAAGAAAAGCAAATGATGTATCAAATACAATAAAATGAATTTTTTAATCCAAAACCTTCAAAAACCGTGAAAGGTTTTCCCTCCAAAATAAAATTCATCATTTGCCATCATTACCTTGCTTTGAGATTAGAGACAATGTATCATCCCTTAAAGGTGACTAGATACATCCATCATCTATTCGTATCAAGTAATGAGATATCGCGATGCGATTTACGGATACCACTCGATTCAAAATACGAATGTGTCCGCAAACTCTTTCGGGCTCGGTTTCGCTAATTATGAATTAACGAATTTCCGTCGCGACGTGAACTAAATAATTACGCCTTGCGGAATTACTATTCAGTTCGCTAATGAATTAATTCTAAATTAATTCGTTTGCCCGAATTAAAATCCGATTTTAATTCCGCGTCGAAATCTAATTTCGTTTAAATAATATATCGAATATATTATTTTATCGATTAATTCCAAATTAATCGATCTCTCTCTTTCTCCTAATAAGGCATTTTATCCAAGATAAAATTTCTCCGTAATTAATCCAAGATTAATAAAGTTCGAATCAAACATCATAGGTGAATCTTCAGGAAGCGACCCAAGAGATCTCCGGATATGTTGGCAGTAAATACGGTCGTTGGATAATCCAAACACGTACGTACCTCGTACTACGTTTTTACCGATTTACAAGACAAGGTTGGCTTCTAGCAAAGCGCCATGCCTACCCAATTCTCCAGAAATATTCTTACTGGAATATTAGATCTTTATCAAGCGTAGTATACCGCAGTATTGCGTAGTATATCAATCCAGTATCGGACGATCACATGTTAGGCCTGGGGCTGGAAATATGTCTGCCCCGTACGAAACATATATCGGATATCAAACAACTAGTCTCTTTAAATCGGACAATCCTGACCTGGTCATATTGTCCCGACGGTTGCAACCTTTTATAGAGTACTAGTTCTGTATCTTGCGTGATCATCATCTCCATATGTCTGAAGTGATACTTCCATCTTGACATCACATCCAGTACACTACGATTCTCGATAAACCCAGAAGAGGCGTACACAGAACCGGTTAAAGCCCCGAACCACCAAAACCAAAGTTTACCGATTGTCGCAAGTACTAGCGATGCAAGTCTCAGGTTAAGACCATATACACCTACCCTGATGCGGCCTCCCATAGACACGCAGACATACTACCAATGGGATTCCGCGGGGTCTATCCAGAGCGAAGCTGTTTTCCGTACCATCGGTAAAACACAACCTCCTATCGCACTTGCATAAGTATCCAATACTTAAATATATGAGAACTATGCCGTTGTGCCATCACAACTCGCACAAGTGCAATACTAGTCTATTCCGCATTATCGATGTCCGATCTCGATAATAATCCGACTAGGGATATTTAATGATTAAACCTTTTATATTGATACTGTCTCATATCATCTCAATATGGAACTAATCATACGGACTTTTGCCATTAATATATCAAAGTAAATAATTTTACAAAACGGCAAAAGGCAATTTCATTATCACATAGTTAATTTTGTACAATAATACAATATCATTTACAAAACAGTGACGCTATGGGTCATAATGTCTAACAATATCCCACTTGGCCTATAGCCAGTCACTCAAGCATCTAATACCTGAACTATTGATATGTCGTTCAAACACTTGCTGAAGAACAGCCTTCGTCAGCGGATCTGCAATGTTGTCATCTGATGCGACCTTCTCGACCTTTACATCGCCACGATGTATAATCTCCCGAATCAGATGGTAACGCCGAAGAACATGCTTGGATCGTTGATGAGACCTTGGTTCCTTAGCTTGTGCTATAGCCCCGTTATTGTCACAATACAATGGCACGGGCTCAGCAGCTAACGGAACTACTCCTAATCCGATTAGTAATTTTCGGATCCAAACTGCTTCATTTGCTGCTTCCGATGCAGCAATATACTCCGCTTCAGTTGTTGAATCGGCAACAGTATCTTGCTTGGAAGATTTCCAGCTCACTGCTCCGTTATTCAAACAAAAAATGTACCCCGATTGAGACTTGAAGTCGTCCTTGTCGGTTTGGAAACTTGCATCGGTGTACCCAGACACCTCAAGTTCTCCACCTCCATAAATTAAGAAAGCATCCTTAGATCGTTTAAGATACTTAGGATATTCTTAACAGCCATCCAGTGACCTTCACCTGGATCGGCCTGATAGCGACTGCACGCTCAAAGCATATGACACATCAGGTCGTGTACATACCATGGCATACATGATCGATCCGACTGCCGAGGCGAACGGTATCCGAATCATGTTATCTCTCTCTTCTTTAGTCTTAGGACACATGTCCTTAGACAGAAGGATACCACGTGACATTGGCATCAATCCCCTTTGGATTGATCCATGTTGAATCGCTTCAACACTTTGTCAATATATGTATTCTGGGAGAGTCCAAGCAGCTTTCTAGATCTATCTCGGTAGATCTTTATTCCCAGAATAAAGGCTGCTTCTCCCAGATCTTTCATGGAGAATTTTAATGAAAGCCAAGCTTTCACCGACGTTAGCATGGGAATGTCATTGCCTATAAGCAATACGTCGTCGACATAAAGGACAATAAAAGTCAGTGCTCTCCCACTAACCTTCTTGTATACACAAGGGTCATCATCGTTTTGAATGAAATCATATTCTTTTATGATCTCATCAAAATGCTGATTCCATGATCGTGATGCTTGCTTCAATCCATAAATGGATCGATTTAACTTACAAACCTTGTTTGCAAGTCTAGGTACGATAAAACCGTCAGGTTGTTGCATATAAACATCCTCCAAAAGGTTTCCGTTAAGGAAAGCGGTTTTAACGTCCATCTGCCATATCTCGTAATCGAAATATGCAGCTATTGCAAGCATTATCCGAATGGATTTAATCATGGCAACGGGTGAGAAAGTTTCGTCATAATCAATACCATATTGTTGACGATACCCTTTTGCTACAAGCCTAGCTTTGTACGTTTGTACGTTGCCATCCATGTCGGTCTTCTTCTTGAAGATCCATCTGCATCCAATAGGCTTTACGCTTTCTGGTGCATCAACCAGTGTCCAAACTTGGTTGGCATACATGGAATCCATCTCGGACTTCATGGCATCTTGCCATAAAGCGGAATCAATATTTTGTATTGCTTCCTCATACGTAGTCAGTTCATTATCCTCAATAAGATTAATATCTACATGAGGTGAGATCAGGAACCCATACCTCTCAGGTACCTTCCTGACTCTCTCCGACCTACGCGGTCCTTGTGTATCTGAAGATTGTGGTACAGACTCATCCTGGATGGTCTGTTTATGTTCCGTCATTGATTCATTGCCAGGAACAGTATCACTACGATTTTCATCGAGCTCCACTTTAATCCCACTTACCACTGCATCTAGGAATTCCTTCTCAAGGAAAAATGCATGTAGAGCAACAAATACTTTGTTCTCCAGTGGGTGATAGAAGTAATATCATTTGGTTTCCTTAGGATATCCCACGAAAAGGCATTTATCTGATTTGGGTTCTAGTTTGGTACCTTCCAAACGTTTAACATATGCCCAGCATCCCCAAATCTTCAGGAAAGAGAAACCTGGTTTCCTCCCTGTCCATATCTAATATGGAGTCTGTTCAACAGACTTTGACGGCACCTTATTCAAAATAAGTACTGCATTGTTTAAAGCGTATCCCCAGAAGGATATAGGTAGCTCAGTGCGACTCATCATCGACCTTACCATGTCTAACAAGGTACGGTTTCTCCTTCAGAGACACCGTTTAATTGCGGTATTCCAGGAGGAGTCCACTGTGAAAGAATACCATTTTCTTTCAAGTAATCTTGAAACTCATAACTTAAGTATTCGCCACCACGGTCCGACCGCAATGTCTTAATACTCTTGCCTGTTTGTTTTTCTACTTCGTGTCGAAACTCTTTGAATTTCTCAAAAGTTTCCGACTTGTGTCTCATTAGATACACATAACCATAACGAGATGCATCATCTGTAAAGGTTACGAAGTAATGATATCCACCTCTAGCCTGGCTAGACATGGGCCCACATACGTCACTATGAACGAGGGCTAACAGTTCTGTGGCACGTTCACCTTTACCATTAAAAGGTGATTTAGGCATTTTGCCTAAAAGACAAGATTCGCAGACATCATATGAATAAGATCAAATCCGTCCAAGTATCCACTCTTCGAAAGTGTGGATATGCGAGTCTTGTTGATGTGTCCTAGACGACAATGCCATATGTAAGCTTCATCTTTTAGATTACTCCTTTTGAGCCTTTTGTTTGTTATTTTATGTTTAGGAGATTCATTTATATTCAAAATATAAAGGCCATTATTTGCAACAGCAGTGCAAATTTCTGCATCATTTTTATATAAATAACACCCAGTGTTTCTAAATACAAAAGTGTACCCATGCTGGGTTAACAAAGAGATACAGATATAATATTCCTAGTCAAACTAGGTATATAATAACAGTTCAAAAGTTTAAGCATATGCCCAGAGGGCAATTCCAAAACAAAAGTCCCTACAGCCAAAACAGCAACTGGAGTTCCGTTCCGACTCGTAGGTCAATCTCCTCTGAAGCCAGCATCCTGCTATTCTGCAGATCCTGCAAATCAGTACATATATGAGCAGCACAACCAGAATCAAAAATCCAATTTTAAAACTAGAAGTAGTCATATTTATCTCAATAACAAACATACCAGAGGCTAGTGCCTTGCCTGCCTTGATATCCTCCTTGTGTCCTTTGCCCATTCGGCAGTCACGTTTCCAGTGACCCTTCTTGCCGCAGTTGAGGCAGACATCTTGAGACTTGTCCCTTGGCTTCCCAGAAGCTTTTGTCAACTTGCCTTTACCCTTTTTCTTATGTTTCTTCTTCCTCACTCCTCCAGTAGCTTTGAGCCTAGCCTTTGGCTTCTGAGAGGTTGATGCAAAGTACGCCTCGCGCTTGCCCCCTTTGTGGAGTTCTTTTTCAGACTCTTTCAAGATGGATAACAGTTCTCCAAGAGTGTCATCCGTATCCATCAACTTGTAGTTGATTATGATTTGTTTCCAAGTATCAGGAAGTGACTGTAAGATCATATCTACGGTCAGCTCAGCCTCCAAGACTATTCCCATATTGGCCAACTCATCAATATCGGCGATCATTTGAGCCCCGTGGGCCTCAACTGATGCGCCTTCAGTCATTCGGGCGCGGAAGAGTTTCTTCACCAACTCATATCTCTCCATCCGCTTATTGGAGCGGTGGAGATCTCGCAGTCTAGCCATCATATTATAAGGATCCAAATCCCTATTTTGGCGACGAAAGTGCTGAGTCATCGAAGCTAACATAATAGCCTGAGCTGTGTCACAATCACTGCTGTGAGTTTTCCATAACTCCAGCTCAAGTGGGTCAGTGGGCTTAGGCGGGAGAGGTGTTTGTATAGTGTACAGCATCCTCTCAGCCCCAAGGACTATCCTTAGGTTCATTTCCCAATCAGCGAAGTTTGTGCCCTTAAAGACATTGTCACCCATGATGATGTCTCGGACACTTACCTTGCTTGCCATCTCAACTACGATAGTCCAACTATCTAGTTAACGATAAAATGGGTACAGTCAAACTGTTACAAAAAAAAATAACAATGAATTAGTCCAACTAATTTTAATTAATTAAACGAAATAATTTTGAAAGACGCGTAAGGCTAAGTATCTGAATGAAATTGCAAATTCAATACTAGCCTCCCACTATTTTTATCAAGTCTCTAACCCTCTGTTGAGAACTCGGGAAATCCTATTTCCTAGTGGGCTAGGATCCGTTAAATAACACACAACCTTGACTTTGGCCAACAAGCTGTATGCTATTCAACTAGGTAGATCTCAAAGATCAATTGGATCCCATCCAATTCCTAGATCCGGTTAGGTGGACATCCAAGTCCAAAACATATGTGTATTTACTTATGCCAATGTATCTAATACATTTTCCTAACCTATATCCTCCGAACCATCTAGGCCTTGGCTTTGGCACAACAAACCTAATGATTCCGGTTAAGCGAGACCCATTGACAAAGAAAGTTTCGTAATCAATGTCGTTGGACAAGAAGTGATCTTGACTTTGGCCAACAAATCACAACTTGGACAAGACACCGATGTAGAACAAAACTCTCATGATTCAAGTACATCCTCAATTGACAAAGGTCTTGACTTTGGCCAACAAACCAATGCCAATTTTGGATCTTGAACAAGAATCATTCAATGGAAGGATAATTGCTTAATATAAATTGAGGGATTTTGCGTAATTGACAATCAATTTATTATCTTTGTTAGGGCTCATCATCATACACCCTTAAGCATGCTTCTAAAACATCATAAAGCGCGTAAAGTAAATTAATAGTGATATACGGATGGATATATCAAAACAACTTGTTCCTAGAACAAATCACTCCCTTTCCACTCCCCGCTAGTAATATTCTATTCTACTTCTACCCAATTACATACTACAAAAAGAGAAACCTCATTACATTGAGGGGAATTAGGTGAGAAGAGAATACAAAGAGATAAAGAGATAAGGCTGGACACGCAGGTCCAATTTATAAATTCTAAATTTACAATAATTTCTAAAATTACCCTTTCCCTTCTAATATCCATCCGCTATACACTATTCATTCATCACATACATGTATATTCATTCAAGACATGCTATACAACCAATCTAATCCAATTAATTAGTCTTTGTTTAAGTGATCATCCAATGTTCAATCAACGGTTTGATTTTGTGCGAGTCCAACTCATTTGAGAATAAGTACATAAGGTACGAATTCATAAATTATATCGAACTACCCGTTAAATCCAATTTAAGTCGCATTCAATATTAATTCAATTTATTTAATTTCAAATTAAATGTTTACACTTTTAATGTGCTTTTAAAGATTAGATTCTAAATCTTATCAAATTGGGTCTCCAAGCCCAACTAACATCCAATGTGTGTTTAATTAAAGTCCGATGGGCTTTCAATTGATTTATAAAGGCTTGGGCTTTGGTCAATGTGGGTCAAACCCAATTACCAAGCCCAAATAAGGAATCACCCTTAAGTGCCATAAAATCAATTTCAAGCCCATAAGGCCCAATTAAACATAAAAGTCCATTAATTAAATTTAATATTCCAAATTTTAAAATTCAATTAATTAAAGTGTAATTGCATGATTAATTCATTAAACCAAATATTCAAAAACACCAATTTAATTCATTAATCATCAATGTTCAAAACACTTGTCTAACATTTATTTGAACAAAAATCAAGTCCATTAACATGTCATGTTGTATTCGGCCAAGAGAGATTTGCGGTTCGATTTGTTTTTCAATCCAATTGAATCACTAATCTATTAACCGTATTGATTTTAAGTCATCTAATGAACTTGAAAGCAAAAATTCAATAAAGTGAAAAGACCTCCATTTTCGGTCAAGCATCAATTTTAGGGAAAAAATCATCCAATGCATTTTCTCAAAATTGATCATGTATTACATCAATATCATACATTTAATCATGCTTAAGTCATCTAATAAGCTTGTGCATGAAAAATTCAAATCAATAAAATGACTACACATTCGGCCAAGGCACCAATTTGGGAAAAAATATCCAATACATTTTTCTCAAAATTGGTTATGTAATACATCATATAACAATCATTTAAGCACACTCAAATCATCCAATGAACTTGTGCATGCAAAAATTCAACTTAATGGAAGTACCTCACATTCGGCTAAAGCAACATTTTGGGGATGTTGGTAATTATCTAAGGTCCCAAGATCAAACAAGACATGAAAAATGCGTGAATACACCACGAAGATAGCGGAATACTTACATTGATCGGTTATGTCGATTTTAAGACGAATCATGCCAAAAACGCACTGCCTTTGTAAGCCCACTGCAGCAGTCCATGCTCACTGTCTTGGCAGTTTCGGGTCTCAAAACGAAGCTCCAAACTCCGTCGGATGAATCCCGCCTCATGGGTGAACCTCCCTACCACCTTCGCAAGACTCGTAGTGTGCTAGCACTTATTTCCACCATGAAAAATCCACCTTTGCTTCCCTAAAGTCCACGCCAAAATTGGTTCCAAACCAGTAACATGTTTCAGTTTTGGGCGTGAGAAGAGGAGAAAAATGAGAGAGAAGAAGTTTTGTATTATCTTAAAATGATTTACCAAAAATCAATTTATATTTATGCCATAATTTTCATTAAATTAATAATAAAATTATGAACATAAACATGCAATGGCTTAGAGTGTCAAACACTCAAACTCCATGCAATGACATTGAGTGCAATGTACACAATCTACATGCAAAGCATTAGAATGACATGTGTCATGTGGGCCCCACACGTTTCCAAATGAAAGTGGGCCCACGTGCACTCACGCGTTCGGGTTCGATATTTCCGAAATACCGAGCTTACGTCGCGACGTTAATTCAATCGAATAATTGCGGCTACCGAAATTATTATTACGTCGCTAACGAATTAATTCTAAATTAACTCGTTTGCCCGAATTAAAATCTAATTTTAATTCCGCGTCGAAATCTAATTTCGTCTAATATATCCAATATATTAATACATCGATTAATTCCGAATTAATCGTTCTCTCTCTTTAGACGACATTTTATCCCGGATAAAACATCTCCGTTATTAATCCTAGATTAATTTTCTCTCTCTTCTGTATAATCCCAGATTTATTCAAGAGTGCGAGTTGTGCGTCATCGGTGGATTATCGGGAAGCGACCCATGAGATCCCGGATAATCTGGCAGTAAATACGGTCGTCGGAGTATCCGAATCACGTACGTACCAAGTACTACGTTCTACCGATTTACTTGACAAGGTCGACTCCTAGCAAAGCACCAAGTCTACCTATTCTCCGGACATATCCATTTTAAGAATATTAAGATCTGTATCAAGCGTAGTATATAAATGTATTGTGCATATCGGTCCAGTATCGGATAATCACGTGCTAGGGCTGGGGCTGGATAAGTGTCTCCCCGTCCGAAACACATATCGGATGTCTGGTAACTAGTCTCTATAATCGGATATTCATGACCTGGTCATAATATCACGATTGGATGCGCATCACATTAAGAGCACTAATACCGTATCCTGCGTGATATCATCTCCATTATGACTGGAGTGACACTTCCGTCTTGACATCACATCCAATACACTACGATTCTCAATATACCCGGCATTGGCGTACACAGAACCAGTTACAGTCCTAGACGACCTCAACTAAAGTATATCGATTGTCGTAAGCATTAGCGATGTAAGTCTCAGGTTAAGACTATACACACCTACCTTGATTTCGGCCTCCCATAGACACATAGACATAATACCAATGGGATTCCGAAGGGTCTATCCAGAGCGAAGCTGTTTCCCGTACCATCGGTGAAACACGACCTCCTATCGCACTTGCACAAGTATCCAATACTTATATATATGAGAACTATGCTGTTGTGCCCTCACAACGCGCACAAGTGCAATACTAGCCTATTCCGCATTATCGATGTCCAGTCTCGATAATACTACGGCTAGGGATATTTAATGATTAATCCTTCGTGGACTGATACTGTCTCATATCATCTCAATCCAGGAACTAATCATAGGGACCTCTCTTCATTTATATATCTATGGTGATCTAATCACAAATGATGAGAGTGCAATTTCCTTGTACATAGTTAATTTTGCTACAGCAACACAATGTTCTGTGCAAATAGTGACGCTATGGGTCATATTATCCAACAATCTCCCACTTGGCACGTAGCGAGTCACTCAAGTGTCCTACACCCGAACTATGTAAGGTTCGCTCAAATTGCTGAGGAAAGGTTTTCGTCAGCGGATTTGTTCGATTATCGTTTGACGCGATTTTACGATCATCACATCGCCACGATGTATGATCCGAACGAATCAGATGATATAGAAGTTTATATCTG
The DNA here is from genome assembly GCA_019454045.1 of Zanthoxylum bungeanum. Classification (NCBI taxonomy): domain Eukaryota; kingdom Viridiplantae; phylum Streptophyta; class Magnoliopsida; order Sapindales; family Rutaceae; genus Zanthoxylum; species Zanthoxylum bungeanum. The sequence goes on from SKCR01001260.1 coordinate 69,714, forward strand.
GATCGTCGATGAGACCTTTAATTCTTTAGCCTTGTGCTGACGCCTAGCTCAGCTGCTAACAGAACTATATCTAATCTAATTAGATTTATTATCGACCCAAATGGCTTCTATTGCTGCCTCAGCTGCAGCAATAATCCGCATTAGTTGTTTATTCGGCAACAGTTATCTTGCTCGGAAGATTTCCAGCTCACTGTCCCGTTATTCAAACTTTATAGTACCGCAGTATTTAATCGTTTGGAAACTTGCTGCAGTGATCCCAGTCACTTCAAGTTCTCCTTCTCCATAGTAAAAGATAGCATCTTTAGTTCTCAGAGATACTAACAGATGTTCTTAACTTCAATCCAGTGACTATCACTTGGATTGACCCGATTGTGACTCCATATGCTCGAAGCGTATGAGATACCAATACAAGTACATTTTAAATGTACAATTTCCCAGAGAGTGTTAACAAACTCCAAATCTATCCCAGTAGATCTTTATTCCTTGAATAAAGGTTGTTACTCCCCAGAATTCTACGGAGAATTTCTATGAAAGAATATCTATGAAGACAAGCTTCACCAATTGCTATATGTTTAAGCAATTTACATGTCGCTATTCCACTAACTCTTTATCATACGAATTATTCTCCATATATAAAAGATTAGTTTTGTAAATCATAAACCATTATGATTATTTCAAAACGACAGTTCCAAGAACCTTATGCTTGCATCAATCCAAACATGGATCGAATAACCGCAAACCTGGTTTGTCGGTTATACAAAATCGTCAGGATGTTGTAAACATCCTCCAAAAGGTTTCCTTTTCAGGAAAGCGATTTTGATTTTAGCTAACATATTCTTAAATGAAATATATAGTTATTTTCAAGCATTTTCAAAATGGATTTACCATGGCAACAGGTAAAAGGTTGAACCGTTATTAACACAATGTTGATAACGATACCTTTCCGTCAAAAGCCTAGCTTTGTACGTTGGTATGTTGCCATCTATGTATGTCTTCCTTGAAGACGTTAATGTACCATAGGCACAATGCCTTGTGGTACAACAACTAGTATCCAAAATAGTTGTTTATACATGGAATCCATTTCGGATTCATGGCACTTTGCCATAACAGGGAGTCGATACCTCGTATCACTTCGTCAAACGTAGTCGGATGGTACACCTCCATAAGATTGACATCATTATGGGGTGAGATCAGAAACCCATACCCTAGGTTGTTTTCTGACTCTATCTGATCTACTAGTTTCTTGTGTATTTGAAGATTAATGGTATAGTTTCATCCTAGATGAACTATTTGTGTTCCATTAAGGACTTCGTGCCTTGAACAGTGTTACTCGATTTTCATCGAGTATCACTATCCTCCCACTGACCATTGCATATCGGTATTCCTCTCGAAAAACCGCATGGTGAGCAACAATTACATTGTTCTATGTGAGATTTATAAGTACTATACTTAGGTTTCCCTTAGGATAACCTATATTGGCACTTATCCAATTTGGGTCCTTAGTTTGGTATCATCCAAACGTTATGCCTGGCATACCCAAATTATCAGGAATGAGAAACCTCGTTTCTTCCCTGTTCATATCCTATATGATATCTGTCAAACAGATTTATATGGAACCTTATTCTAAATAAGTTTTGCACTGTTAATACATATCCTGTTTGAAGGAAATAGTAGCTCAGAGCGACTCGTGATAAACCTTATTTGTCCAACAAAATTCGGTTTTAGTTCGGACACACCGTCTAACTGACGTGTCTCGGGAGGAGTCCTCACATGAAAGAACACCGTACTCTTTCATTTATATATGAAACTTACTGCTTAAGTATTTTCCATTTCGGTCTTACCGTGGCGGAATAACACTATAGCCGATCTGTTTGTTTTCTTCGTGTCGAAACTTCAAAAGTTTCCGATCTGTGTTCTTCAAAAGAAACACATAACCACAACGAGATGCTACATCCGTTAAGGTCACGAAATATTCATGTTCACATCTAGCCTAACTAGATATGGGCCCACTTAATTCACCATGAATAGGGCTAACAGATTGGTGGCCCCTTTACTATTACCAAGTAAATAGTATTTTAGGTATTTAACCTAATAAACTAGATTCGTAGACCTTATTTGAATAGTCAAATCAGTCCTAGTATCCACTCTTCAAAAGTGTGGATATACGAGTCTTGTTTAATTGTGTCATAGACAACAATGCCACAAATAAGTCTCCATTGATCAAATCAATTTAAGCTATTTATTTGTCATTTTATATGTTTTGAGATTTTATTATATTCAAAATATAAATTCTGTTATTTGCATCCAATGTATTTATCTCAGTATCATCTTTATATAATGAAACACTTTAGTGTTCTAGAATATAAAGGTTTTATCCGCATCGGATTAAACACTGATATAGAGATAATGTCTCTAGTCAAACTAGTTACATTATAACATTTCCTAATTTAAGTACATACCCAAAGGGTAGTTCCTAAACTTAGGTATCTACGGTCGACACGGCAACTTTCGTCCCGTTTCCGATTTGCAGAGAAATCTCGGCTTGAAGTCAGTATCCTGCTTAAAGCAGATTCTGAACATCAATACATATATGTATTATGTACCACACTAAGTATTTAAAATCCAATTTCAATACTAGTAGTAAACATAACTTTGACAAATATTTTTAAAGTTAGAGCGCCTCGCCCTATCTTTAATTCCTTCGTGTCTTCCATATCCAAATGGTAGTCACTTTGGGATATGTCAATTATCTTTTCAATATTTCACAAACCTTTGGCCAAGCCTTGGGTTTTAGAATATCGAAATGATATGCACCTTGTGCTACCTGCCCAATTGCAAACTTTGACTTTTCTCCACTAGAATAGTCAATTATTTGCAACTTTAATACTTTTAAATCTAAAGATAGATTTATTATAAGTATATTAATTAAGCACTAAAGTCATCATCACATAAATCTTCCAAAGACTTTATGCTCTACTATTTGCTTAATAATGGGCTTAGTCATAATAAGTTATTTTATCAAATAAATTAACCTATTATTAATTCCCAATTGAAAATTAAATCATTTAAAGCATTTAATCCAATGATTTTAAAATTCAACTTTTCAATCTTTCTTGATTTCAATAGTCCAACTATTTAATCAATTTAATAAGGTACTATTTATTATAATGATTACAATAATCCAATTATTTAATCAACTATAATTTTAATATTGATTAATAATAATTATAAAATCAACTATCATTTAATTCAATTATATTGATTACTATAATCCAATTATAAAATCAACTATATATTGAATGAGTTTGTATATAGTCCAACTATATATATATTTAAAACAACATAAAATATTAGTCCAACTAATATTTTGATTAATATGACGAGTAAAATATAGATGAGCGCGTTTAGCGAGTATTCGAACGAATGTTGCAAATTCAATACTTGCCTCCCACTATTTTTCGTCGAGCCTCTAACCCTCTGTCGAGTACTCGGGAAACCGTGTTTCCTAGTGGGCTAGGATCCCGTTAAATATCACACAATCTTGACTTTGGCCAACAAATTGTATGATAATTAACTAGGTAGATCTCTAAGATCAATTGGATCTAATCCAACTCCTAGATCCAGTAGGTGGACATCCAAGTCCTAAACATATATCTTATATATGCCTATATATCCAATATATACCCTACCTTTTTCCTCTGAATCAACTAGGCCTTGGCTTTGGCACAACAAACCTAGTGATCCCAGTCAAGCGCGGACCCATTGACATGGAAGCTTCGTAATCAATGTCAATGGACAAGAAGTGGTCTTGACTTTGGCCAACAAACCACAACTTGGACACGACACCGATATGGAACAAAGCCTCGTGATTAAAACACATCTTCGAAGGACAAGGGCTTGACTTTGGCCAAACAACCCCTGCCAATCTCGGATCTTGAGTAAGAATCACTCAATGGAAGGAAATAAACGCTTGATATTTAACGAGGGTTTTTCGCGTGCAAATTGGCTACCAATTTAATTATCTTTGTTAAGGTCTCATCATCATACACCCTTAAACATGCATTCTAAATACATAATAAAGCGAGTATGAAAATAAATAATAATGATATGCGGATGGATTCTTAACACATTGATCCTAGATCAAATCTCTCCCTTTCTCACTCAAGCTAGCACTTGTACTACTTCTACCCGTTACACTACACTTCTAAAGAAACCTCATATACATAGAGGGGAATAGGTGAGAAGAGAATACAAAGAGAAAGAAGGTGATAAGGCTGGACACGCAGGTCCAATTTAATAAATCGAATTTATTACAACAATTTCTAAAATTGCCCACCGACTAATATCCATCCGATATACATTATTCATTCAACACAACCACGTATTCACACACATAAGCATGCTATCAATCAATCTAATCAAATTAATTAATCTGATAATTAAGTGATCATCCAATGTTCAAACAACGATTTGATTTTGTTCGAGTCAAACTCGTTTTTGCGAATAAGTACTTAAAGTACGAATTCATGAATTAAATTAAACTACATCATTAAATCTAATTTAACATGTATTTAATACTAATTCACTATTCAATTCCAAATTAAATATTACACTTTTATTTAATAAACCTTTTACGATTTAAATTCCAAATCTAATCGTAACGCGTCTCAAAGACCGATTAACGTCCAATGTCAATTCAATTAAAGTCCAATGGGCTTTTGATTGATTTCTTAAGGCGTGGACTTTTGGTCAACTCGGGTCAAACCGATAACCAAAGTCCAATCCGGGATTTACCCCATAAGCCCATAAATCAATCTTGGCCCATTAGGCCCAATTGAACTTTAAAGGTTCATTAAGTCGCATTTGGGCTTTATGGTCAAGGTTTTGGGCCCAATTGGATCCAATCCATTTGGCCTAAACCAAACTTGATAAATCAAGCCCAATAGGCCCAATTACAACATTTAAATCCAATTTCCAAAATTAGGCCCAAATAATTAAATTCAAAAATCCAATTTTCCCAATTTAATTACCAAAGTGTATTACATGATCAATCAACTAAATCAACATTTCTAAAACACCATATTAGTCCAATTAATCATGCTTGATTCATTATCATATGTCCAACACACAAATTGAAAAATCAAACCCATCTACATGCTCTAAGTCTCTCGGCCAAGGAGAGATGATTTCATGTCCAATTCGGTTTCAATCCAATTAATCCGCAATCGACATTAAATACATATCCCGAATGATTTCCAATACATCCAATTATCAAAATCAAAAAATTCCAAGACAACATTAGGGCATTCAATTCGGCCAACATAGAATTTTTGGGGTTTTTGTCCAATTCGAAATCCAATCCAATTCGATTCAAATTAACATCAACCTAAATGATTCTAACTCATCAAACGAATCAAAATCACAAAATTCCAAGAATCCAAACTCCTAATACCATTCGGCCAACATCATTATTTTGGGGAAAATTATTCCAAATCAATTTTCAACAAATTGGTCCAACCAAAATGAAATTAAACATGTTATAAGCATACTTAAATAATCAATTATTCAAATCATGCTCAACAAAAACATTTACCCAAATTTTAAGCCCTACATTTTTCATGCTTGCAACATTAGCTCTTGATGCCATTGTTGGTAATATCTAAGGTCCCAAGATCAAACAAGACATGAAAACATGCGTGAATACACCAACGAAGATAGCGGAATACTTACATTGATCGGTTATGTCGATTTTAAGACGAATCAGCCCAAAAACGCACTGCCTTTGTAAGCCCACTGCAGCAGTCCATGCTCACTGTCTTGGCAGTTCGGGTCTCAAAACGAAGCTCCAAACTCCGTCGGATGATCCCGCCTCATGGGTGAACCTCCCTACCACCTTCGCAAGACTCGTAGTGTGCTAGCACTTGAATTTCCACCATGAAAATCCACTCTTTGCTTCCCTAAAGTCACGCCAAAATTGGTTCCAAACCAGTAACATGTTTCAGTTTTGGGCGTGAGAAGAGGAGAAAAATGAGAGAGAGAAAGTTTTGTATTATCTTAAAATGATTTACCAAAAATCAATTTATATTTATGCCATAATTTTCATTAAATTAATAATAAAATTATGACACATAACATGCAATGGCTTAGAGTGTCAAACACTCAAACTCCATGCAATGACATTGAGTGCAATGTACACAATCTACATGCAAAGCATTAGAATGACATGTGTCATGTGGGCCCACACGTTTCCAAATGAAAGTGGGCCCACGTGCACTCACGCGTTCGGGTTCGATATTTCCGAAATACCGAGCTTACGTCGCGACGTTAATTCAATCGAATAATTGCGGCTACCGAAATTATTATTTACGTCGCTAACGAATTAATTCTAAATTAACTCGTTTGCCCGAATTAAAATCTAATTTTAATTCCGCGTCGAAATCTAATTTCGTCTAATATATCGAATATATTAATACATCGATTAATTCCGAATTAATCGTTCTCTCTCTTTAGACGACATTTTATCCCGGATAAAACATCTCCGTATTAATCCTAGATTAATTTTCTCTCTCTTCTGTATAATCCCAGATTATTCAAGAGTGCGAGTTGTGCGTCATCGGTGGATTATCGGGAAGCGACCCATGAGATCCCCGGATAATCTGGCAGTAAATACGGTCGTCGGAGTATCCGAATCACGTACGTACCAAGTACTACGTTCTACCGATTTACTTGACAAGTCGACTCCTAGCAAAGCACCAAGTCTACCTAATTCTCCGGACATATCCATTTAAGAATATTAAGATCTGTATCAATCGTAGTATACTAATGTATTGTGCATATCGTCCGTATCGGATAATCACGTGCTAGGGGAATCACGTGCTAGGGCTGGGGCTGGATAAGTGTCTGCCCGTCCGAAACACATATCGGATGTCTGGTAACTAGTCTCTATAATCGGATATTCATGACCTAGTCATAAATATCACGATTGGATGCGCATCACATTAAGAGCACTAATACCGTATCCTGCGTGATATCATCTCCATTATGACTGGAGTGACACTTCCGTCTTGACATCACATCCAATACACTACGATTCTCAATATACCCGGCATTGGCGTACACAGAACCAGTTACAGTCCTAGACGACCTCAACTAAGTATATCGATTGTCGTAAGCATTAGCGATGTAAGTCTCAGGTTAAGACTATACACACCTACCTTGATTTCGGCCTCCCATAGACACATAGACATTACCAATGGGATTCCGAAGGGTCTATCCAGAGCGAAGCTGTTTCCCGTACCATCGGTGAAACACGACCTCCTATCGCACTTGCACAAGTATCCAATACTTATATATATAGAACTATGCTGTTGTGCCCTCACAACGCGCACAAGTGCAATACTAGCCTATTCCGCATTATCGATGTCCAGCCTCGATAATACTACGGCCATGATATTTAATGATTAATCCTTCGTGGACTGATGCTGTCTCATATCATCTCAATCCAGGAACTAATCATAGGGACCTCTCTTCATTTATATATCTATGGTGATCTAATCACAAATGATGAGAGTGCAATTTCCTTGTACATAATAGTTAATTTTGCTACACAGCAACACAATGTTCTGTGCAAATAGTGACGCTATGGGTCATATTATCCAACAGGGGAAAAATCATCCAATGCATTTTCTCAAAATTGATCATGTATTATATCATATATTATACATGTAATCATGCTTAAGTCATCAAATAAACTTGTGCATGAAAAATTTCAAACCAATGGAAGCACCTCCACATTCGGCCAAGACAACCACTTTGGGGAAAAATCATCCAATGCATTTTTCTTAAAATTGATCTTGTAATATATCATATAACTTACATATAAGCATACTTTAGCATCCAATTTCACAAGAACATGCTTCAATCAATTTTCCCCAAATTAACCCTAATGTATTTCATGCTTAAACATGGCTCAATGATACCATTGTTGGTTTCTATAATTAGTCCCAAAGAAAGATTAAGCCATAGAAATACAAATAACATACATGCAAAGCTTGAAGGATGGCGGAAACATACTTACAAAGCTTTGTGACGAAAATGGTGAAGAGGATCCTTGAGCCTCCAAGGTGGGTGATATTCGGCCAAGAACAAGATTGATAGAAGTTGCAAATCTTGGGGCTGTTTTCGGCCAAGGACAACAGTGTGAGAAGCCTCAAATCTTCTAGTACTCCAAGCTCCAAATGCGTTTCCCTATCACCTCCTTTGATCCCTTGTTGTGCTAGCAAAAATGGAGAAAACAATTTTCTGCCATGGATGAAGCTCACGGCTTGCGTGAAGAAGAAATAGAGGAGTGTGTGACTTTTCAATTTTTGTTCTCACTTATTACAAAAAACCGTGAAAGAGTAAAAGAAAAGCAAATGATGTATCAAATACAATAAAATGAATTTTTTAATCCAAAAACCCTTCAAAAACCGTGAAAGGTTTTCCCTCCAAAATAAAATTCATCATTTGCCATCATTACCTTGCTTTGAGATTAGAGACAATGTATCATCCCTTAAAGGTGACTAGATACATCCATCATCTATTCGTATCAAGTAATGAGATATCGTGATGCGATTTGCGGATACCACTCGATTCAAAATACGAATGTGTCCGCAAACTCTTTCGGGCTCGGTTTCGCTAATTCCGAATTAACGAATTTCCATCGCGACGTGAACTAAATAATTACGCCTTGCGGAATTACTATTCAGTTCGCTAATGAATTAATTCTAAATTAATTCGTTTGCCCGAATTAAAATCCGATTTTAATTCCGCGTCGAAATCTAATTTCGTTTAAATAATATATCGAATATATTATTTTATCGATTAATTCCAAATTAATCGATCTCTCTCTTTCTCCTAATAAGGCATTTTATCCAAGATAAAATTTCTCCGTAATTAATCCAAGATTAATAAAGTTCGAATCAAACATCATAGGTGAATCTTCAGGTTGCGACCCAAGAGATCTCCGGATATGTTGGCAGTAAATACGGTCGTTGGATAATCCAAACACGTACGTACCTCGTACTACGTTTTTACCGATTTACAAGACAAGGTTGGCTTCTAGCAAAGCGCCATGCCTACCCAATTCTCCAGAAATATTCTTACTGGAATATTAGATCTTTATCAAGCGTAGTATACCGCAGTATTGCGTATATCAATCCAGTATCGGACGATCACATGTTAGGCCTGGGGCTGGAAATGTGTCTGCCCCGTACGAAACATATATCGGATATCAAACAACTAGTCTCTTTAAATCGGACAATCCTGACCTGGTCATATTGTCCCGACGGTTGCAACCTTTTATAGAGTACTAGTTCTGTATCCTGCGTGATCATCATCTCCATATGTCTGAAGTGATACTTCCATCTTGACATCACATCCAGTACACTACGATTCTCGATAAACCCAGAAGAGGCGTACACAGAACCGGTTAAAGCCCCGAACCACCAAAACCAAAGTTTACCGATTGTCGCAAGTACTAGCGATGCAAGTCTCAGGTTAAGACCATATACACCTACCCTGATGCGGCCTCCCATAGACACGCAGACATACTACCAATGGGATTCCGCGGGGTCTATCCAGAGCGAAGCTGTTTTCCGTACCATCGGTAAAACACAACCTCCTATCGCACTTGCATAAGTATCCAATACTTAAATATATGAGAACTATGCCGTTTTGCCATCACAACTCGCACAAGTGCAATACTAGTCTATTCCGCATTATCGATGTCCGATCTCGATAATAATCCGACTAGGGATATTTAATGATTAAACCTTTTATATTGATACTGTCTCATATCATCTCAATATGGAACTAATCATACGGACTTTTGCCATTAATATATCAAAGTAAATAATTTTACAAAACGGCAAAAGGCAATTTCATTATCACATAGTTAATTTTGTACAATAATACAATATCATTTACAAAACAGTGACGCTATGGGTCATAATGCCTAACAAACGGCACCCTCTTTTGTTTTGTGTTGCTTTGGTTTATTTATTTTTCGTCACTTGAATTCTGCATGTTGCTTATTTATGCATGATTCAATCGAGCGCATGGGCTTAGTAAGTGGAATGAAAGATCCCCTATGGGGAGGGGTTTAAAGCCCTTTACCACGATGCTTTGCCACGCCGGTTGATGTGTGTTCGGTTGAATGCGAGATACGTTCAATCGGGCATACTAAGTTTGATATTATTGCTTTTAATTCTTTGTATGCATGATTCAATCGAGCGCATGGGCTTAGTAAGAGGAACGAAAGATCCCCTATGGGGAGGGGTTTAAAGCCCTTACCACGATGCTTTGCCGCGCCGGTTGATGTGTGTTCGGTTGAATGCAAGATATGTTCAATCAGATATACTAAGTTTGATATGATTGTCTTTATTTTTATATGCATTGAGATAAGCGCATGGGCTTAGTAAGTGTGATGAAAGGTCCTCTAATTGAAGAGGTTAAAATCCTTTGCCACGATGATTCACCGCGCCTCGTATTTCGCTATTTGCTTTTTTATGTATGTATTGCATCATATTTTGTGCATCAGGTCAGTTCCCGTTCGAACGCGTTATCAAACGCTATACGAACACGACCCTTCTGTTTTCCGTTCGAACGCGTTTTACAAACGCTACTCAAACGTGCATGCATTTTGTTTCATCAGGTCTGGATCCGTTCGAACGCGTTATCGAATGCTATACGAACGCGAACCTTCTGTTTTCCGTTCGAACGCGTTTTACAAACGCTACGCGAACGCACACACACTTTCTTAGTCTTACTATGCATCAGGTCTGGTCCCGTTCGAACGCGTTCTCAAACGCTATACGAACGCGAACCTTCTGTTTACCGTTCGAACGTGTTTACGAACGCTATACGAACGCGCACACACTGAACTGAGTCTGTCTCATCATATTCATGCATAATTACCTCTTGGTTGATCTTTCTTGTATTATGTAGCCAATCATATTATTTGTATTCCTGAATTTATCCATTCTATGTGTTCTTGGGATGATATTCAAGCATGATTAGGCTGTTAGCATGTTATTTGGTTAATATATTCATGAGATAGTATTCAAGCATGATTAGGTCGTTCTTAGTTTTCCATATCATATGATTGAGAAATGTTCATGAGATTGCCATGAGATGTTGCATGTTGTGATGAACTTGTTGATGTATGCATGTGAATTTAGAAGCATGATACTCTTGGAAATAAGTGTTACTTAAACTTGATTAAATTATTACATAAATCCTTTCATTACAAGTGACATAAGTAAGGGACCATTCCGAACCCAACGGTTTGAGGTCTTCCCTTGCGAGGGGTGAGTGCGGCCTTAAATCTCATTTTCCCGGTTCACACCAGGTGGCGACTCTATTATTCTCCGGTTTAGTCCCCCGTGGCTACTCCGTACTCCCGACCGGCCGCGAGCCCGGGACAGTATGCGTCGCCCAGATCCTGTGTCCCATAATAACATACTAAATCAACTAAAATTTTCAAACAAATCGGCCCGTTATCATTTTAGAAGCTTTTGGGCTAACTGTCATAGGAGTGAACTCGTCCCAGTTTAAATGGCCCAACGAGTACACATCTTATGGCAAGGAGCCCAACTAATTCCAAATGGTAATGTTCCGAACACAATCACAAAGTGGCCCATCAATCACTTAGAAGCCTTTCGCCCAGTCGTCATAAAATACGTTCTTGTCCCAGTTTAAATGGCCCAACAAGCCCATATCACATGAAAAATGGTCCAAATGGATCCAAACGGCGATGTTCCCAAACACAAACATAAAAAAAAGATAATGCAAACATAAAACAATAATTTCTACGTAATGGCCCATCAACATTTCAGAAGTTTTGGGCCCAATGGTCATAAGGTACGAACTCGCCCTAGTTTAAATGGCCCAGCAAGTCCGCATTTCTGACAATGGTCCACCTGCATCCAAATAATGATGGTCCACAAGCACATACTCATGGAAATAATTGTTACTTTAACCATACAACCCCGGTCTATGGGTGGGTTCGCAAGAGTGTAGACAAAGGCTCTCACCGGCGAAGGATGTCCCACAACTAGGTCTCCCCAATAAAGGGTTCAAGCGGCCAAGTGAGCGCACCTTTTTTTATACACTAAGGTACGTGCCAATGAGCTATGGTGTGTGACTGACTGTCAAATGGATTTCCCGTTGTAGATTCCCCAGAGGGAGGGTGGAGCGAGGCTCTCTTAAGTACCCTAGCCTCGTAGGCTCTTATCGCTTGGTGACAGGAATAAACAACGAGTCCTCCAAATTAGTCTATCACAATAAGCTACGAGTAGATGGCTATATAGGTGCCTTCACAGCTTTTCCTTCTAGGAAGGTAGTGAATGAAGGAAGACACCAAACCATTACCTAGCCTCAAAATGCCCTTGATTAAACCCCCATTTTATCCACTATAGACACCGTCAATTAGAACATAAATTCAAACATTACAAGACAATATTTCGGGGCCGAATCTCTATCCCCAGTGGATTCGCCAGACTGTGGGACACAGGATATGGGGCGACGCATGCTGTCCCGGGCTCGCGGCCCGGTTGGGAGTACGGAGTAGCCACGGGGGACTAAACCGGAGAATAATTGAGTCGCCACCCGGTGTGAACCGGGAAAATGAGATTTAAAGCCGCACTCACCCCTCGCAAGGGAAGACCTCAAACCGTTGGGTTCGGAATGGTCCCTTACTTATGTCACTTGTAATGAAAGGATTTGTGTAATAATTTAATCAGGCCTAAGTAACACTTATTTCCAAGAGTATCATGCTTCTAAATCCACATGCATAAAATTAATCATCACAACATGCAACATCACATGGCAATCTCATGAACATTTCTCAATCATATGATAGGGAAAACTAAGAACAACCTAATAATGCTTGAGTACTATCTCAAGAACACATCGAATGGATAAATGCAGGAATACAAATAATATGATTGGCTACATAATGCAAGGGAGATCACCCAAAAGGCAATTGTGCATGAAATATGATGAGACAGACTTAGTTCAGTGTGTGCACGTTCGTGTAGCGTTCGTAAACGCATTCGAACGGTAAATAGAAGGTTCGCGTTCGTGTAGCGTTTGATAACGTGTTCGAACGGTACCAGACCTGATGATATAAAATGCATGCGCGTTCGAGTACCGTTTGTAAAACGTGTTCGAACTGGAAACAGAAGGTTCGCATTCGTATAGCGTTCGATAACGCGTTCGAATGGATCCTGACATGATGAAACAAAATGCATGCGCGTTCGAGTAGCGTTTGTAAAACACGTTCGAACGGGAAATAGAAGGTTCGCGTTCGTATAGCGTTCGATAATGCGTTCGAACGGGAACAGACCTGATGCACAAAATGTGACGCGATACATACATAAAAAGCAAATAGTGAAATACGAGGCGCGGCGAAGCATCGTGGCAAAGGATTTTAACCTCTTCAATTAGAGGACCTTTCATCGCACTTACTAAGCCCATGCGTTCGATCACATCATGCATACAAAAATAAAGACAATCATATTAAACTTAGTATATCCGATTGAACATATCTTATATCCAACCGAACACACATCAACCGGCGCGGCAAAGCATTTTGGTAAAGGATTTTAACCCCTCCAAATAGGGGACCTTTAATCCGACTTACTAAGCCCATGCGCTCGATTGTATCATACATACAAAAATAAAGGCAATCACATCAAACTTAGTATGCCCGATTGAACGTATCTTGCATTCAACCGAACACACATCAACCGGCGCGGCAAAGCATCGTGGTAAAGGATTTTAACCCCTCCAAATAGAGGACCTTTCATTGCACTTACTAAACCCATGCACTCGATTGAATCATGCATACAAAAGTAACATGCAGAATTCAAATAACGAAAAATAAATAAACCGAAGCAACATAAAACAAAAGAGTGTGCCGTTTACTCAAGTGGTACGTGGAGTTGTATCCCGAGTACAGATCATACTACCGTCCATTCGGAATCAGCTATGAAATTTATGTCTGGGTTTCCATCCTACATACCACAAGAGGCGACATATTTTCCATTTCATTCAAGCCACAACATGCATCCACAAACGACTCTCATGCGAATAGAATTCAATAAACAATCAAAAGACGAATATAAACTAATGAGAAAAGTGCCCTCAGGTCTAACCTTTTAAATCACCTCTCGGATGTACGGTACACGATCGTCGGAAGGGTGGATGCTTCACAACTATTCCGATTCACTGGTTCACTGCTCTCGTTCGTTGTCTTACTGTTTTGAGTCGTCGTTCTCCATCTTTTGCTGCTGTTTTTACTGTATTTCACTGCTCTTCCGGTGACGTTTTCTGTGACCTCCGTGACTTAAAAGGTAGTGTCACCAAATGAGACTCATCATAGGGACTTATATGCAAAAATGCAGTGTCTACAGTTGGCTTCTAGGAAATTGCCATGCCTACGCAATTCTCCAGAAATATCCTTACAGTAATAAGGATCTATATCAGGCGTAGTATATGTGGTATTGCGTATTTCGATCCAGTATCGGATGATCACATGCAAGGCCTGGGGCTGGTACAGTGTCTGCCCCGTACGAAGCATATATCGGATGACGAGCAACTAGTCTCTTTATTATCGGATAATCATGACCAAGTCATATTATCCCGATGGTTGCAACCTTTTTAGAGAACCAGTTTTGTATCCCTGCGCGATCATCAACTCCATATGACTGGAGTGACACTTCCGTCTTGACATCACACCCAACACACTACGATTCTCAATATACCCAGCATTGGCGTACACAGAACCTGTTAAAGCCCTGGATGACCGCAACCAAAGTATATTAATTGTCGCAAGTATTAGCGGTGCAAGTCTCAGGTTAAGACCAAATACACCTACCCTGATTTCGGATTTCCATAGACACATAGTCATACTACCAATGGAATTCTGAGGGGGTCTATCCAAAACGAAGCTGTTTCTCGTACCATCGGTAAAACACAACCTCCTATTACACTTGCATGAGTATCCTATACCCAAATATATGAGAACTATGTCGTTGTGCCCTCACAACGTTCACAAGTGTAATACTAGTCTTTTACGTATTTATCGATGTCCAATCTCGATAATACTCTGACTATGGATATTTAATGATTTATCCTTCGTGGAATTATATTGTCTCATATCATTCTCAATCCAGGAACAAATCATAGGGACCTCATATCATTTATACATCTAAGTGATCTAATCACAAATGATAAGAGTGCAATCTCCTTTGTCAAATAGTTAATTTGTACAACAACACCATGATCTGTACAAATAGTGACGCTATGGGTCATAATTGTCCAACAATCTACCACTTGGCCTATAGCTAGTCACTGGAGTGTCGGACACCCGAACTATGTACAGTTGGCTCAAACTGCTGAGAAAAGGTTTTCGTCAGCGGATTTGCATGATTATTGTCTGATGCGATTTATACGATCATCACATCGCCACGATGTATGATCCGAACGAATCAGATGAATAGTCAAAGTATGTATCTGGATCGTTGATGAGACCATTAATTCTTTAGCCTGTGCTGACGCCTAGCTCAGCTGCTAACAGAATTATATCTAATCTAATTAGATTTTGTATCGACCCAGAAGGCTTCCATTGCTGCCTCAGCTGCAGCAATAACCTGCATTTGTTGTTTATTCGGTAATAGTATCTTGCTTGGAAGATTTCCAGCTCACTGTTCCGTTATTCAAACTGCATAGTACCGTTTGCGACTTTTAGTCATCTTTATCGGTTAGGAAACTTGCAGTAGTGATCCCAGTCACTTCAAGTTCTCCTTCTCCATAGTTTAAGACAGCATCCTTAGTTCTCTAAGACACTAAGTATGTTCTTAACTTCAATCCAGTGACTATCACTTGGATTGGCCTGTTTGTGAATCAATATGCTCAAAGCGTATGAGACACCAGGTCGCGTACATTTTTCAATGTACGAGTTGTCGGAGAGTTTTTTTCGAAAGCCTAGCTTTCACCGATTGTATTATGGGAATATTATTTCCAAGAAATGACATATTATCATTATTTTATAGGACAGCCACTGTCAGTACGCTCCCGCTCCCACTAACCCTCTTATATACACAAGAATCATTTTCGTTTTGAATTAAATCATAGACCATTACGATTACATCAAAACGATAATTCCAAGAACCTAATGTTTGCTTCAATCCAAACATGGATCGAATAACCCGCAAACCTTGTTTGCTAGTTTTGGTACGACAAAATCGACAGGATGTTGTAAACATCCTCCAAAAGGTTTCCTTTTCAGGAAAGCGATTTTCCCGTTAAGCTGACATATTTCATAAATGAAACATGCAGCATCAGCAAGCATTATCCAAATGGATTTACCATGGCAACAGGTAAAAGGTTGAATCGTAATCAATACAATGTTGATAACGATACATTTCCGCTAAAAGCCTAGCTTTATACGTTGGTATGTTGCCATCCATATATGTCTTCATTGAAGACTCATATAGTATCATTAGGCACAATGCCTTGCGGTACAACAACTAGTATCCAAACTTGTTGATATACATAGAATCCAATTCGGATTCAAGGCACTTTGCCATAATTAGGAGTCGATACCTTGTATCACTACCTTATATGTAGTCAGTTGGTATTCCTTAATAAGATAGGCATCTTTATGAGGTGATATCAGAAACCCATACCCCATGTTGTTTTCTGACTCTCTCCAACATACGCGGTTCTTGTGTATTCGAAGATTAATGGTATAGTTTCATCCTTGATGAACTATTTGTGTTCCATTAAGGATTAGGTGCCTGAAACAGTATCACTCCAATTTTCATCGAGTTATACTATCCTCCCACTTACCACCGCATATCAGTATTCCTTTTAGGAAAAACCGCATGGTGAGCAACAATCTAATTATTCTCATGTGAGTTGTATAAGTACAATACTTATGGTATCCCTAGGATAACCTACAATTGGCACTTATCCAATTTGGGTTTTAGTTTGGTATCATCCAAACATATGCCTAGCATCCGAAATATTCAAGAATGTGAAACCCGGTTTCTTTCCCGTTCATATCTAATATGAAATCTATCAAACAGATTATTATGGAACCTTATTCTAAATAAGTTCTGCACTGTTAATGCTTATCCTTTGAAGGAAATGGTAGCTCAGAGCGACTCATGATTAACCTTATCATGTCTAACAAAATTCAGTTACTCTGTTCGGACACACCGTAAAATTGACGTGTTCCGGAAGGAGTCCTCATTTGAAAGAATACTATACTCTTTCAAGTATATGAGAAACTTATTGCTTAAGTATTTTCCATTACGGTCTCACCGTGACGGTATAATACTATAGCCGATCTGTTTGTCTATTTTCGTGTCGAAACTTAAAAGTTTCATATTTGTGTTCTTCAAAAGAAACACATAACCATAACGCGATGCCACATCCGTAAAGGTCACGAAATATTCATATACACCTCTAGCCTAGCTAGACATAGGCCCACTTGCTTCACTATGAACTAGGGCTAACAGATTGGTGGCATTTGCACTTTTACCGAGTAAAGGTGTTTTAGGCACTTTGCCCAATTAACTAGATTCATAGACTTTATTTGAGTAGAATCAAATCAGTCCGAGTACCCACTCTTCAAAAGTGTAGATATACGATTCTTGTTTAATCGTGTCCCAGACAGCAATGCCACAATTAAGTTTCATCTGATCAAATCAGTTCGAGCTATTTGTTTGTCATGTTATATATTTGAGATTTATTTATATTTAAAATATAAATTATGTTATTCACATCTAATGAGTTTATCTTAATATCATCTTTATATAATAAAACACTTTAGTGTTCTAAAATATAAAGGTTCACCCGCAGCGGGTTAAACACTGATATAAAGATAATGTTTCTAGTCAAACTAGTTACATTATAACAGTTCCATAATCCTGCTCATAGCAGATTCTGAACACCAGTATATATTTATGTACCACACTAAGTATTTAAAATCCAATTTTAATACTAGTAGTGAACATATTTATGACAAACATATTTGAAGTTATAGCCTTGCTCGTCTTCAATTCCTTCATGTCTGCTTTGTCCAAACGGCAGTCACGCTTCCGCGATCCCGTTTGCCACAATTAGGCAGACATTTTGGGATATGTCCTTTATCTTCCCAGAAGATTATAATGATTTTGCCATTGCCATTTTCCATATTCCAGAAGCCTTTGGCCAAGCCTTGGGTTTCTAGAATATCGAAGTAAGGTGCGCCTAGCGCTACTTGCCTAATTGCAAACTTTGACTTTGTCTCCTTGAGAATAGTTATTAACTCTCCAAGAGTTATCAATTGCAATTTAGTACTTCTAAAATCTAAAAATAGATTTATGAAGATCCTTCAATTTCATTATCATACTTTAAGGATCTAATCCTTAGTTCTGATTCAAAAATTAAGGAGTCTACTGCGACAAGCTTAATGGATTAACACTAAAGTTATCATCACATAAATCTTCCAAAGATTATGCTCTACTATTTGCTTAACTCCGGGTTTAGGCCTAATATGTTATTTTATCAAAAAAAGTAACTTATTATTTTCCAAGACCATCCTGAAATTTATTCCCAATTTGAAAATTAAACCATTTAAATACATTTTCCCTAAGATTATGTTTTAAATGTCAATCTTTCATTTTTTTTTATCTTGATTTTAATAGTCCAACTATTTAATCAACGATTTAGGTACTATTTATTATAATGATTACAATAGTCCAACTATTTAATCAACTATAATTAATAGATTAAAATCAATTATATTGATTACTATAATCCAATTATAAAATCAACTATAAATGAATAGTTTGAATATAGTCCAACTATTTATTAAAACAATAATTTAAATATTAGTCCAACTAACATTTAATTTATTTGACGAATGATATTTGAATGAGCGCGTATGGAAAGTAATTAAACGAATATTGCAAATTCAATTCTTGCCTCCCACTATTTTCGGTGAACCTCTAACCCTCTGTCGAGTACTCGGGAAATCGTGTTTCCTAGTGGGGTAGGATCCAGTTAAATATCACACAATCTTGACTTTGGCCAACAAATTGTATGATAATTAACTAGGTAGATCTCTAAGATCGATTGGATCCAATCTAATTCCTAGATCCGGTAGGGGGACATCCAAGTCCGAAACATATATCTTATATATGCCAATACATCCAATG
Organism: Zanthoxylum bungeanum; assembly: GCA_019454045.1. NCBI lineage: Eukaryota > Viridiplantae > Streptophyta > Magnoliopsida > Sapindales > Rutaceae > Zanthoxylum > Zanthoxylum bungeanum. Next base: position 88,967 of record SKCR01001260.1, read on the forward strand.
TATTACCTAACATTTTTCCTATGAATCAACTAAGCATTCGCTTTGGCACAACAAACTTAGTGATCCCAGTTAAGCGCGACCCATTGACCATGGAAAGCTTCGTAATCAATGTCGATGACAAGAAGTGGTCTTGACTTTGGCCAACAAACCACAACTTGGACAAGACACTGATATAGAACAAAGCTCTCGTGATTCAAACACATCTTCGACGGACAAAGGCATTGACTTTGGCCAACAAGCCAATGCCAGTCTTAGATCTTGAGTAAGAATCACTCAATGGAAGGAAAGACGCTTAATATAAGCGAGGGTTTTTCGAGTGCAAATTGGCAACCAATTTATTATCTTTGTTAAGGTCTCATCATCATACACCCTTAAACATGCATTCTAAACACATAATAAAGCGCGTATAATAAAATAATAATGATATGCGGATGGATACTTTAGACAATTGATCCTAGATCAAATCTCTCCATTTCTCTTTCCCGTTAGCACATGATTACTTCTACCCGTTACACTACACTTCTAAAGAAACCTCATTTACATTGAGGGGAATAGGTGAGAAGAGAATACAAAGAATATGGAGGTAATAAGGCTGGACACGCATGTCCAATTAATAAATCAAATTTATTACAACAATTTCTAAAATTGTCTCACCCATCTAATATCCATCTGATATACATTATTCATGCATCGCAACAATTCAATTCTACCTTAGAAATATGCATCTAATACATGTCACTTTACTATATTTTTTAAGCGGTGAAATTCCATAAGAAAGCTTTGCTCTACATCAAATGCAGAATATAATCTAGATCAACTTCTAAACAATTCAATTCTATCTTAGAAAACATAACTTTATTTAACCATTAAATTTCCGTTACATTTCCTGTTAGCGTAGAACCAAAAAGTCAATAAATATCTAAATTACATGCATGTGCAAACATCAAAATTGGATTATATATCATATATCAAGTATGACAAATGTAATAGATGAAAGATCAGGCCTTCCCTGATATAATTTTTGTTGGGGTTTTGGCGCGGGCGCAGCGGAAGCTCGCGGTTCAGGTGAAATCGTAATTTTAAAACTTTAAAATTATCGAATAAATTATTCAATAGCCAATATGAATAATTCATTCATATTTCAGCTAAACATATTTATTCGATATCAAATAATGACATAAATAGTTAAGAAACATCGTGAAACTTTTACGAAAATATTTTTCTGTAAAATGGCATAAAACGCATTTTTGAACGAACCGACCACCCAATGCACATGAGGGCTGCCCATGTCAGCCCCAATAGTGCTAGGGAAGTTCATGGGCTGCCCGAACAGTGACCAATTCACTGTTTGGGTAGTCGTCACTCGGTTGGCTCAAAAGTCATCTGATAACGCCATTTTTCGCCATTTTCGCATATTTCAACTCCGAAACAGTTTCCGGAAATTGTTCCAACACCCAAAACAAATCCAATACATTAATATGATATTATTTTTATCACAATAAATCCAGTTTTTCCAGATCTGATTTTGTAACAAAAATAATCAATTTTTCATGCTTTAATCCAACTTTTTCAACATTAATCAGATTAATCACAACACCAATCCAAGTCACCACCAATGAAGCACCCAAGAAAAATTCTAGGCATTACAAGAGTGGTCAAAACACTCTATAATGGCAATATATCATCAAATGATCAAATTGAACAAATATTACAATAATATCTTTCAATACTACTTCACACATGCACCAAGCCTTCCAATCCATCCTCCAAATCAAAAAACCCCCAAATTTTAAGAAAAGAAGAAACCTTAAAATCTCACTAGATCATCAAGAAACAAGAAACATGATTTCTAAGCTTAGGGATGTATAGAATTACCTTTAATCCTCTTAATTCCTTGAGCTTGTTTCTTGATTTTCTTCATTTTCATCTTGAATCATCAAACAAAATTTGAGAGCCTTTTGAAATGCAGGGTTTCGGCCATTGCTAGCCATTGGAAGGAAAAATGAAACTTTTTTACTTTAAAAAATCCAAGTTGCCGACTTTGCAAGGGTATTTTGGTCAATTTTGTAATTTAGTTTCATTGAATTAAAACAAAATTTATGTTAGCAAATCAAATTTACACACCTAAAGTTTAATTAAAAAATGCCACATGTATCAATAATAATTAAACATATTGCATAACATTTATGTAATATGGATATTATTTAACTATTCAAATATTTAACATTTAAATATCTAAATAATTAATTAATATAATTATTATTATATATGTATTTTTATTTACATTAAATAACAAATACATATATTAATGGCATGTGTCAAAGTCTCATTTGAAAATTAATTAATATGTATCAAATCAAATTTTGTATCAAATACAAATACATATTAATTATTAATTGACCAAAATCCCCTAAAGCATGTGTTTTCGTTTAACCGTTTAAACAATTCAAATTAACTCATTTAATCCAATGAAGTATTATGAATAATCCGTATTATTCATAACACGTTGCCCAAGTGTTCAACGAGTACACTTCATATTGTGGACTCTCTAAGTTTAGGTTTATCCATCACGAAATTCAATTTCGTGTCCATAATTCACCCACTCATGAACTATGACGACCACGGATAATCTCGCTGAACTATGAAAGTCGAGGTCATTGCAAACGTATAATCCCTCCATCACAGGCTATCCATATTATACCTGGGATATAGATAAGAACGCCAAGTCCTTATGGTATAATATAGTCAACTTTCAAATTTACGATCTCTAAATAACACTCAGAACTTGCTTCCGAAGTTATACCACGACCATGGATTTACTAGATCACAAACACGTGCAGGATACATATTCCTTGTTCACAGGACTGACAGATTCTATCTTGATACGCACTGGATATCATGAGCATCAGTCCACACCCAACGAACAGGCGGAGGTCTGATCTAAATAGATCGATGACGTGACTGCCATCAAAGTGTGGAGGATAACTCATATATCCATTGTGGTATCTCAAGTCGAAAGATCACTATGCTCGCTCAACTCAAGAAGATTCCTATTGACTTTGGTGTACCATCTATTAGGAAATCTTCAGTGAGTCATTCAGTGTCTATCAAATAAACACCTACATGTCTATACGAGTCTCATGAGACTGATGGTTCATTGGGATAAACCATCGGACCAAGTCACGATATACGACATGTACTGGTCTCGGCGGATTTTACTAACCGACCCGTGTTAGTAAATCTTGACCAGGAACTTTATTTAAGGATATACAACTTATAATGACGCTTCCCAATGTCAATTACAAAACTACGTTGTAACTGCGCACTACGTTGTAAATCCTAGAGTCTTAGTCTAATATATACGTATCACTATATCAGATTTAGTTTCAATCTAATCTTAATTAGATATCTAATTGTAATTAGATCGAATATGTATATAAAAGACAAGAGGTGCTACCATTAAATAAGTAATATTATGGAAAAAGGTATTGATCGTATTCATAAATCGGACATAAATATGCACCGGATTAGCACTCTGAGCACCAACCCTAACAGTATATAGTATTCATCTTTCATAAATGATGATTCCTTTGTCGAAAGAGAAATTGATTAGAATGTGTAGTCAATCTTATGCATCATAGGATGATGGCATAATGAATACTATATTATGTGCGATTAAAGATATCAATTTAATTGTAATTGTTACGAGTTATTTTGATATGTTGTAGACCATAGGATGTGTCTTGAAACATGTTATTTGTTATCTTTGAGATATTAAGAACATGTTTCTTATTCATGGAGAATATAATCTGCAACTATTAGGGTCAGATTAGTTTTGAGTCTAATTATAACGTTAAATGGTCAACGTCATATAGAATCAGAAAAGATGCAGTGGGAGTGGGAGAAATTGTTAGGGTTGGTACTCGGAGTGTCAATCCGGATCGTATTTATGTCTGATTCATGAATACGAACAATGTATTTTTCCATAATATTACTTATTTAATGGTAGCATCTCTTGTCTTTTATATACATATTCAATATAATTACGATTAAATATCTAATTATGATTAGATTGAAACTAAATCTGATTTAGTGATACATGTATATTAGATAAAGATCCTATGATTTACAATGTAGTGCGCAGTTATAATGTAGTTTGTAATTGACATTGGGAAGCGTCACTATAAGTTGTATATCCTTAAATAAAGTTCCTGGTCAAGATTTACTAACACGGGTTGGTTAGTAAAATCCGCTGAGACCAGTACATGTCGTATATTGTGACTTTGTCCGATGGTTCATCCCAATGAACCATGAGTCTCAGGAGACTCGTATAGACATGTAGGTGTTTATTTGATAAACACTGAATGACTCACTGAAGATTTCCTAATATATGGTACACCAACGTCAATAGGAATCATCTCGAGTTGATCGAGCATAGTGGTCATTCGACTTGAGATACCACAGTGGATATATGAGTTATCCTCCACACTTTGATGGCAGTCGCGTCACCGAACTATTAAGATCAGACCTCCGCATGTTCGTTGGGTGTGGACTGATGCTCATGATGTCCAGTGCGTATCAAGATAGAATCTGTCAGTCTTGTGTACAGGGCATATGTATCCTACACGTGTTTGAGATCTAGTAAATCTATGGTTGTGGTATAACTTCGAAAGCGATTTCCTAGTGTTTTTAAAGATCATAAATTTGAAAGTCGACTATATTATATCATAAAGATTTGACGTTCTTATCTATATCTCAAGTATAATATGGATAGCCTGTGACGGATGGATTATACATATGCAATGACCTCGACTTGCATAGTTTAGCGAGATTATCCTTAGTTGTCATAATTCATGAGTGGGTGAATTATGGACACGAAATTGGATTTCGTGACGGATAAACTTAATCTTAGAGAGTCCCACAATATGAAGTGTACTCGTTGAGCATTTGGGCAACGCCTTACGAATAATACAAGTTATTCATAATACTTCACCTAAATTAAATGAGTTAATTCGAGTCGCTTAAACGGTTAAACGAAAATACATGCATTAGGGGCATTTTGGTCAATTGATAATTAATGTGTATTTGCATTTAATACAAAAATTGATTTGATACATATTAATTATTTATCAAATGAGATTTTGACACATGCCATTAATATATGTATTTGTTATTTAACGTAAATAAAAATACATATATAATAATAATCACATTAATTAATTATTTAGATGATTAAATGTTAAATATCTAGATAATTAAATTATTTTAATATTACATAATTGTTATGCAATTTGTTTGATTATTATTGGTTACATGTGGCATGGTTTAATTAAGCTTAAGGTTTACAAATTGGATTTGTTAACTTAAATGTTATTATTATTTAATTAGATTAAAAAATGACCAAATTGCTCTTCTTTCTCACCCTAAGTCGGTTTTGGCCTTGTATTTAAAGTGAAAATTTTGTTTTCTTCATTCATTCACCTCCATGGCCGAACCTAATCTCCATAAAAGCTCCCAAAATTTTCTTGAAGAATTAAGGAAGAAAGTGAAGAAAATCAAGAAAAAATTTAAGGAATTTAGGAGATTTGGAGGTAATATTCATAACTCTTAAACTTAGAAAACTTGTTTCTTGTTCTTGAATATCTAGAATAGTTCTAGGGTTTCTTCCTTTATTAGATTTTGGGGCTTTTTGATTTGGAGGATGGATTTGGAGACTAGATACATGTGTGAAGTTAGATTGAATAATATTATTGTAATATTAGTTCAATTTTATCATTTGATGACTTGTAGAGTGTTATCACCACTCTTGTAACTCCTATAATTTTTTTTTGGGTTCTTCATTTGTGGTGATTTTGGTTGGTGTAACAATTAATATGATTAATGTTGAGAAAATTGGATTTAAAGAATGAAAAATGATATTTTTTGTTACAAAAATCAGATCTGGAAATTCTGTGTTTTTGGTGATGAAAAGTATACTTTATAAATATATATTGGATGTGTTTTAGGTATTAGAACAATTGCCAGAAATTGTTTCAGAGTTGAAATATGCGAAACGACGAAAAATGATATTTTTGGGTGAGTTTCGGGCATACCGGGTGTCTGCTGTCCAAACAGTGAATTGGCCACTGTTTGGGCAGGCCATGAACTGCCCAAGCACTATTGGAGCTGACCTGGGCAGCCCCCATGTGTGTTGGTTGGTCGGTTCAGACAAAAACGCGTTTTATACCATTTTACGGAAAAACATTTTCATAAAAGTTTCGCGACATTTCTTAACTATTTATGTCGTTATTTGATATCGAATAAATATGTTTAGGTGAAATATGAATGAATTATTCATATTGGATATTGAATAATTTATTCAGTAATTTAAAAAGTTTTAAAATTACGATTTCACCCGAACTGTGAGCTTCCGCTGCGCCCGCGCCAAAACCCCAACAATTTCTAACTATAGAGATTCAAAAGTTTACATAAGAGTTTTACAGTTTTATAGAGTACGTGATATTTGATTTCACTAGATATGGAATCTATTGATTTGGAATTAATTTTATCAGTTGTATGGAGATCCTCATGATAATCCTTTTGCATAATAATTATTTTTTTTAAAAAAAAAAATATTGATTTCCAACAGATTACCAAATTGGAATTTCATGTATAGGATTTTGACACTACTTGATTTTGTATACCATCACAGATTTTAAAATCGATTTTACTTCTAGTTAACTTTGATATTTTCTAACATTTGAGATTTCTTGTTTTACAAATCTACACAGTTTTCAGAGTTCGTATTAAGTTTTACGATTTTCTGATATAGAAATTCTAGTTTTTGCATATAGCTTGCCCCATTGGGCCAGGTATTGTTGTTACTATATCTTAATGTTGTTCTAGAGTTTAAACCCTGCACAGCTGGTTTCCCTATCTAATGGAGATATTTTTTTCTTATATGAAAGTTCAGTTATATCTAGTTCTAATTTGATGAGTAATATCATAGTATACTATTTGTACCTTGTATAAATTTTATGTTGAGATGCATGATCGATTTGTGATATTAATGTAAGGGTTGAGTGTTGGGTGTTTACCACATTTAGAATGCAGTTTGTGAGGATTCCTGAAATTTCCGAAATTGTACTTCGTTAGAATGCCATTTCAAGTTTCCAACCTCCAAAATCCAAATGTCAAGTCAGGTTTTTGCCCTTATTTGTTCCACATTTCATCCTGATTGATTCCATTGAGTCCCAATTTTATTTTATCTGCAAAATAAACTAAAGCACATCAAAATATTCATAAAACTCGAGAAACCATACAAAATATTAAGTAAAATGGGTTGTAAATATTGATATATTTTCCACTCATCAATTCCAATGGATGGAATCAAGCGTCGGTATTTTATATTGTATAGAGGTTCGAGGTTTCAGCTTAATGTTTCAGTAAAATTTTTACAGCTCATAGTTAGCTAATGCTTACGTTTTAGCTCACATACTCCATATGAAGTAACCATCCATAGTTTAAGCTGACTAAACCACCATAGGTTTGGGTGGTATGTTAGGTAATAAGTTAATTCTATTTAGGAAAATTTAATGTCGATAGTATGTAAAGTATAGCTACAGTACGAAACCAATAGTACGCATGCGCTTGAGAACTTCCAGATTGTGTGGAAGAGATGCCAAAATTCCGTAGATACGTAGTATAGTATGGAATCAAGAGGTAAGTTTACCACAATGTTGCATTCAGTACAGTGAGTGAGTTATCAATGTATAATATGCGTAAACGGCCATCAGATAGAGATAAGATTTTTAAATTTGTGTATATATTTACCTATATCTGATTACTATTTATGTTTTTATAGTTACTTGATATATTTACATAAGACGTGAGTTACTTACTAAGCTTTATAGCTCACACCTTAACAGTTTGCTAGTTTTGCAGGTTCACATTGTATTGTTACATAATGGGCTCCCACAACCTGAGTTTTATTTATTTGTATCATAAATATAATTTTAAATAGTGATGAGCACGTAGTTGTTTGTAGTTATCTGTCTAATGGCAGGCCGAAGGCCTATTTGTGTTTGAGTTGAGATTTGTCAGGCCGAAGGCTTATTTGAATATGAGTTGAGACTGATTACTTTGAATTTAATATCAGGATACCTTGAGGTGCTAGACTTTGATATAGGTTGCATGATTTTTAGCAGAGGTCATGCCGAAATTTTAGTAGCATCAGAGGCTTATGGAGATGGGTTTTCTTGTCTCTTGCCGGTAGCATCCTGGCATCAGGTGAGATGTTACAACAAGTCACACCCATGTATGAGTTTGTTTGTCAATGGTCACTCCAAATATGAGAACAAATAGAAAGACAACATTTAATATCTTTAAATATTTCATTTAAAATAATTTTACCATCTTTGCATAATTTAAAAATTTATCGTTTTGTCGTATTTATAAGCATTTGACAGGCAGCATGATTTAAATCATTTTGAACATAATTAATAAAAGTAATTTTTTCACCAAAACTTAAAGAAAGATGTCTCATATAAGAAAATTTAGCAAATTCTTTTATATTCTTAGTATCAAAATATTTAAATAAATCTAAAGTACTTGTACCTCTACTAGATGAAGCGTACCTGCCTATTTGAGTTTGTGTTGTATCAAGTCCAATTTCAACGGCATGATGTCTATCTAAGTGTTTGTTCATATTGCCATAGCCGCCAGTAAATTTGTAAGATATACCACAATAGTTGCATATTGCTCTTGAACCTTCATTTTCAGTTTCGACTAAATGAAAATGAATTTTGAAAATATCGGAAGATCGAGACTTAACTTTTCTTCTCAATGTACCGATACTTTGGCCGCTCTCTTGGGTTGGCATATTGAACATGGTGTTTTTAGATGAACTTGCCATTTTTTGTTAATATTGAAGAATTACAAAATTAAATCAATAGGAGAAATTGAAGATGAGAGAATTGAGAATTAGTGTGTTGAAAAAATGAAGTATATGACCCATATTTTTGTAATACCTAAATTGCCCTTAAAACTAGCCATTTTATTAATGTTATTAAGGGTAATTTAGTAATTTCATTTTACAAAAAAAAAAATTAAAAAAATAAGACAACATGGAGCAACGCCTCCCTGCTGCTCAGGGTGTGGCCCAACGGCTACTAACCATTGGGCCAAACGGTTCTAACGTCTACTAGCCGTTGGAACCATCCGGTTATTTCGGTTCGGCTAGGGTAGAATTCTAACCGAACCGAACAAATCCGATTCTGGAACCGGTTGGAACTTATCAACTTATCCTACCATAACTTTTTTGTCTCTAGTAAATTCATGTCATCAGAAATTATTTGTTTCGATGAGTCATCAGGGAATATTATGGAATGGGATGTGACAGGTTGAGATTTGTCAATTCTGATCTTGTCACACATATATATATATATATAATATATATATATATAATTATGATAAAAAAATAATAATAATAAAAAAAATTCAATCCTATTTCATAAATTTTTCGAGACAAAAAATTTGTTATAGTCCCACCATGTTAAAAATTTTGTTACGTTTTTTGGTCCACTTTCATTTTTAGATCAAAAAAAAAAAAAAAAAAACTCAAATTCCATCCCTAATGGAACGGGATATGAAAATTTCCATCCTTATGAGTCACCCTGATAGGAAGTATTTTTTTCTATAAACATCCGTCTTAGCCATGTATTTTTGTACCCAAAACTTGATTGTTATTCGTTCACGGACTTATATCAAGAACCTGGAGTATGTTTTGTGAAACTCGAAAAGTATTACGAAAAACTTATGGTTGCTGTAATATACAAAAATTGCAAGGCAGTATGAGAGAGACAAAAAAACAAAAGCAGAAAGTTTGATTAGTGTCCATCACTTTAAAATACTACACAAAGTGCCAAAGTACTGTTAATGCATTGAAAGATATATATAGTTTGTTGTATAGTTTGGTGCAGTTTGCTGACATGTCTTGCGGGCCATGCCATTGCCCTATCCCATTTGTGACCTGCAAATAAAATTTACCCACGACTCATTACAGTTTAAAATTTAGCTAAACTTTTACTGGAATTCGAAATGGCCGTCCAATGCAATAAGTAGTTGTAGTTTTGATGCAACAGTGGCAGTTTGTTGCTGCTACCAACGACCAAACACCAAATAGCAATAGTACAAACAATTATCTTTAATGATGTAACGATGGATTTTTAAATGTTAAAGAAATGAATAAAATTATTGGGGGAGAAAGATATTCTGGTTTAAAAAATAATGTATTTAGTCGGAAAAATAGAAATTTAAAGTCACTCAATTTTTTTTTAAATTTGCAAAAAACTTTGTCATTTGTGATAATTATCCTTAAAAATTAGAGTTGCATAATATTGACAATGACATTCATTAAAGCAACTTAATTATATTAGCCCTTTGTGATTGCTTTACCTAAAAGAGGCATTTTCTTAATGATTGTATGCTTTTTCCATTAATCTAAATTAATAAGCATCAAACGGATTATATGGGTATCGACTAGCTTGCTTGTTAATTTTTTTTACGATAATATTGCATCCAAATGCCATAAAACGGATTATATGGGTATCGACTAGCTTGCTTGTTAATTTTTTTCTACCATAGTTCTGTTTCTTCTGTGGTATTCTTTGGACATGGGTATAGGGAATGTGAGCAGTGTTTTGATGGAGATCCGGGTAGCCAGCCATAACTCCTGAAATTTAATTTTGGCACATGGATGAGAGCGGGTGTTTCTGGAGATTGGACTAGAAGTCACAGGGGCAGAAAGGAGGGTCCTATCGTCTCAGGGTAGGCAACACAGAAGGAGAACAAGGAATATGCTTCAGTTCCAGGGGAGGTAGAACCAACAATAACCAGCTCGGGGATGTCTTTTGGTAGAGAGGCAAACGCCATGAGTGGAAAAAGGGGAGGTTCCGATAATTTTCTCCTCTACGAGTGAGCAATCACAGTAGCCAGAATACGCTGGAGATAGCAAGAACGGTGGATGGGGATCCTGGGCAAGAAGGAGGTAGCAAACCGGGTCGATCTCCTATACCTGGGGATATGAGCCCTATGCTTGTAGATAGGACTGCAGATACTTTTTCGGATGTCAGAGAGACAGGTGGCATGAGGAAGAACATCCCAAAAGGAGGGAACAAAGGTGGGAATTTTGAATTTGATGGGGTGGAGGCTATTGGGCGCGTGTTAAATATTGGGAAGGGTACCAATGTGTGAGGGAAACACTTTGCAGATTAGTAAACGGAAAGAAAATTGTGGGCCTTTAGTGGGAAGGCCCAAAGGCCATAAGAGTGGTAATAAGAAGTGGAAGTTGAGGGCAAGGTGCAGCCCAGGACCAAAAAACTCAGTAACAACCAACAATAGAATTACCAAGAGAGCTATGGAGTTTGATGAGGATTCTGAAGTCAGAGGGAGTTCGAAAAAAGTAAGACTGGAAATTTGTGGGACTGGACAACAAGAAGACCTTCAAATTTTTGAAGAGTTGGATCCTGTTGTCAAAGATTTTAGCGATGAAAAAGAGAATAGAAAGCAGTTTGGTCTGAAACCATTCTGATATCGGCGGGGGCTGAGGAGCAGTCCCGCCGAATGCAATGAATATTTTATGTTGTAATGCTCGGGGATTGGGGAATGACCGAGCATTCTGTGCTTTTAAGGAGATTCTTCGTGTAAATAGACCAAAAATTATTTTTATTTGTGAGACAAAACTATCAGTCCATCGTATGGAGGGGGTGAAGCAAAAAGTTTCTTTTGAGAATGGAATTGTGATTGGAAGTCGAGGGGAAAATGGTGGTATTGCGCTATTATGGAGAAATGAAATTGATTTAAGAGTAATGTCTTATAGCAACCATCATATCGACGAAATAATTGTTATAGAGGGGGGCCAGAAATGGAGATTCACCGGAGTCTACGGGCATCCAGAAGCAACACAGAAACATCATACATGGACTTTATTGAAGAGGCTGAAGACGTTGTATGATCTACCATGGATTTACGGGGGAGATTTTAATGAGATTATGGATAATGAGGAAAAAAAAGGAGTAAGGGAGAGAAACCTACATGGCATGGAGGACTTTTGTCAAACACTAGGCGAGTGTGACTTAGAGGATTTGGGAGGTGTGGGTTACCTTATACTTGGTCAAATCGACGATTTGGTGTGGATCTCATAGAAGAAAAAGCTTGATAGATTCCTAGATAACAAACTGTGGCAGCAGATGAACTTTTCGCTTACAGTTAGACACCTAAATAATTGGACGTCGGATCATTGCCCAATTGTTCTTGAGGTTGTCGAGAAGTCATGGCAGAGTTTGGTCAGCAAACAGGCTCCTAGAAGGAAACTTTTTTTCTATGAAGATATATGGAGCAGATATGAGGAATGTGGAACAATAGTAAAGGAATGTTGGGAAAGTGAGAATGGCAGAAATGTCCACAGTGCTGGAGTTGTTGATATTTTCCTTAGGCAAATTGAGAGGGTCCAAATAAAGCTTAAGATTTGGAGTTGCAAGGAATTTAACAAGAAACATCGTATAATGATGTACCTGAGTGAGAGGTTGGAGAAGTTAAGGGAAGAGGGCGATCAATACAATGATGGACAATTGATTTTGGATTTGGAAAAGCAGATCGATCACTACCTTTTAAAGCAGGAAACTTTTTGGAGATAAATGGCAATGATTGATTGGCTAAAAGAGGGTGACATAAATACTAAATTTTTCCATGCTATAGCCTCTGAGTGGAGACGGAAAAATGAAATTAAGGGGATCTTTGATGAAATAGGGATATTGGTTATGGAGGAAGAAGAAATAGAGGCAGTAGCTAGTGGATATTTTGCAAAGCTCTTCAAATCTTCCAAGCCTTCCAACTATCACATAGATGATGCTCTTCATGGTATCCAAAGAAAGATTTCAGCTAATCAATTAGAGTTACTAGATGCTCCTTTCTCAGCAGGGGATGTTGAAGCATCTCTCAAAGGCATGTATCCAACCAAAGCTCCAGGGCCTGATGGATTCCCAGCTGTTTTTTTACCAGAAACACTGGCAAGCTGTAGGTCCCCAGGTTACTAGACTATGTCTTGGGGTTCTTAATGACAACGTAAGTTTGGCAGCCTTAAACCATACCCTTATTGTTCTCATTCCAAAGATGAAAAATCCTCAACACATTTCACAGTATAGACCCATTAGCCTATCAAATGTGGTATATAGGATTATTGCTAAAGCTGTTGCAATAGAATGAAACCAGTCCTTAATAGTATTGTATCGGAAAACCAAAGTGCCTTTGTCCATCATAGACTGATTTCTGATAATGTAATTGTGGGGTTCGAAGGTCTCCATTCTTTGAAGAATAGGAAGGCAGAAAAAAGATGGGGGGTAGCTCTTAAGCTGGATATTAGTAAGGCATATGACAGGATGGAGTGGACATTCATAGATCGAGTGTTAGACAGATTGGGTTTTTCTGAGCATTGGAGGTGTCTTATTCAAAATTGTATAAGTGCCACCAGCTACTCGGTCCTCATTAATAGGGAAGTTAAAGGGAAAATCATTCCAGAGAGAGGTCTAAGACAAGGATGTCCCTTATCCCCTTACCTTTTTATCATGTGTGCGGAAGCGTTATCCTCGCTTCTTCATCTGGCAGAAAGAGAGAAAAAGATCACTGGTATTAAAATAGGGAAAATGGCTATTTCTCACCTCTTTTTTGCAGATGATAGCCTCCTCTTCATGGAAGCCAAAGCGAAAGAATGCGAATATCTCAAGAAGATGCTGGATTGCTATTCTGCGGCTTCAGGTCAAGCTATCAACTATGAGAAATCTGCCCTTACTTTTAGCCCAAATACTGATGGAACATTGAGGGAAGAAATCAAAAAGATCTTTAATCTCAGAACAATTGCATGCCATGACAGCTACATGGGTTTACCGGCAATGGTGGGAAGAAATAAGAAACAACTCTTTAGGGATTTGCAGAGGAAAATTAGTAACAAGCTGAAACAGTGGCAATCAAGACTGTTTTCTAATGGTGGTAAAGAGGTGTTGCTCAAAGCTATAGCCCAAGCTACCCCAACCTACTCCATGAGTGTGTTCAAGCTACCTGTGGGTTTTTGTGAAGACATTCAAAAGCTTATGAATGCTTTCTGGTGGGGGACAGTTGATTCAAAGAAGAAAATCCATTGGACGAACTGGAAGAGATTGTGTAAGTCAAAGAGGGATGGAGGCATCGGTTTTAGAGATCTCGGCATTTTTAATCAAGCAATGCTAGCCAAACAAGGATGGCGAGTCGTGCAGAATCCAAACTCCTTAGCTACTCGGGTTATCAAGGCCAGATACTACAAGAAGAGTGGCTTCCTGGATGCTACCCTGGGGGCCAATCCATCCTTTGTGTGGAGAAGTTTGTTATGGGGGTAGAAAAATTCTGAGAAAATGAATTAGATGGAGAATAGGAAATGGACAATCTGCTTTGGTCTACAATAGTAACTGGATCCCGAGACCGTATTCTTTTCGACCAACTTCAGTTCCATCTTTTCCACATGATGCAAAAGTTGCTGCATTACTGACAACAGATAACAGGTGGAATACGAGCCTCTTGAGGGATCATTTTTTGACTATGGACGTGGAGGCAATCACTAAGATTCCTTTGCCAAGACAGAGTACAGAGGATACACTTTGTTGGCACTTTGAAAAGAGTGGAGTTTTTACAGTCAATAGTGTTTATCATTTGGGAGTGCAGTTGATGGAATTGATGGAAACGACGACTTCGAATGAGAATTCTGGTTTCTGGAACAAGATGTGGGGCCTGGATGTGCCAGGAAAAATCAAGGTTTTTATATGGAGAGCATGTCTGAATCTATTACCATCTGCTTCCAAACTTAAGATGAGAAAGATTAATGTCCAAAGCCTCTGCCCAAGATGCTTAAAGGAGGAAGAGACTGCTTGTAATGCAATCTTTAGATGCAAAACATCTAAGGCCTGCTTGAGCAAAACGAGTAGCTATGAGATTTTAAGAAGCTTTCAAGGAGAGGATATTGGGGATTGCTTGGAGATGTGTTGGAGTTCCCTATCAAAGAATGAGATGAACCTTGTTGTGACTCTAATGTGGTGTTGCTGGGGAGCTCGAAACCAGTTCATTTTTCAAAATGTTAAGATTGCACCAGACAGAATGCTTTGTAGTGCAGAAGCCCTTCTTTGTTCCTTTGACAGGGTAAGTCAGCCGGTTGAGTTCCTTGATAATAACAAGCCTAACTTAGATGATCAAGAGGTTTTTCATCCAGTCACTCGCTGCTATAGAGCCCAGGTTGATGGTTCATTAAAGATATAGGCAAACCAAGGTGGTGTAGGGGTGATAATCAAGGATAATGAAGGTTTAGCGAAGGTGGTTGCTGTGAAGGAAAGTTTGAATAGCTCTGATATTGAACAGGTAGAAGCTGAAGCCATTTTGTTAGGGATTAATCTTGCGGTGGAGGCCAATACTTTGCCTATAATTATTGAATCGGATGCTTTGAATGTGGTTAATTTGATACTTGGCAAATCGAATACTGCCAAGGAATAGTTTGGGTGATTAGAGATATCCAGGAAGCGATTGCTTGTTCGAACCAGAAATTGGTTCAGTTTAGACCCAGAGTCTATATCGCAATTGGCATAATCTAGCTAGTCTTGCTTTTTCAAGCAAACTTTGTGGCACTTGGAAGGAAGTCTTCCCTCCTTTTGTAATTTATCTTTTGTAGTCTATGAATGAATTTCATTTTCAAAAAAAAAAAAAATATATGCCATAAAATGCAGACACGTTTAGTACTCACCTTAATAGTATATATACAATCATACGCATGTGTGATATACTACATAGGGATGGCAATGAGGGATTAGAGGTGGAGAACAAAATCTCTAAACCCGAACTCGAATTATAGTAATTCCAGAATCTATTTTGAATTCGGAATATTTATATTAGGGATGGATTAGGGATATACCAGATAATCCTCGAATGAGACAAGGAATTAAAAGGAACCGAATCTTCAATTATTTTAGGGTTTATGTAGTAAAATATATATATATATATATATTTTAAAATTTTGAAATTAGTAATTCAGGTTGGATTCGAAGCCTAATCTAGATTCTTACACCCAAATAAAATTTTAATTTTAATTTTTATATATTTTGAAATCTTAAATCTAACCCAATTCATTGGAATTTTTGCTATCTCTACTGTAAGTAATTCTTTGGTATCATCATTATATGATGATGTCTTACCACCAACCAATAAATATATAACATTAAGAGTTGTATTAAATAAAACAATCATTTAATTAGTTTTTACTATTTTAAAAGCATGACAATATATAATTAGATTATTACATAAATGACGTGGTATGACGATTACATACAAGAATTTGCACTATTACATTGCATTAGGATTTGTTAAAATTCGATTGGTATTAATAACTTTGATGTTAACCTGAATTGTCGCTTTATTCCTTATAGACACAACAAAAGCCAGCCTTATTCCCTTTTAGAAGTAAATTAAATTTTATGGTCTTTTGAAAAGCTTGAATGCATCAACAACCCACATGCATATATAACTTCACCAAGTCTACTAAAATACTATTAAAAATAGGGTTGCATTAAGCCTTCTAAGAGGAGGAAATATATATATATATATATAAAGGGTAAGCAAATCTGACGAAATTCTGAGGAAAAAAATATAAAAATTTATCGATTTTTATGATAAGAACCTTAAATAAAATTATGCTAAGAATTTAAGTATAATAACATCAAATAATCCATATATCTCAACCCACTTTTGGTTGCTCTTATTTACTTCATGAAATAAGTCACAAAAAAAGCTAATAACAAAATTGCACTCCCTACTATGCTACAATACTTTACCAAACTTCTACTCAAACTCTTGTAGACTTTTTGACTAAGGTGTATGGAGAGATTGCTTGTGAAAGCAACTAGCCAACCTTCCAATGAGATCTAGAAAATGACTCCCACCACCATCACTTGCTTTTGTTTGATGCCCCATTAATTTAATTGGACTAATTAATTTCTCTCATAATTTAACACCAAAAAAGAAAGGAAAAAAATGCAGCCCCAAGTCACTAACTCACTTCACCTTGTGCTTACATTTCCATGTTATTGTGTTGTTACATAGAAAAACAAATGAATAGAGTATATATATTTGGAGTTAATTAATACTTAAATAACAAACAGAGATGGTTGAATCTTGACCTTTGATGATGCTTAGACTAGATGATCACCGCGGATGAAATCGATTTCTGATGAGGAACTGGAAAGGGTGATCGCATTGTAATCTGATACACTATCTTGTAAACTCAACAGCAAATGAGAAGTGCTGAAACTCATTGAAGGTTTGGCTCGTGGGACAATTGGGACCTCTGCCTCGCCCACCAGCATTTGAACCACGACCCTCATTGTTGGTCTAGCCAATGGGTCAGGGTGCGAGCAGGCTAACCCAACCAACAGCACTCTCGTCATTTCAGCCTCATCAAACTGACCCTCAAGCCTTGCATCAGCCGCCGTTAACAATCTCCCTTCTTTGTGTAAACTCCATACCCATTCAACCAAATTGCTGGCTACTCCAACTTTGTTGCCAATCCCTGTAACCTCTTTCTCAATTGGCCTTCTTCCGCTAGCTACTTCAAGAACAACTGCGCCATAGCTAAACACATCCGTTTTCTCAGTTGCCCTTCCAGTTAGGAGATATTCAGGTGCCAAATACCCCATTGTGCCTGCGGCAACTGTTGCATCGGGTGACTTATCGTGCTCAACTTGTCTTGCCAATCCAAAATCTCCTAATCTTGCATTGAACCCTTCATCTAACATTATGTTACTCGTCTTAACATCTCTATGAATCACTTGGTTTTCACATTCTTGATGCAAATAAGCCAGAGCAGAGGCCACGCCCAGCAAAATTTTTCTCCTATGGGGCCATGGCAAAGGTGATCTTGCTTCGAATAAAGCTTTATCAAGACTCCCGTTGGGCATCAAATCATAAACTAATAGAATTTCACCTTTCTCAAGGCACCACCCTTGAAGCCTAACAAGATTTCGATGCCTAAGAGTACCAATTATTGACAATTCGGATAGAAATTCATTCTTACCTTGGCTATGGTGACTACATCTCTTCACTGCAACAATGTCACCATTCTCCTTCAAAATCCCCTTATAAACAGTCCCAAATGCGCCATGACCAATGACTCTATTAGCATTAAAGCACTTAGTAGCCGATTTAAGCTCTCTATAACTAAACTCTTTAGGCATTCTAATGATATCCGATGCAAAAGATTCAGATTTTTTCACATGCTTGTACCTTTTAGACACAAACCAAATTAACACTCCAGCAAAAATGGCAAAAAAAGCACTAGCCGTCACCACCCCCGCCACAGCCCCTGCCCCTTGCTTGCAGAGCTGGTTATGACAAGACGAAGACTTGCTGCTCTTCCCTGTAGTACTTGCAACTGAATCAGAACCTGAAGGAGCCAGTGACGGCGGTGGTGACCTCACAGAATTAGCCGTTGGGTTCATCAAACTAGCCGTTGGAGGCGGCGGTGAAGAAGAAGAAGAAGGCGACCCAGTACCCGAATTTGACTCAAATGATGAACTGAAGCTCCACCATTCGATACTGTGAATCTCTGTACTTCCTTGAGTTGACCCAGAGAATCCAACGTACATAAAATCGCTAACGTACTGATCAAGATCAATTGTGAAGGACAAAATCGGATCTTTTGGCTTTAAATTTGAATACGAAACCGAAATATTAAAAGCTTGAGTTAAACCATCGTATTCAATCCAAGAATTCACAAGATCGCCGCTTTTAAGATCAATATTAATAGCACCCAAATCACCAACCTGAGTAGAAACCATGCTGTTTAGATCCAAACCCACATGGTTTCCATTAATGTCATTGAACTCAACATCCATTAGAGTATCGAATTCCACTGCAACAAACCCCAAACCGATCCCTTTCTCATCTAAGAGCCCTAGTGAGCCGCCACTGGAGCCGAGCACCTCATCGTCCGGCGTGATGACAAATGCAAGCCCGGCGCCTATCGAGGATGGATTCAGGTTTGTTATTGAGAAGGAAAAGAAAGTTGAAAAACTGGTCAGAGTGTGAGTTTCGGGTTGCCGAAATATAACTGGTTTAGAGTAGAGGACTTTCCCGGCGCCGGAGTAGGGGACGGTGACGTCCTTTGTGAGCCTGACGCTCCCATTGTTCATGTGGGCATCACCCAGAAGGTTTAAGCTGCTTAAAGTTAAAGTACCCAAGTCGAATTCAGTTGTGGAGGTTATTATCAAAACACCGTTGTTGATGAAGAGACAGAACAAGAGAGAGAGATATAGGGATGTAAGAAATTTGCAAGAAGATAGCAACATTGTCTAGTAATGGCGGAAGCTCATTGGTTATAAAGAGGAAGATTAAATTCACGAGAGAGAGAGCGGGAGCTTGAGAGATGAAACAGAACAAAATGAAACCCAAGTGAAGAAACAAGGAATACAAACATACAAAGAGATAGATGAAGAGAGCAGAGAATCCAAAGGAGACAGATGGATTGATGTGACGACACGTGTCCTTTATTTTGTAACGGTTATTTTTTCTCGTGATAAAGAAACCTTTTTCGTGGGGTGGGGGGGGGTTTCATTTTCCTTCTCTTCTCCTGCTTCAGTTCACACACTTTATCTTTCACACACTTCTCGATCGCACGTGCATGTGGGACGTGGCTGCACAAAGAGTGAGCTTCACGCTCCAGTTACTTGACCTTGCTGTGGTGATGTGAGTGGCCCATTGCATTAGGTGCAATGAAAAAGTGGTTCATGTTTAGTATAAAGCAAAGGAAAAAAGTAACAAATACAAAAACCATGTGGTTTCGCTATTTACTAAATTAGGATTCTGAATTTTTTTTTTTTTTTTTTGTGAAAAAATATTATCTTACGATTTCGTTGGTTAGTAAAAGAGGATAAAAGTGCTAATAACACTGTTAGTTACTTCTAACGTGGCATACACATGATTATTGAAGTTGTATGATGTAGTATGATGTTTGTTGATGTGGCATGAACATGATTATGATGTGGCATGAAGTGGAAACATGAAAGAATAAAAATATTCATGTCACATCATCATATATTAATGGTGTTGTTAGTTTTATTGATTTTTATTAACGAAAAAATTCATAGGATACTGTTTTGTCATCAAACATGATACTTTTATACTTTTCCCAATACACCAACTAGTTGTTAAAAAAAGGAAGGGCGGTAAGAGATGGCAATTTGTCCACATAGGTTGGGATTTGTTAAATTTTCATTAATGGTATCACAATTAAAAGTTATTCATATCTTCCATCGAATAAGTTTAGATAATGAATTCACGATTAAATATTCAGAATTTTTAGGTGAAAATAAGAATTTGTTATGAATAATCATCAAAAATCTTAGTTCAATTTTTTGTTTGAGATGAAATATCATCTTGAAATTTTCTGTCATTTCTATTGTGTGGTGAAGTGGGTCAGAAATCCTAAGTGATATAATCTTAATTTTATAATAGTAAAATTTTATAGTGTTGAATAATCAAGAGCAAAGTCATGAGGTGGAGATTTTGTAATTTTTAAATATTTAATGTATAAATTTAGGAAATATTTTTATTATTTATTTAATATTAATACTTAAGAAAAAATTTTGAGAGGGATCATACAAGAGCTTCCCCCATGGAAACGATGATGATTTTTTTAAGAGATTATAATTTCATTGATACGTGTTGATATTTCACACGAAGTGAGAAGGGTTAAATAAAAAAACAAAGTGAAATGGAATATCGGTACGGGATTGCGTTATTTGTCGTCTTGTTGAAAACTATTTTTTTCCACTTTTTGAGAGCATAGTTGTTAAAATTTTTAATTGAACTTTTGTTGTTTTCCGAGTTTAATCCAGCACATGAACGTGCTTTATTATCTTTCTTGGACATGCTGCTTCCTTTTTTTAGTTCCTTTTTTCCCTGTAAATTTATTTACCTTTTCATCGCAGTAAAAGAAAACGAATTCAATACATATAATTTTTATATATTTTTCAAAGACAATTATTCATGAAATAATACAAATCATTCTAAATTTATTTAGATTTTAAATTCAAAGCATCATAATAGATCAGAAAAACTGCAAGAATAATTAAGCAACCGACATTTAGGCAAGTCCCAAGAATCGTCATGTGAATAATTATGAATATCCAACGACGAATAGCCATTAAAAGTCAAACTAATATTCCACAATCAGCAATCGAGTTATCTTTGTTAAAAATGTAATTGCATGTTAGATGAATGGTCCCCAAAGAGTTTAGCGTGATTTGGTGATGTGTGACTCAAAATTTCATCTTGAGAATTTCATTTTGAGGTATTGAGTTTGAAATTATATTGTATATTTTTTGTAAGAGTTTGAGATAATCGGAAATTTTACCTGTTCCGTTTAAATCCAAAAATAGGTAATTTAGCAGCGATATTTCCAACGATTCAAAAAAAAAATTAGATAAATGAGCGAGGTCATTTTTTTATATAAAAAATTAGAATCAAATTCAAAATTATCCAAAAACTTGAACAGTATTCACTAGTACATCTTAATTTATAGTAATCTTTGATATTATTATTTATCGTTAACATAGTAAATGAAAAAGTGGCATACAAGGGTAAAATTATCATTTAACAAACATAGTGCTTAATGTAGCAAATAGCTGAATTTAGAGACAAATGAAACCTAAATTGCATATCTCAGAACCTGAACCATCATTTAACAACTTTAATCTAATAAAAACAGATTGAATCGACAAGCATAAAATCAATGAAAAACTAAAACCTAAAAATCAAAATTCCTTTTCATCATCTCTTGCGATTACATTTCCACACAAAAACCTTAAACTCGCAGCCATGGCCGCCGATTCAACTCACCTCCAACAATCCCAACTGGCGGCGTTCAGCTCTATCTCCGCCCCTTTCGAAATCCTAATCTCTCACCACATGCCCGAACTCATCTTCATCACGCTCCAATCGATACAGCATGAAAACACGAAGTCGATTTTGAAGAAGCTCTGCGACACTATTTTGAAATTGGCTTCTAATATCTTGCCTGAAAGCTTGGTGCTTTACTTAGTTGTGTGTTTTAGTTTCGTTGTTTGGTTGCTGGGAGTAAGGCGAGGAAAATTGTGGAAAATAAAATGGAAAGAGAGAAATAGGGGTATGTGTAGATAACGGTTTTCGCCAATCGAGAATTTGAGTGAAGAGGGCGCTAGCGATCGTGCAAGATAAAGTAGAGTGATCGGAGAGCTTTTATCCACCGGTGTGGTGGATGCCGTAGGTTAGGGATGTTTATGGGTCGGGTCGGATTTTTTTAAATTTTGTGAGACCCGATCGGGTCGGGTCACGCGAATGTCGGGTCGCGGGTCGGGTCACGCGATAGTGAAACTCGATCGAGTGCGGGTCGGGTCGGTCAAAAATAAATAATTTTTTTAATGAATTAATTAATTTGTAATATAATTATTATATATATAAAGTTTTAATACAATAAAAATAAGAAACAAATGAATTAATAGTAATAAGTTTTTAAAAACATATTATAGACTTTTAAAGTTTTTAAACGGCGTGTGATGGGTGAGCAAGTCTGCAAGTCAGCAAGTGGATTCCAGATTGTGAAGTGGGTCTCTGATTAATAATAACTTTGGGTTCTTTAATAACAAAATGATCGGGATATATGAAAACGAAGGTTGTATGGTAGCTTAATTGTTTACGATTCTCTTTGAGTAAATTTTTTGATTGTTCGCATTATACTCTCTTCCTTGCTTTGTATCCTTTCCTTTTCCTTTTTTTTTTTTTTTTTTTTTTTTTTTGCTTTTTGTTTCTGTTTTGTTTCTGTTTTTTTATTTTTTTAGCTTGTCTAAGGGTGGCCATGTCATTTGCAAAGTTAAGTCAGCTATTATACTTTCTTTCCCATGCTGTCTTCGATTATCTAGAGGAAAAAATAACATAAATGAAATTAATTTCAGAACATATTAAAATAAAAACTTTAAAAAAATTAAAATATTTAGAAAAATAATAAATATTTTATAGGATCGGGTCGGGTCGGGTTTCAGTATCAACCCCGTTGTGCAACCCGAAAAGTTCAGGTCGGGTCGGGTCGGGTGGAATTTTTTTAATTTTTTTCTAAACCCGCGCGTGTCGGGTCGGGTCACGGGTTGACCCGACCCTATGAACACCCCTACCGTAGGTACTCCGACGCTCAAGTAAGTGGTGTAGACGAACAAATATCTGTGGAAGAGCAAGGTTTAAAATTACCTTGACCTCCGTTGACAATCGTAAGGGCAGTGAGTTGGTATTTTGGGGGGGGTGATTGGTAGGGGTGGGCAAAAAAACTGACCGAACCGAACCAAACCGCAAACCGAACCAAACATGACCGAATTTACGGTTTTTTTCTAACGGTTCGGTTTGCGGTTCGTATTGGCCCACCCCCAAACGGTTTACGGTTCGGTTCAGATGCTAAACCGAACCGCACTTGTTAAACCGAACCGAACCGTTATAATTAAAAAATTATATATTTTTATAAAAAGATTTGCATTTTTTTTTTTAATTTTACTTTATGTTTTATTTTTATTAGTATGTTAATACTTTTATTCTTAATTTTTTTGTTAATATATTTTTTTGTTAATACTTTTATTCTTAAATTTATTGTTAATAATTTTATTCTTAAATTTTTGTTTTATGGTTTATTCTTGAAAGTAAGCTGTTGGATTTGTCTCTTAATTAGAATGATGGTAACATCATTATTCGAGGTAATTTTTAAAAAATACAAAAATTAATTGTGCCTCATTTTTCAATCCTCTATTGAGTGCATGTATTCTCTGGAGTCACAACTTACACCATAGCACTTCATACAATTGTTCGCTAGACTAGTTTTTTTTTCTTCACTTAACTGGATGAATTTTTTTTTAAAGTAGAATAATCTGTAAACCAAACCGAACCAATCCGTAAACCGCTGGTTTCAAAAATTTTCAATTTGAACCAAACCGTTATTTAATGGTTTGGTTTGAGAGGTAAAAAAATCGGACCGTAAAATATGGGAACCGCGCCCACCCCTAGTGATTGGTAGGATGTTCATAGGGTCGGGTCAACCCGCGACCCGACCCGCGCGGGTCCAAAAAAAATTGTAAATTTTCGACCCGACTCGAAATTTTCGGGTTGGACAACGGGTTTGATACTAAAACCTTACCCGACCCTATAGTATTTATATTATTTTTCTAAAAATTTTATTATTATTTTTAAAGTTTTTACTTTTATTTCATTTGTTTATTATTTTTTTGTATTAAAAATTTATATTTATGATACTTTTTTAGACATAAAATAACAAATATTTGTATTTCAAAATAATTAATTCATCAAAAAAATTATTTTTTTTCTGCCGATCCGACGACCCGACCCAACCCGAACCCAATCGGGTTCCAGCTTCACGTGACCCGACCCGCTACCCGAACTTCTCGTGACCCGACCCTATCGGATCTCACAGAATTTCAAAAAACCCGACTCGACCCGACCCGTGAACACCATTAGTGATTGGCTTAGAGTGATATGGAGAGAAAGCCTTGGGAAAAAACCTCATTCTGATTCTGAGTTATGCCTCTTTTATAGGTGATCAAGAAGTGGATCTCATTAATACATTAAAGGCTTAACCCTTTGGTGTCAAAACGGCTAATCACGTAAATCATCATGAAGAAGACATTTTTTTGGTGGGTAGCTAGTAAGTCAAGAGGTTGACTTAACATGTTTAATGTCCAAATTTGCATGTCAATGTCATGAAATTTCAAGCGAGTAATATTAAACGTGTGAAATGTCAAAATCTTAAGTCACATATGAAAATATTTTTCATGTTCAATACTTTATTTTCATGTTTAATGCACTAGATTTCATGTTAATGCTAGTAAAATTTTATGTTTCCGATTTTGCATCTTTAATGGTCTCATTTTCATGTTTATTGCTATATTTTCATGTTTAATGTCCAAATTTTCATGTTAGCGATATACTGAGTAATAAATTTATAATGTTCATGTTTGATCCCCTGATTCAATGTTTAACTCCCACAATTTCAAGTTAATGCTCACAACACAATAATTTTATAATTTTTATTTTAATTTCAAAAATTTCATAATTAATACCATATTTTCATATTTAATGTCTCATATTAATACCCAATTTCATGTTTAATACGCTACTGTTTTGAGTCAAAAAAAATAATACTTAGAATGCTTCATCAACTCAATTTCAATAACCTAGGTTACAAAGAATCATGCGATTAGTGCCATATATACCGGTAGAAAGTCATGATAATAATTTGGTGATTGTGGTGGAGAGGAAGCCTATAAGGCGGTTAATTGCGATAGCGACTTCTGGCTATTTTAAAGATGGAGCCTGATAATATTTTAATGTTTAATTACATTTTAAGGGTATTTTGGTCTTTTAATATAAATTCACTAACGGAAGTGGCATCTATTACCGTTAAGGAGAAAATTGATATATTTTTGATAACATATGATGGACCGATGAATATTTCTCAAGTTTTTGAAAAGTTTTGAACTTTATTCTAATTTCGGGTGTAAATATGATTTTACCCTAAATAAATAGTGTAAGTGATTGAAACATTAATCAATAGGAAAGAAATTTTCCTTTCACCATTATTTCTTCTCCTACCAATTGGACAACACCTTAATATAGAAATCCCTCTCATCTCCTCTCCACTAATCGAACAACACCTTAATATTGAAATTCATTCATCATCTCCGGCAATATGAGGGGTTTCTGCCTAATGACATATGAGAGGGTTCACAAATGGCCCAAACGTGAAAAATCTCATTTTCTTAAATTTTGAATTGATGTTTTACTCATTTTTTAAGGCTCGGGCATAAAAATATGGTTGTACTTTTCAAAACTCATCTCATTTACAAACCATACTAATATAAGTCATTTTTACAATATTAAAATTCATGAATCTAAAAATTACATTGAAAATAGAGAATTTGCTTAATGATTATATTTTAAACTAGTTAATTCATTTCAATTTATGTAAGATATATTCCTCGGCACTTAATACATTATAATCCAACTAATTTGAAAAAAAATATTTAAATCAAACGCCGCATAAGAATGTAAGATCGATTGAAATAATTAATCATTAATTATGATAATTACTTTGCAGTTGTAGGATTCATATAGTCATCCTTGGCAACTAGGCAAAAAACAAAAAAACAAAAAACAAAAAACAAAAACAAAAAACAAAAAAGAACTGCGTGCTCAGAAGAACTCCAACGTGTGCATGAGCTTGTCGCCTCACCTCACCACCTTACTAATCAATAATCACCCCAATGAAGTTAAAAATGAGCTAAAAGATTTAAATCAAATAGTATAATTTCACGTGACTGAGTTAACACACTCAAAAGTGGTTCTTTACTTTCAAGTATAAGATTGTCGAAGTAATAAAATAACACAATAAGTCCGGGGTAGATCCACATGAAATAAATTTAGTAAAATAAAATAACAATTTGAGTGAAAATAAAAAGATTGATTTGTTTGAAGTGAATGGAAATTTTAAATTAGATTACAACAATAAAATAAAATATTGGGGGTTAGAGGGTCAACTTTTAATATTTCAAATTTAGAAATCTCACTTTTTATAATATATAAATTATCATTATTATCGAGTTAATTTATTTCAGGAATTAATTATGCCAAAACATATAAAACCAGCCATAAATGCGGTGATAACATTTGTCTATAACAAGCCAAGTCAGGTACTCAAGTATGCCAAATAAATAAAACCAGCCATGTAGGCGGTAACAAAGTTTGTCAATAATTAATCCAGAATTAAATTAAATATTAATCATTAGATTACAATTTATATATTATAATTTATAATATAAGTGAGATTAATCTAAATTTTCATATTAAAAGCTTCACCCTTTACCCCAACAGGACGAAATTAGCTACTCATGATTTGAATAAAAACACCCATAATTTAATTCCTGAAATAAAAAGAAATTACAACAAAAAATAAAACACACAAGAGCTGAAATCCTTCACAAAATTTCAGAGAGAAACCCATGAAGGATGTTGAATTTCTAAGGTGTTGAACACCTCTATTTATAGTAGAGGGCTCAACATCCTCACTCTTCACAAATCATGCAATTTGAAAATTTAAAAATTTCATGATTTGTAGGAAATGATAATCCACCAAAAGGTGGATGTCATTTCCAACCTTTCATTTTTTTTTCTTGTTTTTGTCTTTAAATATTACATATAACACACTTTGGATTTTTCATCAATTTCGGCCTTGAAAACATCAGAAATATAAAAGCTTGTAAACATCAAAGTTATAGATATTTGGATCTTTCTTAATCTGGAACTAGAATCGCCTCAATCCGATATCGGAGTGAAACTTTATGGCCAAAATACGAAAATTGCGCAGAGTTTAAATTTCCAAATTTGTACATTGTTAGAATGCCCTTTCAAGTTTTTGGCCTCTAAAATCCAAATGTCATGTCCATTTTTCTAGTTATGCATCCAAAGTATTTTTTCACCTGCATAAAAAATAAAAATCACAATAAAAATATAGAAAACATAAATTTAATTATTATTTTATAAATATGCTAAATCAAGGGGATTAATGAAATTACAAATGTAAAATGATTAATTTCTCTCTTAATAAATATGCATTTTTTTAGTGTTCATCACACCCTCAACGAGCTTATTACTAGTCCCTAGTAATTTAAACAAACAAAACTTTAAAAAGATAAATTCTTATCCAAATTAATAATTGTTTTCTTTCTTTCTAAGTGATCAAATAAGTAAATTCTCATGTACTTTTACCCTTCTTCCATACACACATAAAACAAGGTATCAATCAATTTATTGTACCCACAATATTCACAGGTTTTGTTGAAAAGAGAGTAATATTTTTGTCTTAAGAGTTATATCATAATTCACACCTTTTTGGCAATGGAAATTTATTTATAAACACAATTTTTTTTTAAAAAAAAGTAATAGTACATCTTCAATCATTGTAACGAGCTTTGGGCCAGTAACTCTCAAACCAGTTGGCTTTAGGGCACTAGGTGTTAAGACACCCCTACAGACTTAATTGCTCGGATCTCAGATGTTAAAAAGAAGAAGTTTACGATTTCCTTAGGCTTTCTCTTTAACCCATTTAACGAGCTTTGAGCTAGTGACACCCAGACCAGTTGGTCTTAGGGCACTAAGTGTTAAAACTCCCATACAGACTTAATTGTTCGAGTTAGAGAAGCTACGAAATCGAACTTATTCACACTTTTTTTACAAACACAAGTTACCGTTTTACGCGAACAATCACTACTTACTGAGGAAAGATGTCTGGGTTCTAAGTAAAAAACATGATTAGTTATTATATATATATATATATATATATATATATTATATATATATATAGCATATAAGACAGGATCTCAAATAATGTAATTTGATCAGATGTACAAATAATTATCCGATTTTAATAATATTGGCTCGGGGGGTTTGCAAACAGTACCAGATCTGGATCCCAGAAATGGTGCTCTGAAGGAGGAGGGAGAGAAGAGAAATACAACTGAGGGGAGAGATCCGGTCTCTATGCCTCAGAGGATCAGTAACAGTTTTAATGGCAGAATTGATATGAATATCAATCTGCAAGCATGCTTCTCGAATAAATTACAAGAAAAATAAATAACTTTGCATTCTTTTTCAAATAAATGCTTACATTTTCTTTTGAGAGAACAAGATTTAAAACTAAACTAAGAGAAAGGTTTTGAAAAGAGAGAAATTGAAAATGGTTCTAAAGAAAAACGGATGCCCTCATCTGAGAGTTAATGGGAACTATATACCCAATCAACCAACTACTCTGAATTATTACAATTATAAAAAACAGTAAGATGCTCTGCTTTTCTGACTTTGTAACGTGCTTTGAATAGTAAGATGCTCTGCTTTCTTCACATGGCTTTGGATGCTTTTGTAACGTGCTTTGAATAGTAAGATGCTCTGCTTTCTTCACATGGCTTTGGATGCTTTTGTAACGTGCTTTGAATAGTAAGATGCTCTGCTTTCTTCACATGGTGGCTTTGGATGCTTTTGATTCACATGGCTTTGTCATAAGATGCTCGTGGTCCCACCGGTCTTTGTTCTGAGTTTTGGAAGCTTGCTGATGCAGTAAAATTTTTTGAAAATTTTCTTATCCCACAGTTTTTTCCCGTGATGAGAATAGTGAGTGAAGGGGAAAAGAAAATATAATTTCTTTTACTCAAAGACTTTTTTTTTTTAATGCTTTAATGAGGAGAGAATACCGAAACAGTCGTCTTCGTTATCATCTCCAAGGGAAATAAAAGGTGTGGGCCCCACTATTTGATGAGCTGGCAGCAGATGAAGTAGGCCTAGAAGCAAGGAGCTGTTGCATAATTTGAAAATACTCTTCTTCAGATTTGGCACCTGCCAAGAGAGACTGGGCTGAAGACTTCTGAGAGAGGAAAGTACTTTGGGCTTTAAATTCCTCAACATTTGATTTTAAATGCCTTTAGAACAGAGCCATTGCTGGACCATATGTTGGGACAGCTTGGACTATTCATCAAATTTGGACCACCATTTAACTTTGAAGGTTGTTTGGATGAGCAAATGGGTTTCATGAGTGTGGAATTGAAGACTCCACATCCAGACCAAGGTAAAAAGAAATTTGTACAGAAACAAAGAAAATGGGGGAAATCTTTTCTCTGAAGCAGAGGGAACATAATGGGCTTTGAAAAGTTTTTAAACATGATTTTGCATTAGGGGTTAGGATATCTGGGCTTGGTCCATAATAGTTCCACCAATGTTGGAACCAGTTTGGAAGGCTTTCAACGGTTATTTTGGAATTAAAAAAAAATAACCATGAATGGCTTTTCTTAGGATTTTGAATTAGGAAGGTATTAAACCACGCTTGTTGGTAATCCCAATAGGAGTAGGATAAGCAATGGTTTAATCTATTTTGGAAATTGGCAGGGAAAATTAGGGGTATGAAGGGGTTCTCCCCATTGTTTTGGAGAAATGACTTTAAGGATAATGGCCGTAGAATAGGCCAGCTTAGAATGAGCATCGGAAAGGAAAAAAGTGTTTGAATTTCACAGATTCTGTAAATTCAAGAATGTCTTGATAAAAGGATTGGGGTTTTGACAAATCCCAAGGTTTGAAAAACCAACCCTTTGGAAAAAACTTTGAAAGAGTAATGAATGGATCAGGATTATAAAACCCATCTTCAATACTTAAAATATTTTGGTGATAGGTTTTATCATGCCAATCAGATTTTTGTGAAGGCTTTTGTGAAATAATTTGGGAAGATGAACTTCCACTTAAAACAACTTCTTTTTGGGTTTTTGGAAAAGTAATTTCTTTGGAAGAAGATTTTTGAATTTCTTGACTTTTGAAAAATTTTGTAAAGCAAGTAGGAGTTCAGGAGATTTGGAAATGGATTCAATCCATTCATTACCTGGACTTGAGAAGTAATGCTTTAGTGTGTTCATGAGTCCAGGGGACATGAACTTTCTTTAACCTATCATGTAAGGGTTTGCAATCCTATTGATATTAGGACAAAAGTCTAGAACATAATTTAAACTTCCTAGAGAAATCTTTGGAGTTGGGTTTTATCAAGGATTTTATCAGGAAATTATCAGTAAAAGCTAGGGATCTTTCAATTTGTAATTGTTCCTTTGGAAATGTAATGTCCTAGGAATCTAATTTTAGTCTGAAACAAAGAAATCTTTGTACTAGAAACGGCTAGGCCAGCTTTCCTAGTGGCAAAATAAAAAGTCTTTAAATGTTTGAAATGTTGATCAATGTCTTTTGAGAAGATTAACACATCATCAATATAAACTATGCAAAATTCGGAGTAAGGGTTATAAATGTCATTCATTATCCTTTGAAACTCAGAAGGTGCATTCTTTAAACCAAACGGCATAACCGTCCATTCAAATTGTCCAAATGGAACAGTAAAAGCAGTTTTATAACGGTCTTTAGGATGAATTTGAATTTGCCAAAAACCTGACTTCATATCAAAATTTGAAAATATGAAAGCAGAGTGAAGTTTTTGAAGCAAATCTTTTTTGTTAGGTATGGGATACCTAATCCATTTTAGGGCTTTGTTTAAAGGTTTGTAATTGATCACAAGTCTTGGTGTACCTCTTTCTATTTCAGAATTTTTATTCACATAGAAAGCAGCGCACGACCAAGAAGGAGACCTAGATTTAACAATTAGTCCTTTAGACTCTAAATCTTTGATCTCATTCCTACAGTGTTTTTCTAAGTCCATATTCATTTGAATAGGTCTAGCTTTTGTAGGAGGATTTGTTTTTCATCAAAAGAGGACTCATAAGGAAGATCTATCAAATGTTGCTTTCTATTCCAAAAAGCAGAAGGTAGATCAGCACAGATTTCTTTCTCAATTAATACTTTGAAATCATTAATCTTTTGTTTTATGAAATCAGTTTGTAGTTGTTTTTCAAGTCTTTCAATATTTAAATCCTTTTTTAAATAAAGTAAGTCATTTTGTTTTTTCTTTAACAAAACACTAACATGGTTATGATAAACAGAACAAGCTTTCACAATATTCAAATTTCTTGTTTTAGGTTTTTCAATAAAAGAAAACTTTAATTTTTTATTTTTTGCTTTAAAGGTTATACCATCATAATTAACGGTATAAGGGGTAATGAGGTTTATGAAAGGAGTTCCAAGGATAAACATCATGTATATCATTTGTTAAAAGAAAGGAAGTCCTAAATTCAAAACCATCATTTGGAATTGAAGCATCAACTTTGGAAGAAATTTTTAGTTTTGAATTATTTGCGGCAGAAAGAAAGTCTTTCATGTGTTTTTTTATGAAACCTATTTGGAATAATAATTTCTTTGATACAATTTAGATCAGCACCTGTGTCAAATAAGGCTACTGTGTCAATTTGGAAATCAGATGAAGGATTAGAGTAATCCAAATTAAGTATTTTCTTGTTGTTACTTGCTTTAAAACAAAAAGAAAATCATTTGGAAGAGACTCAATATTCTCAAGATTTTGATTCAGATTCATCATTATCAGAATCTGGATTTTTTCAGAATTATCAACTAATTGACTTTTAAGAAGAAGTTGGATGGTTTCAAATCATTTTTCTGCTTTTCTTTTAAATCTTTTATTTCAAATTTTACTTCTTGAATTTCTTTTTGAAGGTCTTGAAAACTGGGTGTATCTTTTTTTTTTTTCTTTTTACTTAGGATTGTGTAAGATCATAAGTATTCTGTTTTAAAACAGGAGTTTTAGAAGATTCTCCTTTGTCAAAAGTCTTTAGGAGTTTGTCAAGATATTCTTTTTGCAAATCAGGATTTGAAATGTGTTTTACAATTTCAAGAAAAGTTTCTTGTTCTTTAGTCAAAACATTAAGTTTCTTATTCTTTAAGTAAGAATCCGTGTCAGAATCACTATTGCTTTGACTAGAAGTATCTGAGTCAACTAACTCATCCACTTGTAAAGGTTCAGAATTCTCTGTTACGGAAGATTCAGACTCAGAAGACTCAATAAGCAGATTTGTTATTTTGGAAAGAATTTCGTCACTGAGATCTAACTCATGAAGTTTTTTGTTCATTCTACAATATTTTGCAGTATGTCCTTTCTTTCCACATTTATAACAAGTAGCTTCCTTATAATTGAAAGGGGCTTTAGGTTTAGAAGTGTGAGGTTTTCTATTGGATTTCTTATAAGGTTGAAGGCTTTTTATAGAAATTTTCTTTAGGACTAGGAAAAGATTTTTAAACTTTTTAGAATTGTAATTCCTTTTATAAGGTTTTGAAGAACATTTTCCTTCACAATCTTTAGAGGTACTAGCTTTAAAAGGATCATAGTTGAACTGTTTACAAAAAACTACCTAGTTCTTGCTTAGATTTCCTAAGCTCCCATTTTAGGCGTTTCTGTAATTTCAAGTCTTGGCAAATCTTTAAACCTTCCTTATTGATAAAACTAACTAATCACCATAGGTAAGTCTATCATAAGGGATACGGTTGTCAGAGGGCTTTAATGGAATTCCTAACCTTTTCACCTAGAAGGGTAGGTAAACCAGCAAGGAATTTTTCTTTCCAAGTTATATTATTAGCATCATCTCTTAGAAAGAGTCGTGTAAAGAAGGTGGTTTTATAACTTTGGAAATCACTAAGCTTTCTACATCTTAAGTTATGTAATAACTCAGCATTTTTATCACGTAGGTGAGAGGGGTCACCTATGAAATGGAGGGAAATGGTCAAAATTAAAGTTGCAACAGCATCTTGAATAGGACTGTTATATTCATCCAGAATGGGAACATTGTCTTCATCTGTTTGAATAGCATCCAAGATGTCTAACTGTTGTTTTTGGTGAGAAGATGATCCCACCAACCTTTAAGTTGACCGGTAAAACCAGCAACGAGAATCTCTGTAATTGCTTTATCAGAGGTTCCTGTTTGGGTTTTGTAGGCATTTGCTGCCATGGTCATTTGTTGTAATAGGCTAAGAATATTATATTCAGACATTCCATCTATATTCCATTCATAGACAGAAGATGCATTAAACCGGGACTGGCTTATTGCACTAGGCCTATTATCAACGGCTAGATCAGGAGGAGAATAAGAAGTAGCAGGAAGTGCTAATTCCCAATGAACTTTATTGACTTTAGAGACAGGTTTGGATTTTTCTTGAAAGGCTTCTATGTCAGAAGAAGCTATGGAAGAGTTATCTAAGTCTAGAACTCCGATTCTACTACTAGATTGGGGAGTATCTAGGGCAATATCAATTTTCTTTTTTGAAGAGGAAGATGATGTTCTATCCTATCCAATTGTTCTTTAATAGCTCTAACAAAATCAGATTTTGACTCATGGACAAGCTTCTGACTATCTTTAGAAATGGAATGGTTCAAAAATAGGCTTTTTAAGTTTCTTGTCCTCATTAGGCTTTACTACAGTTTTTAAGGAAGAAACAGTAATCGTAGACTGTTGGATTTGACTTTCTCCTAGTCAACTGTTTTCCAATTGTATTTAGATTAGTATTACAAAATTATTCTGTTGGATAATACTATCTAAGTCTTTATCAGTGTCATTGGGTCTATGAATCTTTAAAGGTGAGGCTTTAACCTGAACTGAAGGTTCACCATGATCTATAGTTATATTTCTCAAAAGAGGGTGTTCAGATTCAATGGTTCTATCACTGTTAGAAAGATTCCATTGTGGAATTTTCTTTCTAATAGTAATGGGATTTGATTCTTTAAAAGGGTAAGAAATGTCATTTTCAGAAGCATACATTTCAAACCAATCAAAAAACGTAATGTGGACTTTATGCAAGTTTATAAATTCATAGTAGATTTCTTGAATTTGTTTTCTTTGGTTTAGAAAGTGTTTAAAAAACCAAAGTCTTTTTTCTTTATTCGAATCAGAATAAAAATCTTTGTGCAATGAGGCTTTATCCAAATTGAAATCTTTTTGCAGGACATTTATGACATTTTCCGTGACAGCAGAAAATGTTGGAGAAGTTGGGGGAGA
The DNA here is from genome assembly GCA_019454045.1 of Zanthoxylum bungeanum. NCBI lineage: Eukaryota > Viridiplantae > Streptophyta > Magnoliopsida > Sapindales > Rutaceae > Zanthoxylum > Zanthoxylum bungeanum. The sequence goes on from SKCR01001260.1 coordinate 123,565, forward strand.
AGGGTCCTTCTCCTCTTTACTTTGTTCATGTTGAGTACTAGTGTAGATAGGGTGAGGGATACTAGTAGTATAATCAACAGAACGTATAGAAGAACTAGGGATATCCGAGGTGGAAAACCTAGGTTGATCTTTGTATGACAGGTTCGGGATTTTAGAGAATTTTCTTTCTAAGGAGGGAATACTAGAAACAGATTCTAAATCACAGAACCTAGATGAAGTATTTCTTCTGAAAGATAATCTGACTTTTCCATCAGAATACTGAGTCACATTTTGTAACTCTGTATTTGGCTCAAGTTGTCTTGGAATCACTGGTTCAGTGGCTCCTTCTAGAATCCATTCATCAGGAAGATTGATATCTTTCCATTGGATGGGTCTAGGAATGACAGTGTTAGATTTTGAAAGGTCAGTCTGCAAGAGAAGAGTTTCATCCTTTTTTGACTGGAGTTTATGTTGCGTATTAAACGCAGAATGCATAGCTTTGTAGGAGATCTTGTAGATCAAGGCAACAGGGATTGATCCTTCAAACATATGGTAATTATGGGTTTTGATTTGAAGAATCATGCTTTTGAGGATATTTTTGTCTTGCAAGGAGACTGTGATGTTTGGGTAACAATCAAAGGAAATAGGACCTTTACAGAGACTTGATTCAATACTGCTGAGTAAAGAATCGTCAAAAGAGATGAATCTGCCATCTCTTAGAACAGCTAGGATGGAGGTATCTAAGCCTTCTTTAGTGAGGGGCTTTATTCCAACTTGGATTAAACCAACATGCACATAATTAAACTTTTTATCTCTTAAATGTTTTAAAGCATGTTCAGAAAATAATTTAATTGTCTCAAAAGGTTTTGTAAGAGTAATATCACGTTCTTCAGTCTTTATGATATAATCTGTTTTTAGAAAATCAAGCCTTTTGGTTTTATAAAAATCATATCTTTAGAATCTTTGCAATTTCCAGCAGTCAATGGCTTTATCAAAATCTTCAATAGTTAACCTGCAAGCATGCTTCTCGAAATAAATTACAGGAAAAATAAATAACTTTGCATTCTTTTTCAAATAAATGCTTACATTTTCTTTTGAGAGAACAAGATTTAAAACTAAACTAAGAGAAAGGTTTTGAAAAGAGAGAAATTGAAAATGGTTCTAAAGAAAAACGGATGCCCACCTCTGAGAGTTAATGGGAACTATATACCCAATCAACCAACTACTCTGAATTATTACAATTATCAAAAACAGTAAGATGCTCTGCTTTTCTGACTTGTAACGTGCTTTGAATAGTAAGATGCTGCTTTCTTTCTTCACATGGCTTTGGATGCTTTTGTAACGTGCTTTGAATAGTAAGATGCTCTGCTTTCTTCTCACATGGCTTGGATGCTTTTGTAACGTGCTTTGAATAGTAAGATGCTCTGCTTTCTTCACATGGTTTGGATGCTTTTGATTCACATGGCTTTGTCATAAGATGCTCGTGGTCCCACCGGTCTTTGTTCTGAGTTTTGGAGGCTTGCTGATGTAGTAAAATTTTTTGAAAATTTTCTTATCCCACAGCTTTTTTCCCGTGATGAGAATAGTGAGTGAAGGGGAAAAGAAAATAATTTTCTTTTACTCAAAGACTCTTTTTTTTTTAATGCTTTAATGAGGAGAGAATACCGAAACAGTCGTCTTCGTTATCATCTCCAAGGGAAATAAAAGGTTGTGGCTCCCCACTACTTGATTAAAATCCCGAACCTGTCATACAAAGATCAACCTAGGTTTTCCACCTCGGATATCCCTAGTTCTTCTATACGTTCTATTGATTATACTACTAGTATCCCTCACCCTATCTACACTAGTACTCAACATGAACAAAGTGAAGAATCATGCTTTTGAGGATATTTTTGTCTTGCAAGGAGACTGTGATGTTTGGGTAACAATCAAAGGAAATAGGACCTTTACAGAGACTTGATTCAATACTGCTGAGTAAAGAATCGTCAAAAGAGATGAATCTGCCATCTCTTAGAACAGCTAGGATGGAGGTATCTAAGCCTTCTTTAGTGAGGGGCTTTATTCCAACTTGGATTAAACCAACATGCACATAATTAAACTTTTTATTTCTTAAATGTTTTAAAGCATGTTCAGAAAATAATTTAATTGTCTCAAAAGGTTTTGTAAGAGTAATATCACGTTCTTCAGTCTTTATGATATAATCTGTTTTTAGAAAATCAAGCCTTTTGGTTTTATAAATCATATCTTTAGAAATCTTTGGCAATTTCCTGCAGTCAATGACTTTATCAAAATCTTCAATTATAAATTCTTCTGAGTTAACTATATTCTTTGAAATACTAGTCTTTTCAGTAGAAGAGCTAGACAAAGAGGAGGTTCTACAGAGTAGAGATTCCATGAGAAACTAAACTTTTAAACTAAGACTTATGAGTTTGCCTACAGGTATGGGTTTACTGCCCTAAGCGGAATCCTATCCTAGACGGGACTTACAACCAGTAAAAATTTCAACAAACACACAGGAGATAATTTAAAAGAAAGAAATCATACAATCTTTACAATTTAATACTTCCAACCACACCTAGTCTGATGCTCATTTTGAGTTAACTATATTCTTTGAAATACTAGTCTTTTCAGTAGAAGAGCTAGACAAAGAGGAGGTTCTACAGAGTAGAGATTCCATGAGAAACTAAACTTTTAAACTAAGACTTATAGTTTGCCTACAGGTATGGGTTTACTGCCCTAAGCGGAATCTATCCTAGACGGGACTTACAACCAGTAAAAATTTCAACAAACACACATGAGATAATTTAAAAGAAAGAAATCATACAATCTTTACAATTTACATTTATTTGAAAAAGAATGCAAAGTTATTTATTTTTCCTGTAATTTATTTCGAGAAGCATGCTTACAGATTGATATTAATATCAATTCGGCCATTAAAACTATTACTGATCCTCTGAGGCATAGAGACCGGATCTCTCCCCTCAGTTGTATTTCTCTTCTCCCTCCTCCTTCAGAGCACCATTTCTGGGATCCAGATCTGGTACTGTGTTTGCAAACCCCGAGCCAATATTATTAAAATCGGATAATTATTTGTACATCTGATCAAATTACATTATTTGAGATCCTGTCTTGTATGGTATCAGAGCCTTTACAAGCATGCTCTGATACCATACAAGACAGGATCTCAAATAATGTAATTTGATCAGATGTACAAATAATTATCCGATTTTAATAATATTGGCTCGGGGTTTGCAAACACAGTACCAGATCTGGATCCCAGAAATGGTTCTCTGAAGGAGGAGGGAGAAAGAAATACAACTGAGGGGAGAGATCCGGTCTCTATGCTCAGAGGATCAGTAACAGTTTTAATGGCAGAATTGATATGAATATCAATCTGCAAGCATGCTTCTCGAAATAAATTACAGGAAAAATAAATAACTTTGCATTCTTTTTCAAATAAATGCTTACATTTTCTTTTGAGAGAACAAGATTTAAAACTAAACTAAGAGAAAGGTTTTGAAAAGAGAGAAATTGAAAATGGTTCTAAAGAAAAACGGATGCCCACCTCTGAGAGTTAATGGGAACTATATACCCAATCAACCAACTACTCTGAATTATTACAATTATCAAAAACAGTAAGATGCTCTGCTTTTCTGACTTTGTAACGTGCTTTGAATAGTAAGATGCTCTGCTTTCTTCACATGGCTTTGGATGCTTTTGTAACGTGCTTTGAATAGTAAGATGCTCTGCTTTCTTCACATGGCTTTGGATGCTTTTGTAACGTGCTTTGAATAGTAAGATGCTCTACTTTCTTCACATGGCTTTGGATGCTTTTGATTCACATGGCTTTGTCATAAGATGCTCGTGGTCCCACCGGTCTTTGTTCTGAGTTTTGGAGGCTTGCTGATGCAGTAAAATTTTTTGAAAATTTTCTTATCCCACAGCTTTTTTCCCGTGATGAGAATAGTGAGTGAAGGGGAAAAGAAAAAATTTTCTTTTACTCAAAGACTCGTTTTTTTTTAATAATTTAATGAGGAGAGAATACCGAAACAGTCGTCTTCGTTATCATCTCCAAGGGAAATAAAAGGTTGTGGCTCCCCACTACTTGATTAAAATCCCGAACCTGTCATACAAAGATCAACCTAGGTTTTCCACCTCGGATATCCCTAGTTCTTCTATACGTTCTGTTGATTATACTACTAGTATCCCTCACCCTATCTACACTAGTACTCACATGAACAAAGTAAAGAGGAGAAGGACCCTTCTCCCCCAACTTCTCCAACATTTTCTGCTGTCACGGAAAATGTCATAAATGTCCTGCAAAAAGATTTCAATTTGGATAAAGCCTCCTTGCACAAGATTTTTATTCTGATTCGAATAAAGAAAAAAGACTTTGGTTTTTTAAACACTTTCTAAACCAAAGAAAACAAATTCAAGAAATCTACTATGAATTTATAAACTTGCATAAAGTCCACATTACGTTTTTTAATTGGTTTGAAATGTATACTTCTGAAAATAACATTTCTTACCCTTTTAAAGAATCAAATCCCATTACTATTAGAAAGAAAATTCCACAATGGAATCTTTCTGACAGTGATAGAACCATTGAATCTGAACACCCTCCTTTGAGAAATATAACTATAGATCATGGTGAACCTTCAGTTCAGGTTAAAGCCTCACCTTTAAAGATTCATAGACCCAATGACACTGATAAAGACTTAGATAATATTATCCAACAGAATAATTTTTGTAATACTAATCTAAATACAATTGGAAAACAGTTGACTAGGATAGAAAGTCAAATCCAACAGTCTACGATTACTGTTTCTTCCTTAAAAACTGTCGTAAAGCCTAATGAGGACAAGAAGCTTAAAAAGCCTATTTTTGAGCCTTTCCAGATTTCTAAAGATAACCAGAAGATTGTCCATGAGTCTAAAATCTGATTTTGTTAGAGCTATTGAAGAACAACTGGATATGATAGAAACATCTTCTTCCTCTTCAAAAAAGAAAATTGATATTGCCCTAGATACTCCCCAATCTAGTAGTAGAATCAGAGTTCTAGACTTAGATAACTCTTCCATAGCTTCTTCTGACATAGAAGCCTTCCAAGAAAATTCCAAACCTGTCTCTAAAGTTAATAAAGTTCATTGGGAATTAGCACTTCCTGCTACTTCTTATTCTCCTCCAGATATAGCTGTTGATAATAGGCCTAGTGCAATAAGCCAATCCCGGTTTAATGCATCTTCTGTCTATGAATGGAATATAGATGGAATGTCTGAATATAACATTCTTAGCCTATTACAACAAATGACCATGGCAGCAAATGCCTACAAAACCCAAACAGGAACCTCTGATAAGGCAATTACAGAAATTCTCGTTGCTGGTTTTACTGGTCAACTTAAAGGTTGGTGGGATCATCTTCTCACCAAAAGCCAACAATTAGACATCTTGGATGCTTTTCAAACAGATGAAGACAATGTTCCCATTCTGGATGAATATAACAGTCCTATTCAAGATGCTGTTGCAACTTTAATTTTGACCATTTCCCTCCATTTCATAGGTGACCCCTCTCACCTACGTGATAAAAATGCTGAGTTATTACATAACTTAAGATGTAGAAAGCTTAGTGATTTCCAAAGTTATAAAAAACACACCTTTTTTTACACGACTCTTTCTAAGAGATGATGCTAATAATATAACTTGGAAAGAAAAATTCCTTGCTGGTTTACCTACCCTTCTAGGTGAAAAGGTTAGGAATTCCATTAAAGCCCTCCATGACAACCGTATCCCTTATGATAGACTTACCTATGGTGAATTAGTTAGTTTTATCAATAAGGAAGGCTTAAAGATTTGCCAAGACTTGAAATTACAGAAACGCCTAAAATGGGAGCTTAGGAAATCTAAGCAAGAACTAGGTAGTTTTTGTAAACAGTTCAACTATGATCCTTTTAAAGCTAGTACCTCTATCAATTTTCTTTTTTGAAAGAGTAATGAATGGATCAGGATTATAAAACCCATCTTCAATACTTAAAATATTTTGGTGATAGGTTTTATCATGCCAATCCGATTTTTGTGAAGGCTTTTGAGATGGGTTTTATAATCCTGATCCATTCATTACTCTTTCAAAGTTTTTTCCAAAGGGTTGGTTTTTCAAACCTTGGGATTTGTCAAAACCCCAATCCTTTTATCAAGACATTCTTGAATTCACAGAATCAATGAAATTCAAACACTTTTTCCTTTCCGATGCTCATTATGAGCTGGCCTATTCTACGGCCACTATCCTTAAAGTCATTTCTCCAAAACAATGGGGAGAACCCCTTCATAACCCTAAATTTTTCCTGCCAATTCCAAAATAGATTAAACCATTGCTTATCCTACTCCTATTGGGATTACCAACAAGCGTGGTTTAATACCTTCCTAATTCAAAATCCTAAGAAAAGCCATTCATGGTTATTTTCTTTAATTCCAAAATAACCGTTGAAAGCCTTCCAAACTGGTTCCAACATTTGTGGAACTATTATGGACCAAGCCCAGATATCCTAACCCCTAATGCAAAATCCTGTTTAAACTTTTCAAAGCCCATTATGTTCCCTCTGCTTCAGAGAAAAGATTTCCCCATTTTCTTTGTTTCTGTACAAATTTCTTTTTACCTTAGGTCTGGATGTGGAGTCTTCAATTCCACACTCATGAAACCCATTTGCTCATCCAAAGAACCTTCAAAGTTAAATGGTGGTCCAAATTTGATGAAGAGTCCAAGCTGTCCCAACATATGGTCTAGCAGTGGCTCTGTTCTAAAGGACATTTAAAATCAAATGTTGAGGAATTTAAAGCCCAAGGTACTTTCCTCTCTCAGAAGTCTTCAGCCCAGTCTCTCTTGGGAGGTGCCAAATCTGAAGAAGAGTATTTTCAAATTATGCAACAGCTCCTTGCTTCTAGGCCTGCTTCATCTGCTGCCAGCTCATCAAGTAGTGTCAGAGTAGAGATTCCATGAGAAACTAAACTTTTAAACTAAGACTTATGAGTTTGCCTACAGGTATGGGTTTACTGCCCTAAGCGGAATCCTATCCTAGACGGGTACTTCACTACTTTTAGGTGCTACCTCCAACAAACTAGAGAACTAGATATTATAAAATGTTCACTTACAACCAATGATCATATGTTACTGTATATGTTGATAATACCTGTCAAATGAGCATATGAAGATCAAATTTAATCAATATTATGGAGAATTCATAAATTTAAATGATTTAAAAAGAAAGGAACAAAAATAACTTGTTACGAATTACATTGAGATGCGTCTCAGGAGCGAAAACTCCTTACATAACCATCTCTGAACAACAATTCCACTTGGTTAGTCAAAAATTTATTATTAGTTTGTGTGTAGTTTTTTTTTTTGAAAAAAACACAAAAGAAAATCAATACAACACTTTTTTCTACACACAAAATAATAACAAAACAAAAATAACATAATTCTTTTTTATAAAACCACACAAAAACGAAAATAATTTTTTTTTGAAAGAAAAACACAACAATGAAACATAAAATAAAAACTATCTAATCAACTATCCCCTCCCCCAACCAAATTGAGACATTGTCCCAAATGTCTGAATAAGAAAAAATAGAGTTTAGAAGACAACACTTGGTTAGTGTGGAATTGACAATTGAATCTACAACACTGCTACTAAAAAGAAATGTTACATATTAAAACAATAAAAGGAAATCAAAACAGTAAATGATATGTACTGATAGTTGTGATTGTGGCTCATACCTTCCTCTGTTTTTACGTCCAGTAATGGCTTGAACACCCTCTATGGGTCGAGGATATGCTTCCCATCCAATTTTCTTATAAATTGACAAACAGAGTCTTTGAAAGTCAGATTCCTGAGACTGTATTGTTGTCTTTCTTTTTGAAATTATGTTTGTATGTTGCGAATCAATCTATAAAATCCATTATGCGTCTCAAGAGTCAATGATATATTATCTAATAACTTCTTATTCAAGGCATCTCTATTGGATTGAATTTTTTCTTCACGATTATTAGACATCATTCCTAAAGAACGACAATGAGTGTTGCACATCCAGTGTGCGCATTTATAATAAACACCTAAATGTTTAGCTCTCTGTTTCTTAGCATATGTGCTTTTCTCCAAACCAGGTTTGTAAGAGATGACTGAATCAAGAAATTTAAGGACTCATGTTTTAGCCATTTCTTTCTTGTAAAGGTTTAAAATTTTTTTGGGTGGTCGACGTGTCCTGATATTATCTTTAAAATATATTTTACGTGTATATTTTAAAGGATTAATGTCTTTTATATATTTTAAAGTCCATCCAATTTCCTATTTATGTTTTCTCAACACATTTAACAACTTACCTTATTGATCGTTTATAAAAGAAGAAGAAATTACCACATGGTAAGTTTGTTTATCTCCAAGAAATGTATATTTCAATCCTTCAGGCAAAGTCTTTAATTCCAATTTAGGTATTTCTTTATGTTTTTCTTCTTCAAGTGTTCATAGTTCCTCAAAATTTTATTACCCTCTATCGTATTTAAGTACCTGTGTAGAATCAAATAAAGAAAAATCATTAGAAATATCTGAATCTAATTACGTACTTGATTTAAGAAAATTAGTTGTATAAATTTCTGTAGGATCATATAAACTCCCCTGAATATATTCCTCCACAATTGGTTTAATTAGTTCCATGCTCTCATCTACACCGTCCTCATCGTATGGTTGTTTGCAAATGTTAAAAACATTAAGTTCCAATGTCATATTGCCAAATGATAAATTCATGATTCCATTCCTGCAATTAATTAAAGCATTAACTGTTGTTAAAAATGGGCGACCAAGTATTACAAGAATTGGCTTGTAATTGTCTCCTACAGGTTGTGTTTCCAAGATAATAAAATCCACATGATATGTGAATTTATCGACTTGTAATAACACGTCTTCAACAGTTCCTTTCGGTACCTTAACCGATCTATCGACAAGTAAAAGAGTAGTTGATGTTGGACAAAATGACCCATAGCGTCACTATTTGTACAGATCATTGTGTTGTTGTAACAAATTAACTATGTGACAAGGAAATTGCACTCTCATCATTTGTGATTAGATCACCATAGATATATAAATGAAGAGAGGTCCCTATGATTAGTTCCTGGATTGAGAATGATATGAGACAGTATCAGTCCATGAAGGATTAATCATTAAATATCCCTAGCCGGAGTATTATTGAGACTGGACATCGATAATGCGGAATATGCTAGTATTGCACTTGTGCGCGTTGTGAGGGCACAACGACATAGTTCTCATATATATAAGTATTGGATACTTATGCAAGTGCGATAGGAGGTCGTGTTTCACCGATGGTACGGGAAACAGCTTCGCTCTGGATAGACCCCTCGGAATCCCATTGGTATTATGACTATGTGTCTATGGGAGGCCGAAATCAAGGTAGGTGTGTATAGTCTTAACCTGAGACTTACATCGCTAATACTTACGATAATCGATAGACTTTGGTCTTGGTGGTACAGGGCTTTAACCGGTTCTGCGTACACCACTTCTGGGTTTATCAGAGAGTCGTAGTGTATTGGGTGTGATGTCAAGATGGAAGTATCACTTCAGTCATAGTGGAGATGATGTCACGCAGGATACGGTACTAGTGCTCTTGAGTGATGCGCATCCAATCGGAATATTGTCACCAGGTCATGAATATATGATTATAGAGACTATGTTACCAGACATCCGATATGTGTTTCGGACGGGGCAGACACTTATCCAGCCCCAGCCCTAGCACGTGACTATCCGATACTGGGCCGATATGCACAATACAATGGTATACTACGCTTGATACAGATCTTAATATTCTTAAATGAATATGACCGGAGAATTTGGTAGACATCGTGCTTTGCTAGGAGCCGACCTTGTCTCGTAAATCGGTAGAACGTAGTACTTGGTACGTACGTGATTCGGATACATCGACGACCGTATTTACTGCCAACGTATCCGAAGATCTCATGGGTCGCTTCCCGATAATCCACCGATGACGCACAACTCGCACTCTTGAATAATCTGGGATTATATAGAAGAAAGAGAAAATTAATCTAGGATTAATTACGGAGATATTTTATCTAGGATAAAATATCGTCTAGAGAGAGATAACGATTAATTTGGAATTAATCGATTAAATTAATATATTTGATATATTAAACAAAATTAGATTTCGACGCGGAATTAAAATTAGATTTTAATTTGGGCGAACAAATTAATTTAGAATTAATTCGTTAGCGACGTGAATAGTGAATTCGCTAGGCGTAATCATTTAATTACGACGCGACGGAAAAATCGTTGATTTGGAATTAGTGAACCCGAGCTCGAGTGTGATTACGAGTGCATTCGTATTTCGAATTTGAGTGCGGCATCACATGTCACATCAAGCGTCAAATCAATCGTCACATCAAGCGTCAAATCAAAAGTCACTTTGAGTGATTGATTGATTGATTGATTGATTGATGGATTGAGTGAAAGACACACATCAAATCACTTTATTAAAGTGACATTTGAATAGTGATGTGAGTTGTTGGAATAATGTTTGGAGGGAAAATCATTTACTTTTGGTTTTATTTAAATCAATTAAGTAATTGGTTTTATTATTTTTCTTGGAAAATATATAAAGGCTTTTTGGAAAAAGCTTTACCAACCATTACACACAACTTTCTTCTCTCTCAATTTCTCTCTTTTCTTCACGCCAAAACAATGATTTTCTTCACTGTTTTTGAACCAGAAATGGCGTGACACATAGGGGAGCAAGAGTGGTTTTTCATGGTGAGAAATCAAGTGCTAGCACACTTACGAGTCTTGCGAAGGTGGTAGGGAGGTTCGCCCATGAGCCGGGATCCGTTCGACGAAGCTTGGAGCTCCGTTTCGCAGCTCAAAAACAGAAGACAGTGGATAGTGGACTGCTGCAGTTCACGCCTGAAACAGTGATCATTTTGGGTTTCATTCGTCTTCAAATCGTCTCAACCGATCGATGTGAGTATTCCTCTACCTCCGTTGATGTGTTCACACATTATTTTCTTGTCTTGTTTGATCTTGGGACCTAGATAATAACCAACAGTTGAGGTTGGTTTTAACTCACCAATATTAAGTTGTTAGTAAACTAAAAATGGAAGTAAATTGACATTGGCTCCAAGATCAAGCAAAATATGTTCAATTTTTTAATTTTCAATCATACATGAAATAGTTGGACAACCAGAGTCCTTGTATTTTAATGCATTATTGGTTGAGAGAATGGAACTTACATGTTCAGCTAGAAAAACTTTCTTACCTGATGTTTTCTTTTAATGGTACACAAGTCTTTCAAACATTTAGCATAAGATGGTATCTGTTGGATGACATCTAACAAAGGAATATTGACTTTTACCTGTTTGAATATTTCATATATCTCTTGGGAATGGTTCAATTTCTTTGTTTTTAATGCTTGAGAAAATTGAGGTGCATGAAAAAAATTATTACCATCAACGATAAGTAATGGTTCATCAATTTCTTCCCACTTCCTTACCCTCTGAATTTGATTTATTTCAGCTTCGCAAGGTTAAAGAATAGGTATGTGGATGACCTTACCACTGCGAAGACTAATAACAGACTTGACTTGGTCTATGTGTTGACTACCATAACTACCTTCGTGAGGGTTTTGATGACTCTTGGGATTTGGCTGTGGTTGTGCAAGAAACTTCCATTTCTCATTAATGGTCAATGTAGATGTGATTTTGGAGAAAGTATCTTTCAGATCAATCAATGTTTGAACATTTGATTATTGATGACTTCCTATTTCTCAATGAATGCATGTAAGATATCCTCAAGGGTTTTCCTAGACGGTGGGATATATGGTGCATAATTCTGGGAGTTTTGGAAATTCTGGTGTACCTGGGGAGGTTGTTGCGATGGTCGTGCTTGATTATCATTTCTCTAATTGAAGTTTGGATGGTTTCTCCAACTAGAATTATAGGTTTGGGAGTATGAATTTGGATTTGGTCTTTTGAATGTGTTTATGGAATTGGCTTGGTCGTGGAGACATTCTTGCAGGGCTGGTAATGTTGGGAAAACTTGTGTGACATGTTCATTTGAATTACAGATTTGACAGACGACTTCTTGAATTGACTTGATATGATCACTTTTCCTCATTTCTAATGCCTCGATTTTTTTAGCTAGAGATGCGTATTTAGCAAAAAAGTCATGATCTTCAATAAGGTTAAACATACCTCTACCAAATGACTGTGGTTTTAAAGACGACTCATAAATGCCAACTGTGTCCCATTGTTGTGCATTCTCTACTATGTGTTCTAGGTAATCTAGTGCATCTTCTGGATTTTTATCTCTAAACTCACCATTACAGATCATTTTCACTACTTGTCTACCTTGGGGTGTTAAACAATCGTAGAATTAGGAAACCAGCCTCCATGTTTCAAACCCATGATGTCGATAAACATTCAACATCTCTTTAAATCTCTCCCAACATTGATAAAGTGTTTCCCCAGACTCTTGTGTGAAAGTTGTGATTCTCCTCTTAAAGGAGTTTGTCCTATGATGGGGAAACAATTTTTTCAGAAACTGCTCTTGTAAATCATCACATGTTCTAATGGATCCTAACATAAGGTTCTGCAGCCAAATATTAGCTTTATCCTTTAAAGAAAAAGGAAAAAACTTGAGTCGAATTATATTCATACTGCAATTTTGGTCTGTGCAAGTGTTACATACCTCTTCAAAATCCCTTAAGTGCTGATAAGGATTTTCTGATTCTAGACCATGGAATGTGGGTAAAAGTTGGATGACACATGGCTTAAAATTGAAACGTGTTGCGTCTGGGGGAAAACAATACAAGATGGTGATCCTGTCATAGTGGGATTCATGAATTGTCTAAGTGTCTTAGGATGATTAAGATAACCATGCTGAGACTCGTTTTCTTCCTGGTCAACTGGATTTTCAACTCGGGCAGGTGGATTTTCATTTTGGTTTTCGGCCATTTTGACCAACGATGAAGGTGATGGAGACTCTCTATTTAATCTACCGCTAGATGATTAAGACCAGTGTTTTATGCAACCTAAATACAGACTATATGCTAAAATTAAAAAAATACAAATACAATACTTAAAAAAAAAAATAAACAAATAGGAAAGAAAAAATTAAAAATAAAAAAGACAAAAAATAAAGAAAAATAAAGAAAGAAAATACAAATGTAGTGATTAAAAAATGAGATACAAAGAATACAAACAAAAGAAATACAAAAAAAAAAATTAAAAAAATAAAAAGAAAAGAAAAGAAAAATATACAAGGATGTTAAATTATTTTTCTATCTACTAAATTATATTTCCTGATAACGGCGCTAAAAACTTGACACGCTCAAAAAATGATTCTTTACTCCCAAGTATAAGAGTGTCGAAGTAATAAAATAACTCGGTAAGTCTGAGGTCGATCTACAAGGAATAGATTTAGTAAAACAAAATAACAATTTGACTGAAAATAAAAAGATTGATTTTTTTGAAGTGATTGTAAATTTTAAATTAGATTACAAAAATAAAATAAAATGTTGGGATTAGGGGGTCCACTTTTAATATTTCAAATTTAGAAATCTCATTTTTTATAATATATAAATTGTCATTATTACCGAGTTAATTTATTTCAGGAATTAATTATGCCAAAACATATAAAACCAGCCATAAAGGCGGTGATACTGTTTGTCTATAACAAGTCAGTCAGGTACTCAATTATGCAAAAACCAGCCATATAGGCAGTAATAAAGTTTGTCAATAATTAATCCAGAATTAAATCAAATATTAATCATTAGATTACAATTTATATATTATAATTTATAATATAAGTGAGATTAATCTAAATTTTCATATTAAAAGCTTCACCATTTACCCCAGCAGAACGAAATCAGCTACTCATGATTTGAATAGAAACACATATAATTTTATTACTGAAATAAAAAGAAATTACAACAAAAATAATACACACAAGAGCTTAAACCCTTCACAAAATTTCAGAGAGAAACCTGCAATTTACAAATTTTCAAATTGCATGATTTGTGTGGATGTCATTTCCCATCTTTCATATATATTTTTTTATTTTTTATTTTATTTTTCTTCTTGTTTTTGTCTTTAAATATTACTATAACACACTTTGGATTTTGCATCAATTTTGGCCTTTAAAACATGAGAACTAGAAAATCTTGTAAACATCAAAGTTGTAGATATTTGGATCTTCTTTCATCTGAAACGGGAATAGCCTCAATCCAACATCGCAGTAAATTATTATGGCCAAAATACGAAAATTACGCAGGGTTGGAATTTCCGAATTTGTACATTGTTAGAATGCCCTTTCAAGTTTTTTGCCTCCAAAATTCAAATGTCATGTCCATTTTTCTCGTTATACATTCAAAGTATTATTTCACCTACATAAGAAATAAAAATCACAATAAATATATATATAAAATATAAATTTAATTATTATTTTATAAATATGCTAAATTAAGGGATTAATGAAACTACAAATGTAAAATGATTAATTTTACTTTTAATAAATATGCACTTTTAGTGTTCATCGGACACGACATAGGGCATCCTCAATATTATTTATGGTTTTAGTGTAAGATTTATATCAAATTTTGTCCTAAATTATACATCAATCTCTAATCAATTATTTCACATTTTACTCTAAAAACTATTTCTAAAAATATTCCATTTTTAAATTTTTCTCAACAATAAGGATTTCACCATTTAACTAACATAATATTTACATTAAAATATTTTACTATTTCGTATTAAATTTTAAAGATGAATTAAAAAATTAAATTTATTATAAAAAAATTATATTAATTATAAAAAAATTACTCTAAGTTTCATTAACTATATGTAATATCTCCCTCATCGGAGATGCTACCGGCAGGGAATAGGCTACCATATCTCCTTGAGCCTCTGACTTTCTGACTCTGATAAACTCTTCTAATCTCATATAATAATACAAACTCATACATGAGACCATTGCGCAACTCAACAACACAAATGCATCTTAATACTCATACTATGTATTAAATAATATTACGCTTTATAATTATGTCATAGACACCTTAACTTATCACTAATGCAATTACTAGTATACCAATACCTGATACATGACTTTATTTTGACTATAACTAAACTCGATCTCTGATTTGACCTGGTGGACTTAAAATCCTCTAGTGACTGCCATAAATATACCATAAATATCCATTCTCTCGAGCTCATCCTCCGGATGTACCTACAAAACAGAGAAATTAGGAGTGGGGAGAGTTAGATCGTTTGAACGATCTAGTGAGTGAATAATTTTAAAACTGAAACTGAAACAAATCCTTGTTCTGAAATCAAACCATCTTATGAAAACTGATATTCTCTGAAAATCTTTTCTTATCTGAAAACACATTTCTTTTCCGAAAAACTCTTCTGGAAATTCATTTATCTGGAAAACTCTGAATTCTCACAAAATAGATTTTCTTGAAAATTCTTTCATAAAACTATCTTTTCTGAAAATCATATCTTTGAAAAATCATATCTCTAAAAATATGTCTCTGAAAAACCTGACGTATGAGGGCGTTACATATTGCCATCCCCCCATACGTCTAAATTAGTGGTCTTGGGGTGTTACGTCTCACCGTCCCCCAAGCCACTGAACTAGAGTTAGATGTGCGGATCAATGCTATCATCTCGACTCTGAATCTAAGGTCTATGGGCGTTACATCTCGTCGTCCCTCTAGCCCTAAATCGAGGATCTAGAAGCGTTACGTATCAACGTCCCCCTAGTCCCGCTCTACATGTGTACATGTGGTATCCGTCAATTCCAGTAACCGTCAATTCCAATATCTGTACCAAGTAACATACGAGGTGGGTTTTTCCCTATACCTCCAAAAATCACAAAATCAAACTTTGAAATCAATTTTTCTAAAAACTTTGTCAATTCGTAAAACATCTGTAATCAAGCTTGGCTAACGCCCTATGTTCTGAAAAAGTAAGTTTCAATTCAAAAACATAAAAGTAAATACAACTTGAAAAAATAATTCACTCACTGACTTTAGGATATGACTGGTACTATTTTATTTCATCAAAGAATATTGCAATTTCTGCGATGATCTATAACCGAGAAATTCAATTAGAATATAAGGTGTGAAACATGCTTCGGAATTAGACTAAGCTTCTCAATTCAACTAATCTATAAACACCACATGATGTATTGTGCTTGCGACTTGTCATAATGTGTGTATATATCGATACGAAACCCTTAGGGTGGCCTATAATATCTTAAGTTGAATATGAAATGGAATGAAATTGTTTCTGTCATGCGTCGCGATGCCTATACAAGCAGACCCTGGCAGATAACATGTTATGTTTCACGTCGCGATGCTAAGGGTTCTGTGTCGGAACGCCCACCTGACCAGACCCAATATGTGTCTAGAAGTCAATTTCTGAGCTTCACAATGCTTACAAGATCAGGCTTGAGGCAGTGAGCCTCTAATTCTTACGCGTCGCGACGCTGGTGTTGAAGTTTTGGGCTAAGGACGCGAAAGCATTGCTCTACATCAAATGCAGAATTTAATCTAGATCAACTTCTAAACAGTTCAATTCTACCTTAGAAAACATAACATAACTTAACCATTAATACAAGCACAATGTAGAAGTGAAAAGTCAAGAAATATCTAAATTACATGCATGTGCGAACATCAAAATTGGATCACATATCATATATCAAGCATGAATAATTGACCGGTGCGTAATCACACGCGTATAACGCAAGCGCACGTATCATTCAAGTAGTATAAAAAGTATCGATCCCACGAACACTTAATTCCTACTATTGTTATTAATTGTTGATACTATTTATTTACAGCTATCTAATTAAAGGGAGAAGAGAATGATTGCTTGATTGGTTGGTTGAATGTGGAAGTGCTAAATAACTAAATAAAGAAAAATACAAAAGAAAATACTAAGGAAAATAAACAAAAGACACAAATATCTAGGATTGTGATTCCACACAATATTTTTATAAAGATGAATTGATTCTCTTATATTTGTGTAATAAATCAGTTTGCTAACCTGGAACACGAAATTATGTAAAAGCCTCTGTCGATGGTCAGATGCAAATACCCAGTATAACCCAATTAATCATATGTATATGTTAACTAAGTTACCTGAATTCATTAAGTTCAAGTTCCAATTGTGGCTACCTGATGAGTGGTATTTATATCACTATTGACAACTCATTTAACCTAATATTTTGTATAGTTTCTTGAGTTTTGTGAACGTTTTGATATGTTTTGTGTTATTTTGTAGATAAATAAAGTTTGGAAAGCATTGGAGGCAATTTGGGGCAAAAACGGACAAAAATGCGTCAACAGGGATATTTTGGTCTTAAGCGCGTCGCGACGCCAAGCGTTCAGCGTCGCGACGTCTAAAATGCGCCGAACAGTGCTAACGTGCGCCGGGTCCACAAATCAGAATCTGAGAAAAGTTTGACTTTGCTAAAATACGCCGTGCCACGTGTCACCATCACAGCCGATCTGCTAACATGCGCCGTGCCACGTGTCAGCATCCTACGGTGCCGACAGTCATCATCGCCACGTCATCGCCATGTCACCGCCATGTCATCAGCCACGTCAGCAAGTCAACAAGTCAAATTGCCACGTGTCGTGCCACATCATCATCAGCCAATCAGGAAGTGACACGTGTCGCAATTCTATGGTGTCGACAGTCTCTTTCCCACGTGTCGCCACGTCGTCGCCACGTCAGCGCCACGTCAGCGCCACGTCAGCATCAATTATTGGATATCCTATCCTTATCTGACACGTGGCGGATAAGAATCTCAACGACCAATCAGAAGCCGCCACGTGTCACAATAATTGAAGACCAACCACTCTGCCACGTGTCACCTTATCAGCTTATCCAGAATCTTCAAACCAGCGAACCAGAGTGTGCCACGTCGACAAATCGGGCGTCGCAACGCTGAGGACCTGGCGTCGCGATGCTGGATCCTACCGAGGCCTATAAATTGAGCTCGAGATTTCAGAATTCAGTGCACCACTCTCTCTCTTATAATCTTTCTAAAGAGAGAGTTTCTCTCTCTACTTTCTTTTAATTTTTAGTTTTTAGTTTTTAGTTTTGTAATTAATTTTAATTACGTTTTGTTAATATAGTAATTTAATTTTTACTTTTTACTTTTTACAGTTTTTATTATTTACCATGAGGAGGTAACTCCCCCAGCTAGGGTGAAAGGTAATTCTTTTAATGTTACTATTTAGATTAATCTCCCTTAAAAATAATATATTCACTATTAAAAATATTGACTTAAAAAGGATACCGCCAGATTGGTCGGTTGATAATTCATTTTAATCTGATTTAAACCTGACTAATAAAGGATACCGCCAGATTGG
Source organism: Zanthoxylum bungeanum (assembly GCA_019454045.1). Classification (NCBI taxonomy): domain Eukaryota; kingdom Viridiplantae; phylum Streptophyta; class Magnoliopsida; order Sapindales; family Rutaceae; genus Zanthoxylum; species Zanthoxylum bungeanum. Next base: position 142,000 of record SKCR01001260.1, read on the forward strand.
TTGGTTGGTAATTTAATTTTGGTTCCGCCTTTATGCCTGGTTGGACTTAATTTGACTTAATCAGGTTACCGCCTATATGGCTGGTTGGAAAAAGAATCACAAGTTTATATATTATTTTATGGGAGATATCTAAATTAGTAGTAGTAAAAGTAATTCCTTTTACCTTATCATTTTATTTTATTGTAATTTACTTTTCAGTATTTACTTTACCGCATTTTTACTTTATGTCTTTTATTTTCAAATTTTTACTAGCCCTAGTTATGTGTTGTAACTAAATTTGTTATCTGGGGTTGTGATGAAATCCAATATCACCGTTTTATAAGGTTTAGATTATAGCTATGGTAATATAAAGATTTATTTATTGAGTCTTAAACTTAATGCTTTTTTCATTAACTGGCCATTAATAAAATTGATCTGGTAAATCTAAAATGAACTAGACATAGGGATTTTAGGTTTCAGCCTTAGACTCAATAGCCCACGATCTTCCTTGAGGATAGATAACCCTTTAATAGATTTCCTTACATGATAGGAATATACCTGTCGGGCGGGGGTAGCCATAATTGAACTTAAACTTAATGAATCCATATAATTTGGTTGTCATAGACATATGATTCAATTGGGTTAAACTGGGTATTTGTGTCTGACCATCGACAGAGGCTTACACATAATTTAGTGTTCCAGGTTAATAAATCAATATATTACCCAACTTTAAGATAACCACTTCATCTTTAAAATGATATTGGAAGAAATCACAACCCTAGATAGTTTTTAATATTGAATTTTCTTAAAACCTATTTTCGACAATTTTATTTACTTGCTTTTAAATTTAGAATCGTCACCATTTCAAATCAATCAATCAACTTGTTAGATATTAGTAATCATTTGACCTCATAAAATTAATAGTTTAGATATTAAGTCCTCGTGGGATCGATATTTTTATACTACTTGAACGATACGTGCGCTTGCGTTATACGTGTGTGTTTACGCCGGTCAAGTTTTTGGCGCCGTTGCCGGGGACTTATTTATCTTTTACTATTAGTTTAGGGGTTAGATACGTTACTTGTATCTAATTTCTTTTTACTTATTGTTTTTGTTTTCTTGTGTTTCAGGTTCTCAGAAACTTCATGAGACGAACCAGAAGCTTTGAACTCCGACCGCTTGACCCAGAAATTGAAAAAAACCATCAGACAGTTGAGAAGGGCAAGGCGAGAAGGCCAAGAAGCTTTAGTCAACATGGAACCTGAACCTTTGAACGTTGCACCACCATTCCCATTCGAGACAGAACCATTCCGGTGGTTGACAGACTCATTTCCTGTATTGTACTTCCTCCCTTACCAGCAAATGCGTGTGACATCAAAACATGCATTCAGATGATTCAGCAGTCAGTTCAGTTCGGGGGGAATGCAATTGAAGATCCTAATTCCCACATCAGCAACTTCCTGGAAGTTTGCGGGACTTTTAACTACAACATAGCATCAGAAGAAGCAATGAGACTGTGTGTTTTTCCATACTCCTTGAAGGACAGAGCTAAAGCTTGGCTACATTCACTACCAGCAGGTTCTATCACAACTTGGAACACTTTAGCCACCAAATTTCTTGCAAAGTACTTTCCACCAGCCAGAACCGGAAAATTGAGGAATGACATCACATCCTTTGTACAACAAGATTCAGAATCCCTCTGCGAAGCTTGGGAAAGGTACAAAGATTTACTCCGGAAATGTCCTCACCATGAGATTCCAAAATGGCTTCAAGTCCAAACATTCTATAATGGGCTTTCTGGAATAATGAGAACCACAATCGATGCTGCTGCTGGAGGAGCCTTGATGGCAAAAGGAGAAGATCAAGCCTAAGACCTAATCGAAGAAATGGCCAACAACAATTCCTTGTGGCCCACAGAAAGGAGCATGATCCAAAGAATTGCAGGAATTTATGAAGTTGGAGCAAACACATCAGTGAATACCAGGCTGGATCAGATATGCAAATGTCTAGAAACACTTAGCACGCAAATTGTGAACATCACTGGATCCACAAGTTCACCATATGGAGGAGCACCAGAACCAAACCAACATGAAGAGACGGTGAATTATGTCAACAATTTCAACAGACAGGGGAACAATTCATATTCCAACACCTACAACCCAGGGTGGAGGAATCATCCTAATTTATCATGGAGCAACGATTCAGGCCAACAGCAGAACTATCCACCTGAATTCCAGCAACAGAACAAAGGCCAGGAGCAGGCAAATGAATCAGGAATAACAGAAGTGTTGACCTACTTGAAAAAGATGGAAGCAAAACACGACTCTCAAGCAGCAAGATATGACACTATATTTCAAAGCCATTCAGCCTCTATCAAAGCACTAGAGAATCAAATCGGACAACTAGCCAATGCTCAGAGTTACAGACCGCCAGGTACCCTTCCTAGCAACACAGAGCCAAATCCAAGGAACATGGGGAAGGAGCAATGTCATGCCATCATGTTAAAAAGCGGTACTGAAATCAACAAAGATGTTGGAGCCAAAACAACTGTTGAGGAAGTTCCAAAAGAAACAAAGCAACAGATGAAGGAAAAAGAAGCAAAGGAAATAGAACAGATCACTCCACCTCCACCTTTTCCTCAACGTCTTCAGAAGAACAAATTGGACAAGCAGTTTTCTCGGTTCCTGGAGATCTTCAAAAAACTGCATATCAACATTCCATTTGCAGAAGCATTGGAACAAATGCCCACCTATGCCAAATTCATGAAATTAATAGTTTAGATATTAAGTCCTCGTGGGATCGATATTTTTATACTACTTGAACGATACGTGCGCTTGCGTTATACGTGTGTGTTTACGCCGATCACTACCCCCGCCCGAAAGGTATATTTCTATCCTGTAAGGAAATCTATTAAAGGGTTATCTATCCTCAAGGAAGATCGTGGGCTATTGAATCTAAGGTTGAAACCTAAATTCATTTTCCAAGTTTGTTTTAAATTTACCAAATCAATCTTATTAATGGCCAGTTAACAAGAAGCATGAAGCTTAAGACTTAATAAGTAAACCTTTATATTACCCAAACTATAAAATAACCCATTGTAAACCGGTGATATTTGAATTCATCACAACCCCAGATAACGGACTTAGTTACGCCACATATTTACGGCTAGTAAAAGCTTAAATAAAATATAAGACATAAAGTAAATGCTGGAAAGTAAATGCGGAAAAGTAAAGGCGGAAAAATAAATGCTGAAAAGTAAATGTTGAAAAGTAAATGCTTGAAATTAAAAATGTAAAATTACAATAAAAGAAAATACTGAGGTTATAGGATCAACTTTTATTACTACTATTTTAGATATATCCCTATATACTTTGCGTGATAATTACCAACCCGCCATATAGGCGGTATCCTAATTAAGTCAAATTAATAATTAATTACCAACCGACCAACCAGGCGGTATCCTCATTAAGTCAGGTTAAAACCAATTTCAATAATTAACAACCGACCATAAGGCGGTAGCCTCATTAAGTCAGGTTTTAACTAGTTTATATATTATAATTAAGAGAGATTAATCTAAATATTAGTAATAAAAGCTTTATCTTTAACCCCAGCAAGGGAGAGTTACCTCCTCATTACTGAAAAGTAAAAACTGAAAAGTAAAGAAAGGAAAGTATTGTGCGTAAAAGTAAATTGCAGAAAGTAAAGACTGAAAAGTAAAGAAAAGAAAGTGCAAATGCGAAAATTAATTACTGAAAGCTGTAAATAAACAAACAAGATACAATCTTCTTAGTATTCTTAAGGAATTACATAGAAGAAAGTATGAATTCAAATATGAAATTCGACCTTCTATTTATAGGCAAAAAATGGCTCACGCGTCGCGATGCGCAAGATTGTTCTTGCATCGCGACGCGCCGTTGATGAATGATGCGTGACATGAACTTTAGCTGAGATGGTGACACGTGGCAGGGGCTGAGTGATTAATTCAATAATTGTGCTGACGTGGAAATGATGATTGTCGACAGCATGTGATGGTGACACGTGGCATAAGATGATTGGCTGATGATGACGTGGCTGACATGTGGCAATCTGACTCGGCATGTGACTGATGTGGATGCCACATGGCTAACACATGGACGACACATGGCGATGGTGATTTTCGACAGCATGTGATGATGATATGTGGCACGGCGCATGTTAGCGGATCTGCTCTGATATTGACACGTGGCAGACGCACGTTAGCAAAGGTGCATGTTAGCAGACTTCTCAGATTTTGACACGTGTCCCGGCACATTTTAGCATGATTCGGCGCACGTTAGCAAGGTCCGGCGCACGTTAGCGGTCGCGACGCCCAAAAGTCAGTTTTGCCATTTTTGTCCGTTTTTCACTGTTTTGGCCCTGAATTGCCTTCAGAGAGTCCTGAAACTTTATTTATCTACAAAATAACACAAAACACATCAAAATATTCACAAAACTCAAGAAACTATACAAAATATTAGGTCAAATAAGTGGGAAATAATGATACATTTACCACTCATCACACCCCCAAACCTAATATTTTGCTAGTCCTCAAGCAAAACAATAAAATAAAATAACATAAACATCTTTAAAATAAAATTTAACTAAGCCACTTTCGTTGGGATCACGGTTGCATTTAGCGTATGCAACAAGCCTTTAAACCCCTCGGTGTCCTTAGTGGACGAGTTGTAGTCTCGTGAGGGCTTACATCGACGATACCCACAAACGTTTTATAAAAACAAAAAAGATAATTAAAACTAATGCACACAAAAATAAAAAGACAAGAGAAAAGAGAATAAACAAGTTAGTGACTAATCAGGTGAAACTTATTATCCAAGTTAAAAGTTGTTTTCTTTCTTTCTAAATTACCGAATAAGTAAATTCTCCGATTATTTTTACCATTCTTCATACACACAGCCAACAAAATAGTAATCAACTATTTTTCCCACAATAGTCACAAGTGTAGCTGAGAAGAGAATAATATTTTTGTCCTAAAGTTATATCAAAATTCACACCTTTTTTAGCAATGGAATATATTTTTTTTATTATTATTTTTTTTATTTATATACAATATCTTCCATCCATGTAACGAGCTTTGGGCCAGTGACTCCCAAACCAGTTGGCTTTAGGGCACTAGGTATTAAGACACCCATTCAGACTTAATTACTCGGGCTTCAGATATATATTTTTTTTGCAACATCTTTAATCCATGTAGTAAGCTTTGGGCCAGTGGCTCCCAAACCAGTTGGTTTTAGGGCACTAAGTGTTAAAACACCCATACAGACTTAATAACTCGGATCTCAGATATTTTTTTTATCCCATCATTTTTTTAGATGCTTCCTCTAATTAAACTAGAGCACTGGATATTACAAACTCGTCAATTACAACTCATGTCCATATGTTACCATGAATGTTGATAATACTTATCAACTGAGCATATGAAGATTCATTTAATCAGTATTATGGAGAATTTACAAATTAAATAATTCAAAAGGAAATAAACAAAAATAACTTGTTCCGAAATAGGTTGAGATATGTCTCAGGAGTGGAAATTCCTTACATAGCTATCTCACACCAATTTAACCTGATTAATAAAATTAAAAACACAAAAACAAAAAATATTTTTTTAATTTTTGTAAATTTTTTAATTTTTTTGTATTTTTTCAAAAAATTTTGGACTAAAAATAAAAACAAAACAAAATACTACAACTATTCCCCACCCCCAAACCTAAATGAGACATTATCCCCAATGTCTTAAAAAGTAGAAGAATAGTTTAGAAACATAACATGGTTAGCTGAAATTCTACATCTAAAATAAAAATTAAAGGTTAAGATCCAGATTTATCCGACGCTTCTTACCACGATCATTATCGGACCAATTTATCTTGGAAATGATATGATCAATTTATGGTTCAAAGGCTAAAAGTTGGTCAATTAAATCTTGGGCAGTTCTGGCAGTGAAGAGGAGTTCATTTACAGATTTTGATACGAATCCATTTCTCCGGGCATCATCAAGAAACACACAAAGAAAATCATAAAATCTATCAACATTGAATAGTCTAATTGGTTTTTGGTGTATGTTTAAGTTCGCCCATGATAGTACTGTAAAAATTTCCTCCATCGTACCCAAGCCTCCTGGAAAAGCAATAAAAACATCAGCACAATTAATCATTTCTACCAGTCGTTCAGACATACCTGGAACAATAAGTTCCTCTCTGTTTGATGGTCCAATAAGATTCGTCTCCGCCAAGGTTTTGGGATGATTCCCAAGACTTGACTGCCTCCTTCCTGTATAGCCCTTGAAACGACCCCCATTAGTCCAAGATTTCCACCACCATATACTAAGTTTATATTCCTTTCAGCAATGACTCTACCCAATTCTTATGCCGCCGCAACGAATTCTGGTTTAGAACCAACACTAGTTCCGCAAAACACACAGATGTTTACAACTCGTCTTCTTCTGAAGTTGCTTCCATTTTTTTATTTATTTCTTTCTCAAATTTGGATGCCTTCAAGAGTGCAATGATGAGTTGAATTTATAGAACCTAAAAAGGGTGAGTAATAATAGCACTAGTATCTTCCCAAGGACGATTCTTAGCTAAACAATAGAAAAATCGTGAAGGTAAAAAATTATGGATCCTGTCGGAGAAAATAAAAGAAAATAACAAAAAAAAAAACAATTATTAGGAAAAGACAAAGAGATATAATATTTACAAGAAAGTAACAGCTTGATTGACGTCTATGCGTTAGGGATAAGCTTCTCATCCAATTTTCTTATAAATTGGCAAACAAGGTCTTTTTGAGTCAGATTCCCGAGACTTAACTGTTGTCTTTCCTTTCGGAAATGTGTATATAACATGTGAATTACATGGTGCACATATCCACTGGAATGCGTCTCAAGAGTCTTAGCTATGTCATCCAAAGACTCCTTACTTAAAACGTCCCTAATGAATTTAATTTTATCTTCACGGTTATCAGACACCATTCCTAAAGAACGATAACGAGTATTACATGTCATATGAGCACATTTGTAAGAAACACCTATCTTTTTAGCTCTTCTCTTTTTAGCATAGATGTTTCTTCCTAGACCAGGCAGATGCGAAATAAAAGAGTCAGAAGACTCACATGCCAATCGGACCCATGCTTCAATAATCCAACGATTGTCATTAGGAATACCTTTGATCATCAGTAGTCTCATTCGTTCCAAGCGAGCTTTGTAGACTTTCATCAAGGAAATTGCTTTTGAAGATTTGCGAGAGCTTCTTCCATCCTGAAATGTGACTTTACCTACACAAATTAAACATAAAAAAATAAAACACACCAAATCTTGAATATACACACAAATTGCATGGGTTGCCTCCCTTCCAGCGCTAAGTTTAAAGTCGTTAGCTAGACATGACTACCCGAACATTATGCTAGATCTGAAAGTGTGACACTTTCTTTTTGTCGCATAATTGATTCTCCCCACTAGTGTTTGACACGCTTGTTTTTAACCTTGAATATTTTGTTGGAGCTGGGATCATGTAACTCGACGACTTTATATGGTAAAACTTTGGTGAATGGACCTGACCACCGTGATTTTGGCTTCCATGGAAAGAATTTCAACCTTGATTTGTTTAACAGTACCCTCTGCCCTGGTTCTAGTTGTATGCACACTAACTTCTCTTCATGTCTCTTCTTGGCCTTTTCTTTGTACAGTTTGGCATTCTCAAAAGGTTGTATGTGAAATTCCTCCAACTCATTGAGCTGGTGGAACTATTTCGCTTCTTTTGTTTGTAATGCAAGAATAGGCTTATTCAGTGTGCAATACACTTTATCTTCAGGCTCCACAGAGAGTTGACATGTTTTAAGTTTGTTAGTAGAACTTTGCATTGCATTAGAGTTCTAGATGGTACTATGTATCACATCAAGTCTAAAAGATTCCTCATTCTTTTCGTCATCCGGGAAATTCATAGCTTTGAAAACATTGAATGTTACTTCTTGGTCTTGTACCCTTATGGTTAGTTCTCTTTTTTGTACATCAATAATGGTTTGATCTGTAGCCAAGAATGGTCTCCCAAGGATGATCGGCACGTCTTCGTCTTCCTCCATATCAAGGACAATAAAATCTGATGGGAAAATAAATTTGTCAACCTTGACCAGCACATCCTCAACTACACCTCTCAGAAATACGAGCGTTCTATCAGCAAGTTGCAGAGAGACTAAGGTGTGCATTGTTTCTCCAATCTGTAATTTCCTGAAAATAGAAAAAGGCATCAAGTTAACACTTGCACCTAGATCACACAAAGCCCTACCAAAGTTATGCTCTCCTATGATGCAAGGAATGGTGAAACTGCAAGGATCTTTCAACTTTGGGGGAAGTTTCCTCTGAATTATGGCGCTGCATTCTTCTGTCAATGCTAATGTCTTGTAATCTCCCAATCTACGTTTTCGTGACAAAATGTCTTTCATGCATTTGACATAACTGTTCATTTGTTCCAACGCTTCTACAAATGGAATGTTGATATGCAGCTTTTTGAAGACCTCCAGGAATCGAGCAAACTACTTGTCCAATTTGTTTTTCTGGAGACGTTGTGGAAAATGTGGAGGTAGAGTAATTCTTTCTTGATCTTTTTCCTTTGTTTCTTTTTCCTCCATCTGTGGAACTGCTTCGCTGTTTTCTTTTGGAACTTCTTCAATGAATGCCTTGATTCTAACAGCTTTGTTGATTTCAGTACCGTTTTTCAAAATGATGGCATGACATTGCTCCTTCCACATGTTCCTTGGATTTGGTTCTGTGTTGCTGGGAAGATTTCCTGGCGGTCTGTAACTCTGAGAATTGGCCAATTGTCCAATTTGATTTTCTAGTGCTTTAATAGACACAGATTGGCTTTGAATCATAGCATCGTATTTTCTTAATTGGGCCAGCACTTCCGCTATTCCTGGTTCTTTTTCATGCTCCTGGCTTTGTTGTTGGAATCCTGGTGGTGGATTGTTCCTTTGTCCTGAATTTTTGCTCCATGCGAAATTGGGATGATTCCTCCACCTTGGGTTGTAGGTGTTGGAATATGGATTGTTCCCCTGTCTGTTGAAATTGTTGATGTAGTTCACAGTTTCTTTAAGTTGGTTTGTCTTTGGTGCTCCTCCATATGGTGAACTTGTGGATCCAATATTGCCTTGCATGGTGAGAGTTTCCATCAATTTGCATATCTGATCCAGCTTGGTATTTACTGCTGTGTTGGCTTCAACTTCATAAATTCTAGTAATTCTTTGGATCATGCTCATTTCTGTTGGCCACAATGAATTGTTGTTGTCCATTTCTTCAATTAGGTCCCAAGCTTGATCTTCTCATTTTTCCATTTAAAGCACCTCCAGCAGTAGCATCAATTGTGGTTCTCATTATTCCATAAAGTCCATTATATAAGGTTTGGACTTGTAGCCACTTTGTAATTTCATGGTGATGACATTTTCTGAGTAAATCTTTGTACCTTTCCCAAGCTTCGCAGAGGGATTCTGAGTCTTGTTGCACAAAGGATGTAATGTCATTCATTAGCTTTGCAGTTCTAGCTGGTGGAAAGTACTTTGCAAGGAATTTGGTGGCCAGAGTGTTCCAAGTTGTGATGGAACCTGCTGGTAATGAATGTAGCCAAGCTTTAGCTCTGTCTTTCAAGGAATATGGGAAAACACACAGTCTCATTGCTTCTTCAGCTGCTCGGTTGTAATTGAAAGTGCAGTAAACTTCCAGGAAGTTGCTGATGTGGGCATTAGGATCTTCAGTTGCATTCCCCCAAACTGAACTGACTGTTGAATTATCTGAATGCATGTTTTGATGTCACACGCATTTGCTGGTAAGAGAGAAAGTACAATACATGAAATGAAGCTGTCAACCACCGGAATAGTTCTGTCTCGAATGGGAATTGGTGGTGCAACTTCTAATGGTTTAGGTTCCATGTTAACGATTGCTTCTTGGCCTTCTTGCCTTTCCATTCTCAATTGTCTGATGGTTCTTTCAATTTCTGGGTCAAGCAGTCAATACATGAAATGAAGCCGTCAACCACCGGAATAGTTCTGGTAAGGGATGAAGTACAATACATGAAATGAATTTGCTGGTAAGGGAGGAAGTACAATACATGAAATGAAGCCGTCAACCACCAGAATAGTTCTGTCTCGAATGGGAATTGGTGGTGCAACTTCTAATGGTTTAGGTTCCATGTTAACGATTGCTTCTTGGCCTTCTTGCCTTTCCATTCTCAATTGTCTGATGGTTCTTTCAATTTCTGGGTCAAGCGGTCGGTTTTCAAAGCTTCTGGTTCGTCTCATGTAGTGTCTGAGAACTTGAAACACAAGAAAACAAAAATAATAAGTAAAAAGAAATCAGATACAAGTAAATGTATCTAACCTTAAAACTAATAGTGAAAGATAAATAAGTCCCCGGCAACGGTGTCAAAACTAGACCGATGCGTAATCACACGCATATAACGCAAACGCAAGTATCGTTCAAGTAGTATAAAAAATATCGATCCCACGAGGACTTAATTCCTACTATTGTTATTAATTGTTGATACTATTTATTTACAGGTATCTAATTAAAGGGAGAAGATAATGATTGCTTGATTGGTTGGTTGAATGTGGAATTGCTAAATAACTAAATAAAGAAAAATACAAAAGAAAATACTAAGGAAAATAAACAAAAGACACAAATATCTAGGGTTGTGATTCCACACAATATTTTTATAAAGATGAATTAATTCTCTTATATTTGTGTAATAAATCAGTTTGCTAACCTGGAACACGAAATTATGCAAAAGCCTCTGTCGATGGTCAGATGCAAATACCCAGTATAACCCAATTAATCATATGTCTATGTTAAACAAGTTACCTGAATTCATTAAGTTCAAGTTCCAATTGTGGCTACCCCCGCCCGACAGGTATATTCTTATCCTGTAAGGAAATCTATTAAAGGGTTATCTATCCTCAAAGAAGATCGTGGGCTATTGAATCTAAGGCTGAAACCTAAAATCCCTTTTCCAAGTTTATTTTAAGTTTAACAAATCAATCTTATTAATGGCCTGTTAACAAGAAGCATTAAGCTTAAGGCTTAATAAGTAAACCTTTATATTACCCAAACTATAAAATAACCCTTATAAACCGGTGATATTGGAATTCATCACAACCCCAGATAACAGACTTAGTTACGCCACATATTTACGGCTAGTAAAAGCTTAAATAAAATAAAAGACATAAAGTAAATGTTGGAAAATAAATACGGAAAAGTAAAGGCGGAAAAGTAAATGCTGAAAAGTAAATGCTGAAAAGTAAATGCTGGAAATTAAAAATATAAAATTACAATAAAAGAAAATGCTGAGGTTAGAGGATCAAATTTTATTACTACTATTTTAGATATCTCCCTTATTAAAATATATAAACTTTGCGTGATAATTAACAACCAGCCATATAGGCGGTATCCTGATTAAGTCAAATTAATAATTAATTACCATCCGACCAACCAGGCGGTATCCTCATTAAGTTAGGTTAAAACCAATTTCAATAATTACCAACCGACCATAAGGCGGTATCCTCATTAAGTCAAGTTTTAACTAGTTTATATATTATAATTAAGGGAGATTAATCTAAATATTAGTAATAAAAGCTTTACCTTTAACCTTAGCAATAGGGAGTTACCTCTTCATTAATGAAAAGTAAAAACTGAAAAGTTTAGAAAGGAAAGTATTGTGCGTAAAAGTAAATTGCAGAAAATAAAGACTGAAAAGTACAGAAAAGAAAGTGCAAATGCGGAAATTAATTACTGAAAACTGTAAATAAATAAACAAGATACAATCTTCTTAGTATTATTAAGGAATTACATAGAAGAAAGTATGAATTTAAATCTGAAATTCGGCCTTATATTTATAGGCAAAAAATGGCTCGCGCGTCGTGACGCGTAAGATTGTTCTTGTGTCGCGACGCGCCGTTGATGAAGGACGCGTGGCATGAACTTTAGCTGAGATGGTGACACATGGCAGTGGCTGAGTGATTAATTCAATAATTGTGCTGACGTGGCGATGATGATTGTCGGCAGCATGTGATGGTGACACGTGGCATAAGATAATTGGCTGATGATGATGTGGCTGACAAATGGCAAACTGACTCGGCATGTGATTGATGTGGACGCCACATGGCTAACATGTGGCGATGGCGATTATCAGTAGCATGTGATGATGACACGTGGCACTCCGCACGTTAGCGGATCTGCTCTGATGTTGACACGTGGCAGACGCACGTTAGCAAAGGCGTATGTTAGTAGACTTCTCAAATTTTGACACGTGTCCTGACGTATTTTAGCATGATTCGGCGCACGTTAGCAAGGTCCGGTGCACGTTAGCGGTCGTGACTCAGCTTGCGCGTCGCGATGCCCAAAATTTAGTTTTGCCTTTTTTGTCTGTTTTCACTGTTTTGGCCCTGAATTGCCTCCAGAGAGTCCTGAAACTTTATTTATCCACAAAATAACACAAAACACATCAAAATATCCACAAAACTCAAGAAACTATACACAATATTAGGTCAAATGAGTGGGAAATAGTGATACATTTACCATTCATCACTAATGTAATGGATGAAACATCAGACCTGCTCTGATACCATTTTTGTTGGGGTTTTTGGCTAAGGACGTGGAGGAAGCGCGATTCGGGCGAAATCGTAATTTTAAAAATTTTCAAATTACCGAATAAATTATTCATACCGAACAAATTATTCAATATCCAATATGAATAATTTATTCATATTGCACTTAAACATGTTTATTCGATATAAAATAACGACATAAACAACTAAGAAAAGTCGTGAAATTTGTTACGAGAATATTTTTTCGTAAATGGCATAAAACACGTTTTTGATTGAACCGACCACCCAACAGTTATGGGGACTACCCAGGTCAGACCCAATAGTGTTAGGGTAGTTTATAGGCTACCCGAACAGTGACTGTAGGACACAAACGCATGCTGTTCCAGGCTCGCGGCCTAGTTGGGAGTACGAAGTAGCCCGCGGTGGACTAAACCAGAGAATAATATAGTCGCCACCCGGTGTGAACCGTGACAAAGATTTAAGGCCGTACTCACCCCTCGCAAGGGAAGACCTCAAACCGTTGGGTTAGGAATGATCCCTTACTTATGCCACTTGTAATGAAATGATTTGTGCAATAATTTAACCAGGCCTAAGCAATATTTATTTCCAAGAATAATTTACTCCTAGGTTCGCATGCATAAGTACAAGGCTCATATCTAAGTTTGCATATAACCTATGTCCGAATTTACATATAACGTATTTGTATATAATCTATGTCCGAATTTGCATATAACATATTTGAATATAATCTATGTCCGAATTTGCATGCATAAAGATAAATTGAAATACGGCAAGCATACAACTTCATGAACATGTTGAATGGGTGAATGCGGAAGCAAAAGTAGATAACTACCGTGTAAACATGCATCATGGAAACGAACATGTGATCTTATGAACATAATAAATGACTAACTGCGAGAACATGAACAATTAAAAAGGTAAATGACAAAACGTGTAACCATGCATGAGATGCGATGAAGATGGTCTGTTTACCGTGGGCGTTCGTGCGACGTTCATAGCCGCGTTCGAACGGTAAATAAAAGGTTCGCGTTCGAGTAGCGTTCGTAAACGCATTCGAACAATTGAGACAGAAAACATGCGTTCATGCGGCGTTCTGAAACGCGTTCGAACGAGGTTACAACAATGACCTCAAAAATGCAGTAAACAACATGACACATACGTGAACGGATGAATAGATGACACCTAATAAATAATAACGGGCTAAAAGGCGCGACAAAGCATCGTGGTAAAGGATTTTAACCCCTCGACATGGAGGACCTTTGATCCAACTTACTAAGCCAAGCGCTAATAACATAATGCGTATAAAAAATAAAGACAACGATATCGGACTTTGTATACCCGATTGAACACATCTTACATTCAACCGAATATACGAATGAAAATAGATGTGAAAAGTGCCCTCAGGTCTAACCTTTTGCGTTGACTTATGGAAGCACGTTACACTATGATCGGAAGGGCTAAAACTCCGCAACTCTTCTGGCTTACTGATTTTCCATTTTCCTCGCTGTTTCGCTGCTCAAGCTACCGTTTTCGCTCTGTTTCACTGCTATTTTACTGCTATTTTACTGCTGATTTTTGGTCACTGTGTTTGCTGTATTTAGGCTACTGTTTTGGATGTTTTTGAAAGTTTAAAGTACAGTTTTTTAGTTACTGTTTTGGGGATTAAAAGTGCTGTTTTTTAGTTACTGTTTTAGGTGATTTAGGGGCTTTTGTATATGGGTTATTTTCGGTGATGTGTGAGCTATTTTGGGGGCTTTATTTGCGTGTTCAAAGGCTGTTGTATGGGGGTGCAGTGGGCGTGAGTGGATGGTGTTTAGGGGGGCTGCTGTTTTCGGTTATGGAGGGTGTTTAAGGGCTTGCTGTTTTCGGTTATGGAGGGAGGATGGGGAGAGAAAATTTATTTGTTGCTTCTTGAGTGTATTAGGCGTGAACTCTAGGCTTTTTTTGTATATGTCAATTCCCGAGGGGGAAGTGTCTTGGCAATGTGTTTCTTTTATAGACAAATGGGATGGGTGAATCCTTGCTTGACAAGGAAGGGATTTTTGCATTAAAGGAGGATATGATTTAGTGTTATGTAAGGAAAACACAAGATTGATTGGAAACAAGATTTGGTTTGTTTAGGAAGGTTATATATTTAATTTGTTTTGTTTAGGCATGAAATTTGTTTAGTTAGGAATATAATATACTTGATTGATTTTAATTAGGCATGATTTTATTTTAAATTGGTATATGATTTTTAGATTTTATTTAATTTTGGTATATGATTTTTAGATTTTATTTAATTTTGTCATGTATTAATTTGGATGTGTTTTATGGGCTTTGGTGGGCTAATTGGGCTTGGGTGTGAGGCTAGCAGCAAAACCAGAAATACCGATACCGTTCGAATGCCGATTCGAACGCTACATGAACGCCCGCAATCTACTTGACGTTCGAACGTAGTCACGAACGCAGCACGAATGAAAATAGTGAACTTATGAAATGAATTTGATGACATACTTATTCTGAATTTCCCATTCCGACGTCCGTTTCCCGCGACTTCCGTGACATAAAAGTTAGTGCCTCTAACTGAGACTCATCATAGGGACTTATATGCAAAAATGCAATGCCTACAGTCGCCCCCACTTTGATGGGACTTGTGTAATGTGTAATAGTGACAATCCTATCAAAGTTATGCAATGCATTTTCACTTACCTGGCTCACCGGCTGCCACTTGACTTGCCTGCTGTCTCGAACTGAGTTGATGATGCAGTGGATCTCGATCCTGGGACGCATCCCAATAGCTGCAACCGACAACGGGGGCCTCGACCCTGGGACGCATCCCAATACCGCTGACAAAATATGGGCCTCGAACTTGGGACTCATCCCGAAAATGATTATGTAGTTGACCTCGATCCTGAGACGCATCCCAATAGCTGCAACCGACAACAGGGGCATCGACCCTGGGACGCATCCCAATACCACTGACAAAATATGGGCCTCGACCTTGGGACGCATCCCGAAAATGATGATGCAGTGGACCTCGATCTTGGGACGCATCCCAATAGCTTCAACCGACAATGGGGGCCTCGACCCTGGGACGCATCCCAATATCGCTGACAAAAGGTGGGCCTCGACTCTGGGACGTATCCTGAAACTAATGATGCAGTGGACCTCGATCTTGGGACGCATCCCAATAACTGCAACTGGTAGTGTGTTGACGTGGGCTTCAACCCCGGGACGCATCCCCAAGACTGCTGCTAGTATTGATGTGGCCTCGCCCCCTGGGACACCATCCCAAAACTGCTGCTGGTATGTTGATGCTTCTGATCGGCTTGTCTTTGCCGCCTTCTATTTTCTTCTTCAAACTCGTGAATACAAAACAAACACAAAAAGAATGCCAAAATGTGTTACGTGTATGCATGCATGCACGAGTTTCCTTATCCCGTCGGGTTAGGTCTTCTGCCAAGTCTTCTCTTTCTCAGGCAAAATATTACTTCAATCTGTCTACATTGATCGGCTCGGTGAACTCATTCCCTTCCAAGTCTGACAGTCTCACTGCTCCATTTCCCATTATCTTCTGCACTACGTAAGGTCCTTCCCAGTTAGGCCTAAACTTTCTTCTCGGATCTGTCGTCGACGGCCTTGACTGCTTAAATACCGAATCACACCCTTTCTGATCTTGGTGGGGTGTACCTTCTTGTTGAACGCTCGGGCTAGTCTCTTCTGATATAACTGCATGTGATGTAAAGACCTCATTCTCTTCTCATCCAGTAGTGCTAACTGATCAAACCTCTGTGCGGCCCATTCTTGTTCAGTAACTCTGTTTCAGCTAATACTCTCATTGACTGTATCTCACCTCCACTGGCAGTACTGTTTCCATTCCATAAACCAAAGAGTAAGGCATGGCTCCTGTTGCTGTTCTCACAGACGTTCTGTACCCCCACAAGACGTACGGCAATTTATCGGCCCAGTCTCTGTAGTTATCTGTCATCTTGGCTAACATTTTCTTTATTATCTTGTTGGCTACCTCGAATGTCCTATTTGCCTGCGGTCTGTAAGGCGATGACTTGTGATGGCCTATCCCGTACTTCTGCAGTATTGCCTTTGTTTCCCCTTGGAACTGAACTCCGTTGTCTGTGACCACATGATGCGGCATATCATACCAACATATGAGATTCTGGGTTATGAACTTTGCCATCTGCTTTGTCGTAACGTTGCGGAATGATTCAGCTTCCACCCATTTTGAGAAGTAGTCTACTGCCACTACTATGAAGCGATGTCCATTCGATGCATTTGGTCGAATCTCTCCAATCATATCAATTCCAAATGTTGAGAAAGGCCAAGGCTCTGACAACCCGTGTAACTCTGTGTGAGGCAGATGATTCATATTACCATATGCTTGACAATCGTGATAATGTTTTACCAGCTTTGCACAGTCTGTCTCCATGGTTAACCAATAGAAACCTTGTCTTGCAATCTTGCAAGACAAATTCAACCCATTCATGTATGGTCCACATACCCCGACATGTATTTCTTCCATTATCTTCTGAGCCTCTTCTCTTCTCAAACATTTTAGCTGAATGCCATTTGCTTGCGTCTTGTACAGTTCCCCTTTCAAAATCACGTACTGGGAAGCTAACTTCTGAATGGCTAACCTGTCTTTTCTGCCTGCTCCCTCCGGGAGTTCTCCGTGTCCCAGATACCTCTGAATGTCATGATACCAAGGTTTACCAACGTTGATCTCTACTTTCGAAACTCTTTCTGTCTCATAGATCAGTTTCCTTGCTGTTGTCAGTATCAATGGTCTCATCACTAACTTCTCTGGATTTTCCCAAGTCGCTGCAAGTGTAGCCAATGCGTCTGCCATCTGATTCTCTTCTCGCGGCAAGTGCTGAAATTTATAATCAGGGACAGCCTGTGCTAACTTTCTGAGGTGAAAAAGGTAAGGTTTCAACCGTTCTTCTTTCAGTTCCCATTCTCCCTGAATCTGTCGAATTACTAACATTGAATCCCCGTAGACCTCTACGCTCTCAGCCTTCAAGGCTATCAGTGCCGTCAACCCAAAAGCACATGCTTCGTACTCGGCCATGTTGTTGGTTACTCCGAATGTCAACCTCTTGGCCATAGGCAAGGTTTCTCCTTCCGGGGTTACTATCACAATCCCAATTCCGGCTCCCTTGTAATTCACTGCTCCGTCAAAGTACATTTTCCATCCCTGAACTGTTATCGCCTGGATCTCTTCATCTGGAAATTCAAACTTATGCTGATCCCCTTCAATAGGTTGCAATGCCGGAAACTCTGCTACGACTCGCCCCTTGATCACTTTGGAAGTGAAGTACTCAATGTGAAACTCTGTCAGCAACACTAACCATCTGCCCAATTTTCCCACTAGAGAAGGCACTGAATGCAGATATTTCAAAGGATTCTCCTTTGCCACTACCTGGATCTTGTAAGATTGGAAGTAATGCCGCAATTTTCTGGATTCCCATACTACTACTACCAAACAATCTTCTCTACTTCTTGATAGCGGACTTCATACGGAAGTATTTTCTTACTGAGATAGTAGACTGCATACTCTACCACCGGTCTCATCTTCCTTGTACCATCATTGCACCCAGTGCTTCTGATTCTATAGCCAAATACAGTACCAAAGGTTTGCCCGGTCTTGGAGGTTTCAATACATGAGGTTTTACCAAGTATTCTCTGATCTTGTCAAAGGCTGATTGACACTGCTCTTTCCATTTCACTGGCTGGTCCTTTCTCAACAGTTTTAAAATGGGTCACACACTAATGTCAACTTGGCGATGAACCGACTGATGTACTGAATTTTTCACAGGAATGCTCTAACCTCTTTCTCTGTCTTCGGTACTGGCATATCAGTAATTGCCTTGATTTTCTCAGAATCTACTTCTATTCCTCCCATTCCCACTGTATGTCCCAGCAATTTTCCTGATGTTACCCCAAACACACATTTCTTGGGATTCAGCCGCAAGTTGTATTGGTCAACTCTGTGAAGGAACTTTTCCAGTGCTTCTATATGTATGATTCTGGTTTCTGATTTCACCATCATGTCATCCACATATACTTCAATCTCTTTGTGTATCAAGTCATGAAATAATGTAGTGGCCATCCGTTGATAAGTAGCTCCTGCATTTTTAAGCCCAAACGACATTACCTTGTAACAATAAGTGCCCCACTCTGTGACGAAGGCAGTTTTGTGCTTGTCTTCCTCCCAGCCATAAGAACCTAATTATACCCTGAAAACCCATATGCAAATGAATACATGGCAGATAAAGCTGCACTATCAACTAGTACATCAATATGAGGTAGAGGAAAATCATCTTTCGGACAAGCCTTGTTGAGATCTCTGTAATCCACACACATTCTGACTTTCCCGTCTTTCTTCGGCACTGGCACAACATTTGCTAACCATTCGGGATACTTTACCATTTCCAGGAACCCCACATCTATCTGTTTCTTGACTTATTCTCTAACTTTCTCAGCCCATTCTGGTCTCATCCGTCGGATTTTTTGTTTTACTGGCCTCGTATTCGGATAAGTTGGTATTGTATGCTGGGCAATACTTCTGTCTACCCCAGGCATGTCCTCGTAGGACCAAGTAAACACTTTGGCATATTTTACCAATATTTCTTCTAATTTCTCCCTCTCTCTCGGAGGTAACCTCACTTGCAATCAGAATTTCCTTGGGGTTCTCAGGTGTGCCCAAGTTAAATGCATTTATTCTAGTTGAGCTGATATCAAATATACTCAAGTCATGCAAATTGAAAGGAAGAGACTCAGGCAAGTAAGCAAAATGATTGTCTTTATTGCTAGCAGATGCGGGAATACATTCAAATAAATCAGGAAGATAAATGTCTTCATCATCCACAGACACTTCTTCCTCTGCAACCAGATTTTTCTCAGTTTATTCATCCTCTTCGAGAGTCAGGCTCTCCAATTTCATCAACTCTTCTTCCCACTTATCTTCTTCTTTCACAATTTCTTCCGTCAGTGGCTTTTCACCCAACAGATCCTGGAAGATCTCAAATCCAGGCACCACAATCCCATTAACTTCTATTAGTTGGGGCTCACCTTGATACCCTGAAGCCTTCACAAAGCATTCCATCAATTTCAACCCTTTCTTTTTAGCCCTCGGCTTTTCTTCATCAGACTTGTACCCCAAACCCCTTCGAGTGGTCTGACCTCTAAAGTTAGGCAATGTTGAACCTTTACCCGGCTCGAACTTCATCTTTTCCATGATCCTAGCCACCCTAGGATCCACCCACTCCTCAAAAGTCACCGACACTTGGAACCTCGTGAAAGGCTGTATCTCCAAATCAGCTACGACATTGTCCACCTCAGCTCGAATGGTGACAATCTCTCCCTCATACGGGAACTTAATCATCTGGTGCAGAGTAGAGGGCACGCCTCCAAGCTTATGAAACCAAGGCCTTCCCAACAATAAGGCAAAAGTAGCTGGGATATCCAGCACTGTGAACTCAACTTCATCCTCAATAGGACCAACCTTGACCGCTGCCACAAATGTACCCTCAACTCCTCGCTTACTATCATTATAAGCCTTGATAGTCATACTAGAGGGATCTAGATCTGTTGCCTTCATACCCAGCTTGGCCAAAATCTTCAGCGAGCACACATTAATGGATGAGCCGTCACACAAGAGGTCATTTTATCCATCACTTCAGCCCTGATAAACAAGGTTCTATTATGATTTCTCCCCTCAGCCGGAGTTCTTCCTCAGAAAAGGATATTGGCAGAGTTTCCTTTTGGACTGACCCAACAAACATTGCGGGGTTGGCGTCTTCTGGCACTACTATCTTGCTTAAGGCCTCAACCATGGCCCGTCCATGTTCCTGTGATGAACAAAATAATTCCCAGATGCTAACCTGTGCCCTGGTCTTTTTCAACTACCTCAGCATTGTATCTCCCTCAGTAATCTCTGCATTCTCAATCACTTCTCTGCCATATGTTAATACTTCCTTACCCTTTTCTGCCATATCATTATAGAAACGACCGTTGTATGTCATTCCCCTCACTTCTTCTTCATCACTACTGAAGAAGTCTTCCCAGAAATTTTGCCCCTGTTCTGTCTCATCTTCACTGTTACTGTCCTAGATACCCAGGTAAAAGGCTTGATGGTCAAAGGACTTGAGGACAAGGCTTCTGGGTAGGCCAGAGTTTATCATATAGGTCGGTGGGGGGACATAGTGGTAATTTGGTAGGGGATTTTGGTGTGTGTTGGGGTGTTCTGTTTCAGGGTCAGGTATCTTTTTGGAGTCTATAAGGTCTTGGATTTCATGGCGGAGGCGGGCACAATTATTAGTGTCGTGGCATTTCTGTTGGTGGAAGTGACAGTATTGGCTCAGATTGAGATGTGGTGGTGGAGGGTTGGGAAATGGTTTGGTCTCCAGGGGTTTCAGAAGTCCTTGTCTTTTTAATTTCTCCAGCATCTTAGACAAGGGCCTCCCTAAGTTGGAGAATCTCCGATTCTGGATGGCAGCAATCTCCGCAGAAACAGGTTTGGTACCTGATGTTCCCCCAATAGGCCTCCTACTTAGGCCATAAAACTTCATGTTCTCTGCCTCTTCTTCTTCAATATCCATGACAGTTTCTCTTAACTATCGGAAATCAGCAATCATGTAGGTCATCCTCCTCAGCTTTCCATAAATCGAGGGCTTGGTGCCCTTAATGATCATTTTAATCTGGTCCTTCTCAGAGGGCCGAGTCTGCATTTTCAGAAGCTGGCTTCTCCAGCGGTTTACATACTCCTTGAAGCTTTCCTCCGACTTCTGCTTAGTGTTCTCCAAATCTCGGAGTGACAAATCAATTTCCAAATCTGTAACATATTGCTTCAGAAAAGCATCAGCCAGTTCCCTCTAATCTTCCATAATCTTCTTCTCAAGGATGTGATACCAAACACCACCGCGCTCCCTCAAGTGACATCCCAAACATTTTTTGCACTTGACGCTTGGATAAACCCACTGAACTCATAACTGAAACATACTGACGGAGATGTACCCTCGTATCCCCATTCCCGTTGAACTTAGCCATTTCCGGCATCTTGAACTGAGCTGGCAACTGTTCTTCGAAGGTCATTGCCTCATAATCTAACAACTCTTCATGTTTACCCCTCATTTTGCGGGTAACTGTTTCAACCTGATCCCGAAGCTTCTGAAATTATGCCTGAGACCCAATCACTCTGCATGTTGCATACTCTGCCATGTCGTCATCAAAAGCAGGGATATCATCCCCCAACCCATTCGGAGGCTCCTCGCGCCTCATATTCTCATAACTTCCCCCAGCACGGGGTACGACCATACCAGCCACAGCAGTAGTCAAGGCTTGCAACTGTTCAGTAATTTTGGCGAGACCATTTTCCAACTGATCTATCCGGGATACCTCGTTATCGGATGTACTCATATCTGTTACCGGTCTTTTAGTGAGTCTTCCATCTTCCCTAACCCAACGGGAATCTATGATGTCTTTTATAGACATAGATGGTGTTAACAGGATATATGTATGCATGAGATGAATGAGATGCATGTGATACAAGGAATATATCAACTCATTAAAATTTTCACACAAATCAACCCATCATCATTATAGAAGCTTTTGGGCTAACCGTCGTAGGAGAGAACTCATCCCAATTTAAATGGCCCAACAAGTTCACATCTTATGGCAAGAAGTCCAACCGTATCCAAATGATAATGCTCCTAAACACAAACATATAATGGCCCATTGGTGTTTTAGAAGCTTTTGGCCCAATCATTATAAGATACGTTCTTGTCCCAGTTTAAATGGCACAACAAGCCCATACTTCATGACAAAAGGTCTGAATGGATCCAAACGACAATGTTCCCAAACACAAGCATACATAAATAATTTCTACAGAGTGGCCCATCAACATTTCAGAAGCTTTTGGCCCAATTATCATAGGATACGAACTCCTCCCAGTTTAAATGGCCCAACAAGTTCGCATTTCTGACAAGAAGTCCCACTGCATCCAAATGAGAATGGTCCACAAGCACAAGGAAATAGTTGCTATAGGCCATATAACTCCGGTCTACGTGTGGGTTTGTGGGAGTGTAGACAAAGACTCTCGCTAGCGAAGGATTGCCCATAAATAGGTCTCCCCACTCAAGGGTTCGAGCGACCAAGTGAGCGCACCTTTTTTATACCTTATAGTACGTGCCAACGAGTTATGGTGTATGACTGACAGTCAAATGGATTTCCCGTTGTAGATTCCCCAGAATGAGGGTGGAGCGAACTCTCTTAAAAACCCAAGCCTCTTAGGCTCTTATCGCTTGGTGAAAAGAATAAACAACGAGTCCTCCAAATTATTCCATCACAATAGGCTACAAGTAAGTGATTATCTAGGTGCTTTCACAGCTTTTCCTTATAGAAAGTGTGGGAACACAGGAACTGGGTGACGCATGCTGTCCCGGGTTCGCAGCCCGGTCGGGAGTACGGAGTAGCCACGGGGGACTAAAAACGGAGAATAATGGAGTCGCCACCCGGTGTGAACCGGGAAAATGAGATTTAAGGCCGCACTCACCACCCTCGCAAGGGAAGACCTCAAACCGTTGGGTTCAGAATGGTCCCTTACTCATACCACTTGTAATGACAGGATTTATGTAATAATTTAATCAGGCTTAAGTAGCACTTATTTCCAAGAGTATCATGCTTTTAAATTCACATGTACAAAATAAAACTTATACATATATTCACATCTAAGATTGCATGCTTGGAAGTACATCAAATGAGCAACAAACATACAACTTCATTGGCATATTATATTCAAGAAAACACAAGCACACATACTAACCACACAAGCACACATGTGAGCACCTTCTCAAGTGGTACATGGAATTATATCCCAAGTACAGACCGTACTACCGTCCATTCGGAATCGGCTACGGAATTTATGTCTGGGTTTCCATCCGATATACGCGTTCGAACGGTAAACAGAAGGTTCGCGTTCGTGTAGCGTTCGAGAATGCGTTCGAACGGAACCAGACCTGATGCATGCAACATAAAGAATAAAGACAACAATGTCAAGCTCAGTATGTCCGATTAAACGTATCTTGCATTCAACCGAACACACCTCAGCCGGCGCGGCAAAGCATCGTGGTAAAGGGCTTTAACCCTTCCCCGTAGGGGATCTTTCATTCCACTTACTAAGCCCATACGCTCAATTGAATCACGCATACAAAGAATTAAAAGTAATAATATCAAACTTAGTATGCCCGATTGAACGTATCTTGCATTCAACCGGACACACATCGACCGGCGCGGCAACAGCAAGTCGTGGTAAAGGGCTTTAACCCCTCCCCGTAGGGGATCTTTCATTCCACTTACTAAGCCCATGCGCTCGATTGAATCATGCATACATAAAATTAAAAGCAATAATATCAAACGTAGTATGTCTGATTGAACGTGTCTTGCATTCAACCGAACACACATCAACCGGCGCGGCGAAGCATCGTGGTAAAAAGCTTTAACCCCTCCCCATAGGGGATCTTTCATTCCACTTACTAAGCCCATGCGCTCAATTGAATCATACGTAAATGAGCAACATGCAGAATTCAAGTGACGAAAAATAAATAAATGAATCAAAGCAACATGAAACAAAAGAAGGTGCCGTTTATTCAAGCGGTACGTGGAGTTGTATCCCAAGTACAGACCGCACTACCGTCCATTCGGATTCGGCTATGGAATTTACGTCTGGTTTTCCATCCTATATACCACAAGAGGCGACACTCTTTCATTCATCCAATACCCACAACACTCATCATACACACACAAGATTCAACAAATAATACAGTCAAAATAAATAGAAAAAATCAAATAAAGATGAGTGTGGAAAGTACCTTCAGGTCTAACCTTTTGCCAACTTTCGGGCTTGCGTTTCACGGACGTCAGAAAGGGTGCAGCTCCTCAACTTCTCCGGTTCACTGGTTTAGCGTCCTAGCTCACTGTCTTGCTGTTTTGCTTGCCGTTCGGTCTCCGTTCTGCTGCTGTTCGGTCTCCGTTCTGCCTTTGTTCGGTCTCTACTTTGCTACTTACTGTTCAGGTCACATGTTTTGACGTCTCAACGAACTGTTTCGAGTGTTTTTCGTGGTTTTTTAGTGTAGTTTTGTGTGGTTATTTCAAGGATTATAAGCGCAGTTTATGTTACTGTTTTAAGGGATTTTAGGGACTGTTTTGGGAGTGGTTTGGGCTGCTGTTTGGAGGTATATTTTCGGTGATGGAGGGCTACTGTATAGGGAGATTTTCGGTGATGGGTAGAGGTTTAGAAGGGTGCTATTTTCGGTTACGGAGTGGAGGATATGAGGGGAATGGTTTGTGTTCTTCCTGTTGCTATTGCCGTGAATGGCTAAGGCTCTTTTTGTTATGATTTTTCTGTGAGTTATCTGTATGAGCTAGAGAAGAGCATGTCTTGGTTAAGGGTTGTTTATATAGAGAAGGGCTAGGGCTTCACATTGTCTCACAAGGAAGGGATTTGGCATTAAGATCAAGGATTTGATTTGGTATTGAGCAAGCAAAGTCAAAGATTGACTTTATGTTTTATGTTTTATTTATTAGGTATGATTATATTTTATGTTTTATTTAATTGGTAAATGGTTTAAATATTTTATTTAATGTTTAATGTTTAATTTAATTAAATTGGGATGTGTTTTATGGGCTTTGGGGAGCTAATTGGGCTGGGGTGCGAGGCTAGCAGCAAAACCAGAAACACCGACGCCGTTCGAACGCCAATTCGAACGCTACACGAACGTCCGCAATCTGCCTGATGTTCGAACGAAGTAACGAACGCAGCACTAACGAAGACAGTGAACTTGTGGAATGAACTTGATGACGTACTTATTCTGAATTTCCCCTTTCCGACCTCCGTTTCCCACAATATCCTTAGCTAAAAAGGTAGTGCCTCCAACTGAGACGACTCATCATCGGATTTCACATGCGAAAATGCAATGCCTACAGTCGCCCCCACACTTTGATGGGACTTGTGCAGTGTGTGACTTTGAACAATCCTATCAAAGTTATGCAATGCATTTTCACTTACCTGTCTTGTCTGCTGCCTCGAGCTGAGTTGGTGATGCGGTGGACCTCAATCCTGGGACGCGCCCCAGAACTGCTGACGACATAGGCCTCGCCCTCAAGCTGATATGGGCTTCGCCCCTCCAAGCTGATATGGTGTGGAGCCTCGCTCCTAAGCCGATATGGGCCTCGCCCCCAAGCTGAAATGATGTGGGGCCTCGCCCCCAAGCTGGCATAGGCCTCGCCCTAAGATTCATTCTTGGATTCATTCCAAAATTCTGACGGTGCGGGCTAGGATTCATTCCAAAAAAACTGATAATGTGGGCCTCGGCTTTAGGATTCATTCCTAAACTCTGATGGTGTGGGCCCCGACCCTAGGATTCATTCCTGGATTCATTCCAAAATTATGACAACGTGGGCCTCGGCCCTGGGATTCATTCCAAAACTCTACTGATGTGGGCCTCGGCCCTGGGATTCATTCCCGGATTCCTTCCAAAATTCTGCTGACGTGGGTCTCGACCCTGGGATCCATTCTCGGATTCATTCCAAAATTCTGAGAGATTCATTCCAAATTCTGAGAGATTCATTCCCTGGATTCATTCCAAATTCTGAGAGATTCATTCCTTGGATTCATTCCAAATTCTGAGAGATTCATTCCCTGGATTCATTCAAATTCTAATAGATTCATTCTCTGGATTCATTCCAAATTCTTGAGAGATTCATTCTCTGGATTCGTTCCAAATTCTGAGAGATTCATTCCCTGGATTCGTTCCAAATTCTGAGAGATTCATTCCCTGGATTCATTCCAAATTCTGAGAGATTCATTCCCTGGATTCGCTCCAAATTCTGAGAGATTCATTCCCTGGATTCGTTCCAAATTATGAGAGATTCATTCCCTGGATTCATTCCAAATTCTGAGAGATTCATTCCTGAAACTGTACTGTTGCTGTTTCTGACTAGCTTGCCTTTGCTGCTTTCTCTCTTTCTTTCTTCGAAACCTGTTAATATAAAACAAAACAAACACAAAAAGGATGCAAAATGTGTTACGTGTATGCATATATGCAAGAGTTTCCTATCCCGTTGGGTTAGGTCTTCGATCAATTCCCTTAGTGACAGCTCAGTCTTCTCTTCCTTAGGCAAAGTACTGCTTCAATCTGTCTACACTAATTGGTTCTGTGAACTCATTTCCTTTCCAAGTCCAACAGTCTCACTGTCTTCATTTCCCAATTTCTGAATGGCCAACTTATCTTTTCTGCTTGCTTCTTCTGAGGATTCCCTATGTTCTGAGTATCATAATACCAAGATTGAATGCTTTTGTCACATGCACTCATGTTGCAAGTTGAGAAGTGGGGATTCAGGCAAGTAAGCGAAATGAACTTCTTTATTATTGTTGAGAAAAGGTTCGAACAAGCAAACAAAATCAATGTCTTTATTAAGAATGCAAGATAAACTTGGAGAAACAACAATGCCTTCTTCCTCAGCATCTGGTTCTTCATTGTTATTATCATTTATCCCCATGTGAGAAGCTTGGTGGTTGAGGGTTTGGAGGACAAAGGTTTCAGGCAAGCCAAAGTTGATCATGGTGGTGGGACGGAGTGGTAATTTGGTAGAGGATTCATGTGTGTGCTGGGTTACTCTCTTTCTGGGTCAGGTATTTTGTGGGTGTCAATCAGGTCTTGGATCTCATGCCTAAGGCGGGGGCAGTTGTCAGTTTCGTGACCCTTTTGCTGGTGAAAATAATAGAATAATTTCAAGTCAAGGTAGTGCGGCACAGGGTTGGGGAGTGGTTTAGGTTCCAAGGGTTTCAGAAGTCCTTGCATCTTCAATTTCTCAAACACCTTTGATAGAGGTCTACCCAAGTTGGAGAAATGTCTGTTCCTGATGGCAGTGACCTCAGCATTGGAAGACTTGGCTTCAAGATGTCCCCCAAAATTCCTCCCATTCTAGCCATAAAACTTTCTGTTTTCAGCCTCTTCTTCCTCAATATCCATGACAGTTTCCCTCAACTGTCGGAAATCCGAAATTATTGAAGTCATCCTCCTCAACTTGCCATAGATCGAGGGCTTAGTGTCCGTGATGATCATTTTAATCTGGTCCTTCTCAGAGGGCCGAGTCTGCATTTTCAAAAGCTGGTTTCTCCAGCGGTCTACATACTCCTTGAATCTTTCTTCCGGCTTCTGCTTAGTGTTCTCCAAGTCATGGAGTGACAAGTCAATCTCTAAGTCTGTAACATACTGCTTCAGAAAAGCATCAGCTAGTTCCCTCCAATCTTCCTTAACCTTATTCTCAAGGCTATGATACCAAACCACAGGTGCTCCCTCGAGTGACATCCCAAACATCTTTTGGACTTGGCGCTGTGATAGGCCCACTGAACTCATGACTGAGACATATTGCTGCAAATGGACTCTCGGGTCTCCATTACCATTAAACTTAGCCATATCAGGCATTTGAACTATGCGGCAACTGTTCCTCGAAAGTCAGTGTGTCATAATCCAGCAAATCCTCATTCTTACCCCTCATCTTGCGGGTAACCGACTCAACCTGATCCCAAAGTTTCTGTAATCTGCCTGAGACCCAGATACTCTGCCTGCCTGCTGCATACTCTGCCATATCATCAAAAGTGGGGATATCATCCCCCAACCCATTCGGAGGCTCCTCACGCCTCACATTCTCAGAAATTCCCCCAGCACGGGGCACAGCCATACCAGCCACAATAGTAGTCAAAGCTTGCAACTGTTCAGTGACCTTGGCGAGACTATTCTCTAACTGATCCATACGAGACATCTCATTATCGGATTCACTCATACTTGTTCTTTTAGTGAGTCTTGTCCATTCTCTAACCCAAATGGTATCTATGATGTCTTTTTGAGACATAGATGGTGTTAACATGATATATGTATGTATGAGGTGCATGAGATGCATGTAATAGATATAACATACTAAATCAATTAAAATTTTCAAACAAATCGGCCCGTTATCATTTTAGAATCTTTCGGGCTAATTGTCATAGGAGTGAACCCATCCCAGTTTAAATGGCCCAACGAGTTCACATCTCATGACAAGGAGCTCAACTAAATCCAAATGGTAATGTTCCGAACACAAGGGCCTCGGCCCAATCGTCATGAAATACGTTCTTGTCCCAGTTTAAATGGCCCAACAAGCCCATATCCCATGACAAATGGTCCAAATGGATCCAAACGACGATGTTCCCAAACACAAACATAGAAGAAAGATCATGCAAACATGTACGTAATAATTTCTACATAATGGCCCTTCAATATTTCAGAAGCTTCGGGCCTAATATTCATAAGGTACGAACTCGCCCCAGTTTAAATGGCCCAGCAAGTCCATTTTTCTGACAATAGTCCAACTGCATCCAAATGAGGATGGTCCACAAGCACATATTCAAGGAAATAATTGTTACTTTAGCCAACCCGGTCTATGGGTGGGTTGCAAGAGTATAGACAAAGGCTCTCACCGGCGAAGGATGGCCCACAACTAGGTCTCCCCACTCAAGGGTTCGAGCAACCAAGTGAGCGCACCCTTTTTTATACACTAAGGTACGTGCCAATGAGCTATGGGTGTGACGGACTGTTAAATGGATTTCCCATTGTAGATTCTCCAGAGGGAAGGGGGAGCGAGGCTCACTTAAATACACAAGCCTCTTAGGCTCTTATCGCTTGGTGTCAGGAATAAACAACGAGTCCTCCAAATTAGTCCATCACAATAGGCTACGAGTAGATGGCTATCTAGGTGCCTTCACAACTTTTCCTTCTAGAAAGGTAGTGAATGAATGAAGACACCAAACTATTACCTAACCTCAAAATGCCTTTGATTAAACCCCACTTTTATCCACTATAGACACGGTCAATTAAAACATAAATCCAAACATCAGAAGACAATATTTCGGGGATTCTATCTATCCCCAGTGGAGTCGCCAGACTGTGGGAACACAGGAACTGGGCGACGCATGCTGTCCCGGTTCGCAGTCCGGTCGAAGTACGGAGTAGCCACGAGGGACTAAATCGGAGAATAATGGAGTCGCCACCCGGTGTGAACCGGGAAAATGAGATTTAAGGCCGCACTCACCCCTCGCAAGGGAAGACCTCAAACCGTTGGGTTCGGAATGGTCCCTTACTCATGCCACTTGTAATGACAGGATTTATGTAATAATTTAATCAGGCTTAAGTAGCACTTATTTCCAAGAGTATCATGCTTCTAAATTCACATGTACAAAATAAAACTTATACATATATTTCACATCTAAGATTGCATGCTTGGAAGTACATCAAAGGAGCAACAAACTTACAACTTCATTGGCATATTATATTCAAGAAAACACAAGCACACATACTAACCACACAAGCACACATGTGATCACCTTCTCAAGTGGTACGTGGAATTGTATCCCAAGTACAGACCGTACTACCGTCCAATCGGAATCGGCTACAGAATTTATGTCTGGGTTTCCATCCGATATACCACAAGAAATAATACTCAAATGTTATCATGACATAGGTATATGAATTGTAATACATTAAACACATTGTATTCATGCATGTGGGGATAGCTACTATGAGAACTATGTATGAAATCTGATGAAAAAGACTCAGTTCAGTGGGTGCGCGTTCGCGTAGTGTTTGAAAACGCATTCGAACGGTAAACAGAAGGTTCGCGTTCGTGTAGCGTTCGAGAACGCGTTCGAACGGAACCAGACCTGATGCATGATAAGACTAAGAAAGTGTGTGTGCGTTCACGTAGCGTTCGAGAACGCGTTCGAACGGTAAACAGAAGGTTCGCGTTCGTATAGCGTTCGAGAACGTGTTCGAACGGAACCAGACCTGATGCATTATGAGACTAAGAAAGTGCGTGTGCGTTCGCGTAGCGTTCGAGAACGCGTTCGAACGGTAAACAGAAGGTTCGCATTCGTGTAGCGTTCGAGAATGCGTTCGAACGGAACCAGACCTGATGCATGCAACATAAAGAATAAAGACAAAATGTCAAGCTCAGTATGTCCGATTAAACGTATCTTGCATTCAACCGAACACACCTCAGCCGGCGCGGCAAAACATCGTGGTAAAGGGCTTTAACCCCTCCCCGTAGGGGATCTTTCATTCCACTTACTAACCCATACGCTCGATTGAATCACGCATACAAAGAATTAAAAGTAATAATATCAAACTTAGTATGCCCGATTGAACGTATCTTGCATTCAACCGGACACACATTGACCGGCGCGGCAAAGCATCGTGGTAAAGGGCTTTAACCCCTCCCCGTATGGGATCTTTCATTCCACTTACTAAGCCCATGCGCTCGATTGAATCATGCATACATAAAATTAAAAGCAATAATATCAAACATAGTATGCCCGATTGAACGTGTCTTGCATTCAACCGAACACACACATCAACGGTGCGGCGAAGCATCGTGGTAAAGGGCTTTAACCCCTCCCCATAGGGGATATTTCATTCCACTTACTAAGCCCATGCGCTCGATTGAATCATACGTAAATGAGCAACATGCAGAATTCAAGTGACGAAAAATAAATAAATGAATCAAAGCAACATGAAACAAAAGAAGGTGCCGTTTATTCAAGCGGTACGTGGAGTTGTATCCCAAGTACAGACCGCACTACCGTCCATTCGGATTCGGCTACGGAATTTACGTCTGGGTTTCCATCCTATATACCGCAAGAGACGAACTCTTTCATTCATCCAATACCCATAACACACGCATCATACACACACAAGATTCAACAATAACACAGTCAAAATAAATAGCAAAAATCAAATAAAGATGAGTGTGGAAAGTACCCTCAGGTCTAACCTTTTGCCAACTTTCGGGCTTGCGTTTCACGGACGTCAGAAAGGGTGCAGCTCCTCAACTTCTCCGGTTCACTGGTTTAGCGTCCTAACTCACTATCTTGCTATTTTGCTTACCGTTCGGTCTCCGTTCTGCTGCTGTTCGGTCTCCGTTCTGCTGCTGTTCGGTCTCTACTTTGCTACTTACTGTTCAGGTCACCTGTTTTGACGTCTCAACGAACTGTTTCGAGTGTTTTTCGTGGTTTTTAGTGTAGTTTTGTGTGGTTATTTCAAGGATTATAAGCGCAGTTTATGTTACTGTTTTAGGATTGTGGGACTTTTTTGGGAGGGTTTGGGTTGCTGTTTGGAGGTATATTTTCGGTGATGCAGGGCTGCTGTATGAGGAGATTTTCGGTGATGGGTATAGAGGTTAGGAGGGTGCTGTTTTCGGTTACGGAGTGGAGGATATGAGGGGAATGGTTTGTGTTCTTCCTGTTGCTATTGCCGTGAATGGCTAAGGCTCTTTTTGTTATGATTTTTCTGTGAGTTATCTGTATGAGCTAGAGAAGAGCGTGTCTTGGTTAGGGCTTGTTTATATAGAGAAGGGCTAGGGCTTCACCTTGTCTCACAAGGAAGGGATTTGGCATTAAGAGCAAGGATTTGATTTGGTATTGAGCAATGAAAGTCAAAGATTGAGGGGGGACAAATCTTGGCTAGATTAGGAATACCAAATATTTAATTTGTTATGATTGATTTTAATTAGGCATGACATCTTTTTAATTTAGTATGTGATTTGTTTAGTTATGAAGTTAATAAATTTGATTTATCTTTATTAGGTATGATTATATTTTATGTTTTATTTAATTGGTAAATGGTTTAAATATTTTATTTATATTTAATGTTTAATTTAATTAAAT
Source organism: Zanthoxylum bungeanum (assembly GCA_019454045.1). Classification (NCBI taxonomy): domain Eukaryota; kingdom Viridiplantae; phylum Streptophyta; class Magnoliopsida; order Sapindales; family Rutaceae; genus Zanthoxylum; species Zanthoxylum bungeanum. Next base: position 174,371 of record SKCR01001260.1, read on the forward strand.
TGGGATGTGTTTTATGGGCTTTGGGGAGCTAATTAGGCTGAGGTGCGATCCTAGCAACAAAACCAGAAACACCGATGCCGTTCGAACGCCAATTCAAACGCTACACGAACATCCGCAATCTGTCTGACGTTCGAACGAAGTAACGAACGCAGCACTAACGTAGACAGTGAACTTGTGGAATGAACTTGATGACGTACTTGTAGGCACTGCATTTTTACACATAAGTGCCTATGATGAGTCTCATTTTGGAGACACTACCTTTTAAGTCACGGAGGTCACGGAAAACGGACATCAGAAGGGGGAATTCAGAATAAACAAGGTTCACTGTTGCCATAGTAAATCCATTTTGAAGATGCTTGTAGATACTGCATATTTCATTTATGAAATGTGTCAGTTAATGATCAAAATCGCTTTCTTGAAAAGGAAACCTCTTGGAGGATGCTTACAACATCCTGACGATTTTGTATAACCGACAAACAAGGTTTGCGGGTTATTCGATCCATGTTTGGATTGAAGCAAGCATAAGGTTCTTGGAACTGGCGTTTTGAAATAATCATAATGGTTAATGATTTGATTCAAAATGAAATGATTCTTGTGTATATAAGGAGGTTAGTGGGAGCGCACTGACAAGGAATTCCATAAAGCAATTGGTGGAAGCTTGGCTTTCATAGAAATTCTCCGTAGAATTCAGGAGAGTAACAACCTTTATTCAGGGAATAAAGATCTACTGGGATAGATTTGGAGTTGTTAACACTCTCTGGGAAATTGTACATTTAAAATGTACTTGATATGGTGTCTCATACGCTTTGAGCATATGGAGTCACAATCGGGTCAATCCAAGTGATAGTCACTGGATTGAAGTTAAGGACATCTGTTAGTATCTTAGAGAACTAAAGATGTTGTCTTAAACTATGGAGAAGGAGAACTTGAAGTGACTGGGATCACTACCGCAAGTTTCCAAACAGTTAGATACTGCGGTACTATAAAGTTTGAATAACGGGACAGTGAGCTGGAATCTTCCGAGCAAGATACTGTTGCCGAATAAACAACAAATGCGGATTATTGCTGCGGCTGAGGCAGCAATAGAAGCCATTTGGGTCGATAATAAATCTATTAGATTAGATATAGTTCTGTTAGCAGCTGAGCTAGGCGTCAGCACAAGGCTAAAGAATTAAAGGTCTCATCGACGATCCAGATATATACTTCTATATCATCTGATTCGTTCGGATCATACATCGTGGCGATGTGATGATCGTATAAATCGCGTAAGACGATAATCATGGAAATTCGCTGACGAAAACTTTTCTCAGCAATTTGAGCGAACCGTACAAGTTAGGGGTGTGGGACACTTGAGTGACTGTCTATGGCCAAGTGGGAGATTGTTGGATAATATGACCCATAGCGTCACTATTTGTACAGATCATAGTGTTGTTTACAAATTAACTATGTGACAAGGAAATTGCACTCTCATCATTTGTGATTAGATCACCTTAGATATATAAATGAAGAGAGGTCCATATGATTAGTTCCTGGATTGAGATGATATGAGACAGTATCAGTCCACGAAGGATTAATCATTAAATATCCCTAGTCGTAGTATTATCGAGACTGGACATCGATAATGCGGAATAGGCTAGTATTGCACTTGTGCGTTGTGAGGGCACAACAACATAGTTCTCATATATTTGGGTATTGGATACTCATGCAAGTGCGATAGGAGGTTGTGTTTCACCGATGGTACGGGAAACAGCTTCGCTCTGGATAGACCCCTCGGAATCCCATTGGTATTATGACTATGTGTCTATGGGAGTCCGACATCAGGGTAGGTGTATTTGGTCTTAACCTGAGACTTGCACCGCTAATGCTTACGACAATCAATACTTTAGTTGAGGTCGTCAGGACTCTAACCGGTTCTGTGTACGCCAATGCTGGGTATATTGAGAATCGTAGAGTATTGGGTGTGATGTCAAGACGGAAGTATCACTCCAGTCATAGTGGAGATGATGTCATGCAGGATACGGTATTAGTGCTCTTAAGTGCTGGCGGCCATCGGGATATTATGACAAGGTCATGTATATCCGATTATAGAGACTAGTACCAGACATCCGTATGTGCTTCGGACGGGGCAGACACTTATCCAGCCCCAGCCCTAGCACGTGACTATCCGATACGGGCCGATATACACGATACTTGGTACACTACGCTTGATATAGATCATAAATATTCTTAGATGAATATGACCGGAGAATTGGATAGACTTCGTGCTTTGCTGAAGCCGATCTTGTCTCGTAAATAGGGTAGTAGAACGTAGTACTTGGTACGTACGTGATACCGATATTCCGACGACCGTATACGTAGTACTTCGGACGGGGCAGACACTTATCCAGCCCCAGCCCTAGCACGTGACTATCCGATACTGGGCCGATATACACGATACTTGGTATACTACGCTTGATATAGATCTTAAATATTCTTAGATGAATATGACCGGAGAATTGGATAGACTTTGTGCTTTGCTAGAAGCCGATCTTGTCTCGTAAATCGATAGAACGTAGTACTGGTACGTACGTGATTCGGATATTCCGACGACCGTATTTACTGCCGAATTATCGGGGATCTCATGGGTCGCTTCCCGATAATGCACCGATGACGCATAACTCGCACTCATTAATAATCTGGGATTATATAGAAGAGAGAGAAAATTAATCTAGGATTAATTACGGATATATTTTATCTGGGATAAAATATCGTCTAAGAGAGAGAATGATTAATTTGGAATTAATCGTAAATTAATATTTCGATATATTAAACGAAATTGGATTTCGACGCGGAATTGAAATTGGATTTTAATTCGGGCGAACGAATTAATTTAGAATTAATTCGTTAGCGACGTGAATAGTGAATTCGCTAGGCGTAATCATTTAATTACGACGCGACGGAAAACTCGCTAATTGGGAATTAGCGAACCGAGCCCGAGTGTGATTGCGAGCGCATTCGTATTTCGAATTCGAGTGCGGCGACGCAAGTCACATCAAGCGTCAAATCATTCGTCACATCAAGCGTCAAATCAAATGTCACTTTGAGTGATGTGATTGATTGATGTGATTGATTGATGAAAGACTACATCACTTTATTAAAGTAATGAATAGTTGATGTAAGTTGTTGGAATAGTGTGGTGGTTGAGAAAGCCATTTCCTTTGATTTTATTTAATAATAAAATGGTATATGCTTATTTTTTTTTGGAAAATATATAAAGCAAATTTGGTAATTCATTTACCAAGTAAACCATTACACCACTCCTTCATTCTTCTCTCTTTCTCACGCCCAAAAGGGCTGTTTTACTCTTCTTCACAGCTCACTGTCGTGAGCTTCAAGGGAGCAATGAGTGAGTTTTTGTGGCAAAAACTCAAGTGCTAGCACACTTACGGGACTTGCGAAGGTGTTAGGGAGGTTCACCCATGAGGCGGGATCCATTCGACGAAGCTTGGAGCTTGACGAAGGACCAAATTTGAAGCCAAAACAGTGAGATTATTCACTGCAGTTCACGCCCAAAACAGTGGGGAATTTCAAGTTTGTTGCTTGCCGCCTCTCTCAACCGATCGATGTGAGTATTCCGCAACTTCGTCGATATGTATTCGCAATGTTTTTCATGCTTATAATCGATCCGGGACCTTAATAGAAACCAACAATGGCATCAAGAGCCTAGGTTTGAGCATGAAAATTTTAGGGCTTAAAATTTGGGCAAATTGATTTGAGCATGATTTTGTGAAATTGGATTGATTGAATATGCTTAAATGTGTTTGTTTATTGAAAGTTGATTGGATCAATTTCATGAAAATTGATTTGGAATAATTTTCCCCAAAATGTTATGTTGGCCGAATGTATGGGTATTTTGAAATCTTGGTTTTTGATTTTGATTCATTGGATGAGTTAGAATCATGTAGGATGATGTTAATTTGAAACTAATTGGATTGGATTTTGAATTGAACATAAATCCCCAAATAATCATGTTGGCCGAATTGGATATTGCCCTATAATGTCTTGGTATTTTGATTTTTGAACATTGGATGTATGGAATCATTAGGATGGTTGATTTAATGTCGATTGTGGGTTCGATTGGATTGAAACCAAATCGGACACAAAATCCCTCCTTGGCCGAGACTTAAAAGCATGTAATGGGTTTGATTTTTTCATTTATGTGTTGGACATGTGATGATGATAATGAGCATGATTAATTGGACTAATTTCATGTTTTGGAAATATTGATTTGGGTGATTAATCATGTAATGCACTTTAGGTAATTAAATTGCGGAATTGGATTCATGTAATTTAGTTATTTAGGCCTTAAATTGGATTTGGGCTTATTATGTTGTAAATGGGCTTATTGGGCTTTGTTGTACAAAGTTGGATTTAGGCCAAATGGATTGGATCCAATTGGGCCAAAAGCCACTTCCGTTAAGCCCAAATGCGAATATAAACCTTTAAAGTTTAATTGGGCCTAATGGGCCTAAATTGATTTCTAGGCTTATGGGGTTACTCCTTGATTGGGCTTTGGTTGCCGAAGCCCACGCCTTAAAGAAATTAATTAAAGCCCATTAGACTTGAATTGAATTGACGTTGGACGTTAATCGGGCTTTGAGTCCCGAGCGATTAAATTTGGAATTTAAGTCGAAAAGGTTTATTAAATAAAGTGTAATATTTAATTTGGAATTGAATAGTGAATTAGTATTAAATACATGTTAAATTGGATTTAATTATGTAGTTTAATTTAATTCAGAATTCGTACTTTGAGTACTTATTCGCAAAAACGAGTTTGACTCGAGCAAAATCAAATCGTTGTTTGAACATTGGATGATCACATAATTATCAGATTAATTAATTTGATTAGATTGATTGATAGCATGCTTTTGTGTGAATACGTGGTTGTGATGAATGAATAATGTATATCGGATGGATATTAGTCGGGTGGGGCAATTTTGGAAATTGTTGTAATAAATTCGATTTATTAAATTGGACCTGCGTGTCCAGCCTTATCACCTTTATTCTCTTTGTATTCTCTTCTCACCTATTCCCCTCAATGTAAATGAGGTTTCTTTAGAAGTGTAGTGTAACGGGTAGAAGTAATACAAGTGCTAGCTTGAGTGAGAAAGGGAGAGATTTGATCTAGGATCAATGTGTTAAGTATCCATCCGCATATCATTATTATTTTATTTCATACTCGCTTTATTATGTATTTAGAATGCATGTTTAAGGGTGTATGATGATGAGACCTTAACAAAGATAATAATGAAATTGGTAGCCAATTTGCACGCGAAAAGCCCTCATCAAATATCATGCGTCTTTTCCTTCCATTGAGTGATTCTTGCTCAAGATCCTAGATTGGCATGGGTTGTTGGCCAAAGTCAAGCCCTTGTCCGTCGAAGATGTGTTTGAATCACGAGGCTTTGTTCCATATTGGTGTCTTGTCCAAGTTGTGGTTTGTTGGCCAAAGTCAAGACCACTTCTTGTCCATCGACATTGATTACGAAGCTTCCATGGTCAATGGGTCCGCGCTTGACTGGGATCATCAGGTTTGTTGTGCCAAAGCCAAGGCCTAGTTGATTCAGAGGAAAAAGGTTAGGCTATATATTGGATATATAGGCATATATAAGATATATGTTTCGGACTTGGATGTCCACCTACCGGATCTAGGAGTTGGATGAGATCCAATTGATCTTAGAGATCTACCTAGTTAATTATCATACAATTTGTTGGCCAAAGTCAAGATTGTGTGATATTTAACGGGATCCTAGCCCACTAGGAAACACGGTTTCCCGAGTACTCGACAGAGGGTTAGAGGCTCGACGAAAAATAGTGGGAGGCAAGAATTGAATTTGCAATATTCGTTCAATTACTCGCCATACGCGCTCAAACAAATATCACTCGTCATATATTAAAAGTATTAGTTGGACTAATATTTAATGTGTTTTAATAAACAGTTGGACTGTATTATACTTGATTATATATAATTGGATTATATTAATCAATATATTTGAATTAATTAATTTCAGTTTACAGTTGATTTTATAATTGGATTATAGTAATCAATGTAATTGAGGTTAATTAATTTGGATTATATTTGATTATATAGTTGGACTATTATAATCATTATAATATATATAGTACCACTAATCGTTGATTAAATAGTTGGACTATTGTAATCAAGATAAAATTGAAAAGTTGGATATTTAAAATATAATCTGGGATTAAAATATTTTAAATGATTTAATTTTCAAATTGGGAATAATAATAGGTTACTTTATTTGATAAAATAACTTATATATACCTTAAAAAATAAAAAAGCAAAATAGAGCATAAAATCTTTGGAAGATTTATGTGATGATGACTTTAATGCTTAATTTAATATACTTGTCATAAATCTAATTTTAGATTTAATAAGTATTAAAATTGCAATAAATAATTCTTGGAGAATTAATTGACTATTCTAGAGGTGAAAAGTCAAAGTTTGCAATTGGGCATGTAGCACGAGGTGCACATTGTTTCGATATTCTAAAAACCCAAGGCTTGGCCTAAGGTTTCTGAAATATTGAAAAGGATAATTGACATATCCCAAAGTGACTACCATTTGGATATGGCAGACACGAAGGAATTAAAGAAAGGGCAAGGCTCTGACTTTAAAAATGTTGTCAAAGTTATGTTCACTACTAGTATTGAAATTAGATTTTAAATACTTAGTGTGGTACATAAAATATATGTATTGATGTTCAGAATCTGCTTTGAGCAGGATACTGACTTCAAGCTGAGATTGCTCTGCGAATCGGAAACGGGACGAAAGTCGCTGTTTCGACCGTAGATACCTAAGTTTAGGAACTACCCTTCGGGTGTGTACTTAAATTAGGAACTGTTATAATGTAACTAGTTTGACTAGAGACATTATCTCTATATCAGTGTTTAATCCATTGTGGATAAACCTTTATATTCTAGAACACTAAGTGTTTCATTATATAAAGATGATACTGAGATAAACACATTAGATGTGAATAACAGAATTTATATTTTGAATATAATTAAAATCTCAAAACATATAAAATGACAAATAAATAGCTCAAATTGATTTGATCAAGTAGAGACTTATTTGTGGCATTGTTGTCTAGGACACAATTAAACAAGACTCGTATATCCGCACTTTTGAAGAGTGGGTACTAGGACTGATTTGACTATTCAAATAAAGTCTACGAATCTAGTTTGTTAGGTAAAGTACCTAAAACACTGTTTACTTGGTAATAGTGAAGTGCCATCGATCTGTTAGCCCTATTCATTGGTGAAGTTAGTGGGCCCATATCTAGCTAGGCTAGATGTGAACATGAATATTTCGTGACCTTAACGGATGTGGCATCACGTTATGGTTATGTGTTTCTTTTGAAGAACACAGATCGGAAACTATTAGAGTTTCGACACGAAGTAGATAAACAGATCGACTATAGTATTATCCGTCACGGTAAGACCGTAATGGAAAATACTTAAGCAGTAAGTTTCAAACATACATGAAAGAGTATAGTATTCTTTCAGATGAGGACTCCTCCCGAGACACGTCAGTAGACGACGGTGTGTCCGAACGAAAACCGAATTTTGTTGGACATGATAAGGTTTATCACGAGTCGCTCTGAGCTATCATTTCCTTCAACAGGATATGTATTAACAGTGCAAAACTTATTTAGAATAAGGTTCCATATAAATCTGTTTGACAGATATCATATAGGATATGAACAGGAAAGAAACAGGGTTTCTCATTCCTAATAATTTGGGTATGCCGGGCATAACGTTTGGATGATACCAAATTAGAACCCAAATTGGATAAGTGCCAATTATAGGTTATCCTAGGGATAACCATAAGTATAGTACTTATAAATCTCACATGAGAACAATATAATTGTTGCTCACCATGCGGTTTTCCTAAGAGGAACACCGATATGCAGTGGTCAGTGGGAGGATAGTGATACTCGATGAAAATCGGAGTAATACTATTCAAGGCACGAAGTCCTTAATGGAACACAAACAGTTCATCAATGATGAATCTGTACCATTAATCTTCGAATACACAAGAACCGCGTAGATCGGAGAGAATCAGAAAACAACCTGGGGTATGGGTTTCTGATGTAACCCCATAAAGATGTTAATCTTATGGAGGTATACCAACCGACTACGTTTTGAGGAAGTGATACAAGGTATCGACTCCCTATTATGGCAAAGTGCCATGAGTCCGAAATGGATTCCATGTATAACAACTATGTTTGGATACTAGTTGTTGTACCGCAAGGCATTATGCCTATTGGTACAGTAAACGTCTTCAAGGAAGACATACATGGATGGCAACATACCAACGTACAAAGCTAGGCTTTTGACGGAAAGGTATCGTTATCAACATTGTGTTGATTACGGTTCAACCTTTTACCTGTTGCCATGGTAAATCCATTTTGAAGATGCTTGTAGATACTCATATTTCATTTATGAAATGTGTCAGTTAATGATCAAAATCGCTTTCCTGAAAAGGAAACCTCTTGGAGGATGCTTACAACATCCTGACGATTTTGTATAACCGACAAACAAGGTTTGCGGGTTATTCGATCCATGTTTGGATTGAAGCAAGCATAAGGTTCTTGGAACTGGTTTTGAAATAATCATAATGGTTATGATTTGATTCAAAACGAAATGATTCTTGTGTATATAAGGAGGTTAGTGGGAGCGCACTGACAAGGAATTCCATAAAGCAATTGGTGAAAGCTTGGCTTTCATAGAAATTCTCCGTAGAATTCTGGAGAGTAACAACCTTTATTCAAGGAATAAAGATCTACTGGGATAGATTTGGAGTTGTTAACACTCTCTGGGAAATTGTACATTTAAAATGTACTTGATATGGTGTCTCATACGCTTTGAGCATATGGAGTCACAATCGGGTCAATCCAAGTGATAGTCACTGGATTGAAGTTAAGGACATCTGTTAGTATCTTAGAGAACTAAAGATGTTGTCTTAAACTATGGAGAAGGAGAACTTGAAGTGACTGGGATCACTACCGCAAGTTTCCAAACAGTTAAATACTGCGGTACTATAAAGTTTGAATAACGGGACAGTGAGCTGGAAATCTTCCGAGCAAGATACTGTTGCCGAATAAACAACAAATGCGGATTATTGCTGCGGCTGAGGCGCAGCAATAGAAGCCATTTGGGTCGATAATAAATCTAATTAGATTAGATATAGTTCTGTTAGCAGCTGAGCTAGGCGTCAGCACAAGGCTAAAGAATTAAAGGTCTCATCGACGATCCAGATATATACTTCTATATCATCTGATTCGTTCGGATCATACATCGTGGCGATGTGATGATCGTATAAATCGCGTCAGACGATAATCATGGAAATCCGCTGACGAAAACCTTTTCTCAGCAATTTGAGCGAACCGTACATAGTTCGGGTGTGGGACACTTGAGTGACTGGCTATGTGCCAAGTGGGAGATTGTTGGATAATATGACCCATAGCGTCACTATTTGTACAGATCATAGTGTTGTTGTACAAATTAACTATGTGACAAGGAAATTGCACTCTCATCATTTGTGATTAGATCACCTTAGATATATAAATGAAGAGAGGTCCATATGATTAGTTCCTGGATTGAGATGATATGAGACAGTATCAGTCCACGAAGGATTAATCATTAAATATCCCTAGTCGTAGTATTATCGAGACTGGACATCGATAATGCGGAATAGGCTAGTATTGCACTTGTGCGCGTTGTGAGGGCACAACGGCATAGTTCTCATATATTTGGGTATTGGATACTCATGCAAGTGCGATAGGAGGTTGTGTTTCACCGATGGTACGGGAAACAGCTTCGCTCTGGATAGACCCCTCGGAATCCCATTGGTATTATGACTATGTGTCTATGGGAGTCCGAATCAGGGTAGGTGTGTATGGTCTTAACCTGAGACTTGCACCGCTAATGCTTACGACAATCAATATACTTTAGTTGAGGTCGTCCAGGACTCTAACCGGTTCTGTGTACGCCAATGCTGGGTATATTGAGAATCGTAGAGTATTGGGTGTGATGTCAAGACGGAAGTATCACTCCAGTCATAGTGGAGATGATGTCACGCAGGATACGGTATTAGTGCTCTAAGTGCTGGCCGGCCATCGGGATATTATGACAAGGTCATGTATATCCGATTATAGAGACTAGTTACCAGACATCCGATATGTGCTTCGGACGGGGCAGACACTTATCCAGCCCCAGCCCTAGCACGTGACTATCCGATACTGGGCCGATATACACGATACTTGGTATATTACGCTTGATATAGATCTTAAATATTCTTAGATGAATATGACCGGAGAATTGGATAGACTTCGTGCTTTGCTAGAAGCCGATCTTGTCTCGTAAATCGGTAGAACGTAGTACTTGGTACGTACGTGATTCGGATATTCCGACGACCGTATTTACTGCCGAATTATCCGGGGATCTCATGGGTCGCTTCCCGATAATGCACCGATGACGCATAACTCGCACTCATTAATAATCTGGGATTATATAGAAGAGAGAGAAAATTAATCTAGGATTAATTATAGATATTTTATCTGGGATAAAATATCGTCTTAGAGAGAGATGATTAATTTTGAATTAATCGGTAAATTAATATATTCGATATATTAAACGAAATTGGATTTCGACGCGAATTGAAATTGGATTTTAATTCGGGCGAACGAATTAATTTAGAATTAATTCGTTAGCGACGTGAATAGTGAATTCGCTAGGCGTAATCATTTAATTACGACGCGGGAAAACTCGCTAATTGGGAATTAGCGAAACCGAGCCCGAGTGTGATTGCGAGCGCATTCGTATTTCGAATTCGAGTGCGGCGACGCAAGTCACATCAAGCGTCAAATCATTCGTCACATCAAGCGTCAAATCAAATGTCACTTGAGTGAGTGATGTGATTGATTGATGTGATTGATTGATTGAAAGACTTACATCACTTTATTAAAGAATGAATAGTTGATGTAAGTTGTTGGAATAGTGTTGTGGTTGTGAGAAAGCCATTTCCATTTGATTTTATTTGAAATAAAATGGTATATGCTTATTTTTTTGGAAAATATATAAAGCAAATTTGGTAATTCATTTACCAAGTCAACCATTACACCACTCCTTCATTCTTCTTCTTTCTCACGCCAAAGGGCTGTTTTCTTTCTCTTCACAGCTCACTGTCGTGAGCTTCAAGGGAGCAATGAGTGAGTTTTTGTGGCAAAAACTCAAGTGCTAGCACACTTACGGGACTTGCGAAGGTGTTAGGGAGGTTCACCCATGAGGCGGGATCCATTCGACGAAGCTGGAGCTTGACGAAGGACCAAATTTGAAGCCAAAACAGTGAGATTATTCACTGCAGTTCACGCCAAAACAGTGGGAATTTCAAGTTTTTTGCTTGCCGCCTCTCTCAACCGATCGATGTGAGTATTCCGCAACTTCGTCGATATGTATTCGCAATGTTTTTCATGCTCATAATCGATCCGGGACCTTAATAGAAACCAACAAGACGGAGAACGACAAATCAAAACAGTAAGACAACGAACGAGAACAGTGAACCAGTGAACCGAAAGAGTTGCGGAGCATCCACCCTTCCGACGATCGTGTACCGTACATCCGAGAGGTGATTTAAAAGGTTAGACCTGAGGGCACTTTTTCATTAGTTTTTATTCGTTTCTTTATTATTGAATTCTATTCGCATGAGAGTCGTTTATGGATGCATGTTGTGGGTATTGATGAATGGAAGAGTGTCGTCTCTTGTGGTATATAGGATGGAAACCCAGACGTAAATTCCGTAGCCGAATCCGAATGGACGGTAGTGCGGTCTGTACTTGGATACAACTCCACGTACCACTTGAGTAAACGGCACCCTCTCTTGTTTTGTGTTGCTTTGGGTTATTTATCTCGTTACTTAAATTCTGTATGTCGCTTACTTGTGTATGACATAATCGAGTGCATGGGCTCAGTAAGTGCGATGAAAGGTCCCCAAATCGGAAGGGTTAAAATCCTTCACCACGATGCTTTGCCGCACCGATTGATGTGTGTTCGGTTGAATGCGATACGTTCAATCGGACACATTACGTTTAATATTATTGCTTTTAACTTTTTGTATGCATGATTCAATCGAGCGCATGGGCTTAGTAAGTGAATGAAAGATCCCCTATGGGGAGGGGTTAAACCCTTTACCACGATGTTATGCCGCGCCGGTTGATGTGTGTTCGGTTGGATGTTAGATGTGTTCAATCGGGCATACTTAGTTTGATATGATTATTGATGTTTGTATTTTGTATGCATGATTTGATGTGACGCGCATGGGCTTAGTATGTTGGTCTAAAGGTCATCTCTTTGAGAGATCAAGAGCCCCAAAAGCCACCTTTACGGTAGTACTTCGCCGCGCTCCTTTATTTTGTTGTTTATGTATTGCGTCCCATTGCGTGCATCAGGTTTGTTCCTGTCGAACGCGTTTACGAACGCAACTCGAACGCGCATGTATTTTGCCTTGTCATGCATCAGGTCTTATTTATGTTCGAACGCGTTCACGAATGCCATACGAACGTGAGCATTCTGTTTCATTTCTGTTCGAACGCGTTCACAAACGCCACACGAACGTGAGTATTCTGTTTCATTTCCGTTCGAACGCGTTCACAAACGCCATACGAACGTGAGCATTCTGTTTTATTTCTGTTCGAACGCATTCACAAATGCCATACGAACATGAGCATTCTGCTTCATTTCAGTTCGAACGTGTTTACGAACGCTACTTGAACGAGAACCTTCTGTTTACCGTTCGAACGCATCTACGAACGCTGCACGAACACACACGGTAAACAGATCCTCTTGCATCATATTACGACATGTCCATCTTAGCATATGGTTATCCCTTTGTATGCTATGCATTTGTATTACCTCTCTAGTTGTCTATTTCTGTTACGCGCCTACAATATTATTTGTCGTCATTTTGATTTCCTTTACATTACATGCAAATGTTACCATGACTATTTGTGTTTATATTTACATGAATGATTGAATTCTTATGACGTTATGTGCTTGTTGTTGCAAAGGCCTATTTTTGAGCATGTGAATTTGGCAATAAGATTTGGTTTCATGTATGTTAGATGTAAACTATACTTTTAAGCATGTGAATCTAGGATTGTGTTGCACTTGGAAATATATGTCATAGGCTTGGTTGGATTATTGCATAAATCTTTACATTACAAGTTGCATAAGTAAGGGACCATTCCGAACCCAATGGTTTGAGGTCTTCCCTTGCGAGGGGTGAGTGCGGCCTTAATCTTTGTCCCGGTTCGCACCGGGTGGCGACTCCATTACTCTCCGGTTTAGTCCCCCGTGGCTACTCCGTACTCCCAACCAGGCCCCCGAGCCTGGAACAACATTGCGTCGCCCCAGTTTCCTGTGTGTTCCCACAGTCTGGCGACTCCACTGGGGATAGAGAATCGGCCCCGAAATAATGCATTGTAATGTATAGATTTATGCTTTAATTAACCGTGTCTACAAATGTGTGAAATGGGGGTTGTAATCAAGGGCATCTTGAGGCTAGGTAATGGTTTGGTGTCTTCCTTCACTCACTACCTTTCTAGAAGGAAAAGCTGTGAAGACACCTAGATAGCCATCTACTCGTAGCCTATTGTGATAGACTAATTTGGAGGACTCGTTGTTTATTCCTGACACCAAGCGATAAGAGCCTAAGAGGCTTGGGTATTTAAGTGAGCCTCGCTCCACCTTCCCTCTGGGGAATCTACAACGGGAAATCCATTTGACAGTCTGTCACACACCATAGCTCATTGGCACGTACCTTAGTGTATAAAAAAAGGTGTGCTCACTTGGTTGCTCGAACCCTTGATTGGGGAGACCTAGTTGTGGGCCATCCTTCGCCGATGAGAGCCTTTGTCCATACTCCCACGAACCCATGCGTAGACCAGGTTGTATAGCCTATAACAAATATTTCCTTGTGCTTTAGGACCATTATCATTTGGATGAATTGGACTCTTTGTCAAAAATGCGAACTTGCTGGGCCATTTAAACTGGGGCAGGTTCGTATCCTATGACAATTAGGCCCAAAGCTTCTGAAATGATGGTGGGCCACACGGTAGAAGTTATTATTTTATGTTTATAATATCTTCCTTGTATGCTTATGTTTGGGAACATTGCTATTTGAATCCATCTGGATCTTTTGTCATGAGATATGGGCTTGTTGGGCCATTTAAACTGGGACAAGAACATACCTTATGACGATTGGGCCAAAAGGCTTCTAAATAACAATGGGCCATGTTATGATTGTGTTCGGAATATTATCATTTGGATTTAGTTGGGCTCTTTGCCATAAGACATGAACTCGTTGGGCCATTTAAACTGGGACGGGTTCAATCCTATGACAGTTAGCCCAAAAGCTTCTAAAATGATGATGGGCCGATTTGTGTGAGAATTTTAATGAGTTGATATATTCCTTGTATCATATGCATCTCATGCACCCCATGCATACATGCATCATGTTAACCCTTGTGATTTAAAAGCCATCCAAGATTCCCGTTGGGTTAGGGAAAAGACAAGACAACCAGAATCAGCAACATATGAGTAGTAGTTTTGGGGATGAGTCCCAGGGTCGAGGGCCACGTCGTCAGAGTGTTGGAATGAATCCCAGGGTTGAGGCCCATGTCAGAAGTTTCAGAAATGAATCACAGGGGCGAGGCCCATATCAATATCAGTCTGGGGGCGAGGCCCATATCAATATCAGTATGGGGGCGAGGCCCATGTCAGTATCAGTTGGGGGTGACCCCACATCAGTATCAGTTTGAGGATGAGTCCCAGGGCCGATGCCTACATTAGTATCAGTCTGGGAGCGAGGCCCACATCAATTTCAGTTTTAGGGAATGAATCCCAGGGTTGAGGCCCACATCAGTATCAGTTTGGGGCGAGGCCCACATCAGCTTGGGGGCGAGGCCCACATCAGCTTGGGGGCGAGGCCCACATCAGCATCAGTTTAGGGGGGACCCACATCTGCATCCGTTTGGGGGCGAGGCCCATATCAGTATCAATTTTGGGGATGAGTCCCAGGGCCGAGGCCCATATCAGTATCAGTTTGGGGATGAGTCCCAGGGTCGATGCCCACATCAGTAGCAGTTTTGGGATAAGTCCCACGGTCGAGGCCCGCACATCAGTATCACTTTTGGGGATGAGTCCAAGGGCCGAGGCCCATATCAGTTTCAGTTTTAGGAATAAGGCCTAGGAAATAAAGCCCACATTCAATACAATTCAGGAACAAAGCCATACAGTCAGCTCAGATCAGAGAACAAAGCTCAAGGGGAAGAAAAGCCTCATGTCAGTATAGTTCGGGAATAAAGCTCGGGAGGAATAAAGCCTCATATCAGTATAGTTTGAGAACA
The DNA here is from genome assembly GCA_019454045.1 of Zanthoxylum bungeanum. Classification (NCBI taxonomy): domain Eukaryota; kingdom Viridiplantae; phylum Streptophyta; class Magnoliopsida; order Sapindales; family Rutaceae; genus Zanthoxylum; species Zanthoxylum bungeanum. The sequence continues at coordinate 189,841 of SKCR01001260.1, forward strand.
AAGCTCAAGGGGAAGAAAGCCTCATATCAGTATAGTTTGAGAACAAAGCTCAAGGGGAAGAAAGCCTCATGTCAGTACAGTTCGGGAATAAAGCTCGGGAGGAATAAAGCCTCATCTCAACAGTTCGGGAATAAAGCTCGGGAGGAATAAAGCCTCATCTCAACACAGTTCGGGAACAAAGCTCGGGAGGAATAAAGCCTCATCTCAACACAGTTCGGGAATAAAGCTCGGGAGAAATAATGCCTCATCTCAACACAGTTCGGGAACAAAGCTCGGAGGAATAAAGCCTCATCTCAACACAGTTCGGGAACAAAGCTCGGAGGAATAAAGCCTCATCTCAACAGTTCGGGAATAAAGCTCGGGAGGAATAAAGCCTCATCTAAACACAGTTCGGGAATGAACAAGCCGGAAATTGCACTCCAAGAATGGAGCAAGGTTCGGAAATGGACCACATCATTATCAACACGGTTCGGAAATGGACCATCTCTCATCAGTAACGGTTCGGAAATGGACCATTATTACATCTCACCGAAAAGGGCACCCCAAAAATGGAGCATGGTTCGAAATGGACCATCATCTCATCTCGCTGAAAATGGCACTCTGAGAATGGAGCACGGTTCGGAAATGGACCAAGGAAGGCCTAACCCATCGGAATATGATACATATACATGCATACATATTACGTATATACAATGTTTGTTTTGTGTTCGCAGGTTTGCCGCGACAAAGACCATCTCATCAAATAACGGTTCAAAAATGAGCCACATTCTCGCACAGCACGGTTCATAAATGGACCGCTACCACAACAGATTCCGAGAATGGCACTCCAAGAATGGAAACACAGTTCAAGAATGAACAAGCCGAGAATGGCAATCCAAGAATGGAGCAGAGTTCAAGAATGAACAAGTCGGAAATGACACTCCGAGAACTGAGATATAGTCCGGGAATTGACAGTTCAAGAATGAACAAGCCGAGAATGGCAATCCAAGAATGGAGCAGAGTTCAAGAATGAACAAGTCGGAAATGACACTCCGAGAATGGAGATATAGTCCGGGAATGGACAGTTCAAGAATGAACAAGCCGAGAATGGCAATCCAAGAATGGAACACAGTTCAAGAATGAACAGGCCGAGAATGGCACTCCAAGAATGGAAGCACGGTTCGGGAATGGACCACCTCACAGTAACAGTTCGAAAATGGACACCTCACAGTAACGGTTCGGGAATGGACCACATTACAGTAACGGTTCGGGAATGGACCAACTCACAGTAACGGTTCGGGAATGGACCAACTCACAGTAACGGTTCGAAAATGGACCACCTTACAGTAACGGTTCGGGAATGGACCACCTCACAGCAACGGTTCGGGAATGGACCACATCACAACACGGTTCGGGAATGAACCAGGGGTCGCAGCACCTCACCATCCAAATCAACTCAACTCAACACATGGTAAGTCAAGTGGCAGCTGGCGAGCCAGGTAAGTGAAAATGCATTGCATAACTTTGATAGGATTGTCACTGTGACACATTACACAAGTCCCATCAAAGTGGGGGCGACTGTAGGCACTGCATTTTTACACATAAGTCCCTATGATGAGTCTCATTTTGGAGACACTACCTTTTAAGTCACAGAGGTCACGGAAAACGGACATCGGAAGGGGGAATTCAGAATAAACAAGGTTCCCTGTTTTCGTTGGTGCTACGTTCGTATATACATTCGAACGTCAAACAGATTGCGGGCGTTCGTGCCGCGTTCGATGAAGCGTTCGAACGGTGTCGGTAATTCTGGTTTTGCTGCTAGCCTCACATTAAGCCCAATTCGCCCAAGCCTTGGCCCACACACCCAAGCCCATAAAACACATCCCAATTTAAATATTAACTAAATAAGATAATGATTAAATTAATTAAATAATTAAATAAAACATATACCAAACATAAAATAAACAATTACCAACTTAAACTAAAATCATGCCTAATTAAAATCAATCAACCAATTATATTCCCAATCAAATATATATTATTCCTAACTTAAAATATTGTATGCCTAATCAACACAAACTAAACCTTCCTAATCTAAACCAAATCAAATCCCTTGCTTTCCTTGTCCAACACCAAATCAAATCCTCCCTTTAATGCCAAATCCCTTCCTTGTGAGACAAGTTGAAGCCCTAGCCATTCTCTATATAACAACACCTCTCCAAGGCATTCCCCCTAGAGGGTGCACGCCCATTAGAAGAAAAAAGAAGAAAAGAATTTCCAACAACCTATAACCTAGCCACCCCTCTTTGGACTCTCTCTAATACACGCCCTAACTCACGCCATCCACAGCCTTGACCTGCACCCTAAAAACAACCAGTAATCCCCCTTGAAACAGTCGCACATTACCCTCACAAACACTCCTAAAACACACACCAGAACAGTCCCCTAAATTACCAAAAAACAGTAACCAAAACATCCCAAAAACAGTAACTAAAATACAGCAGCAAAACAGTAGCAACGGCAGCGAATCGGAGTCAAAAGCAGCAGCAAAAGACGGAGAACGACAACTCAAAATAGTAAGACAACGAACGAGAACAGTGAAACCAGTGAACCGGAAGAGTTGCGGAGCATCCACCCTTCCGACGATCGTGTACCGTACATCCGAGAGGTGATTTAAAAGGTTAGACCTGAGGGCACTTTTTCATTAGTTTATATTCGTTTCTTTTATTATTGAATTCTATTCGCATGAGAGTCATTTATGGATGCATGTTGTGGGTATTGGATGAATGGAAGAGTGTCGTCTCTTGTGGTATATAGGATGGAAACCCAGACGTAAATTCCGTAGCCGAATCCGAATGGACGGTAGTGCGGTCTGTACTTGGGATACAACTCCACGTACCACTTGAGTAAACGGCACCCTCTCTTGTTTTGTGTTGCTTTGGGTTATTTATTTCTCGTTACTTAAATTCTGTATGTCGCTTACTTGTGTATGACATAATCGAGTGCATGGGCTCAGTAAGTGCGATGAAAGGTCCCCTAATCGGAAGGGTTAAAATCCTTCACCACGATGCTTTGCCGCACCGATTGATGTGTGTTCGGTTGAATGCGAGATACGTTCAATCGGACACATTACGTTTAATATTATTGCTTTTAACTTTTTGTATGCATGATTCAATCGAGCGCATGGGCTTAGTAAGTGGAATGAAAGATCCCCTATGGGGAGGGGTTAAAGCCCTTTACCACGATGCTATGCCGCGCCGGTTGATGTGTGTTCGGTTGGATGTTAGATGTGTTCAATCGGGCATACTTAGTTTAATAACATAATGCATATAAAAATAAAGACAACGATATCGGACTTTGTATACCCGATTGAACACATCTTACATTCAACCGAATATATGTCATCCGGCGTGGCGAAGCATCGTGGTAAAGGATTTTAACCCCTCGAAATGGAGGACCTTTAATCCAACTTACTAAGTCCATGCGCTAATAACATAATACATATAAAAATAAAGACAACGATGTCGGACTTTGTATACCCGATTGAACACATCTTACATTGAACCGAATATATGTCATCCGGCGCGGCGAAGCATCGTGGTAAAGGATTTTAGACCCTCGAAACGGAGGACCTTTAATCTAACTTACTAAGCCCATGCACTAATAACATAATGCATATAAAAATAAAGACAACGATGTCGGACTTCGTATACCCGATTGAACACATCTTACATTCATCCGAATATACGTCATCCGGCGCGGCAAAGCATCAGTAAAGGATTTTAACCCCTCGAAATGGAGGACCTTTAATCCAACTTACTAAGCCCATGCGCTAATAACATAATGCATATAAAAATAAAGACAACAATATCGGACTTCGTATACCCGATTGAACACATCTACATTTACATCAACCAAATATACATCTTCCGGCGCGGCAAAGCATCGTGGTAAAGGATTTTAACCCCTCGAAATGGAGGACCTTTAATCCAACTTACTAAGGCCATGCGCTTTATCTCATCATTACACAAACAAATAACATGCATAATTTAAATAACAGATAATAAAAGAATCAAAACAACATAAAAAAATATGTGCCGTTTGCTCAAGTGGTACGTGGAGTTGTATCCCAAGTACAGACCGCACTACTGTCCATTCGAATTCGGCTACGGAATTTATGTCTGGGTTTCCATCCTATATACCACAAGAGGCGACACATTTTCCATTTTATTCAAGGGCCACAACATGCATCAAATCACAATACATATATTTTTTTATCTATTCAAGGGTCACAACATGCATCATTCCACAATAATCATACAAATAAAATTTAATAAACAAGAAAATACGAATGAAAATAGATGTGAAAAGTGCCCTCAGGTCTAACCTTTTGCATCGACTTATGGAAGCACGTTACACGATGATCGGAAGGGCTAAAACTCTGCAAATCTTCCAGCTTACTGATTTTCCATTTTCCTCGCTGTTTCGCTGCTCAAGTTACCATTTTTGCTCCGTTTCACTGCTGTTTTGCTGCTAATTTTTGGTCACTGTGTTTGCTGTATGTAGGCTACTGTTTTGGATGTTTTTGAAGGTTTAAAGTGCAGTTTTTTAGTTACTGTTTTGGGGATTAAAAGTGCAGTTTTTTAGTTACTGTTTTAGGTGATTTAGGGGCTATTGTATATGGGTTATTTTCGGTGATGTATGGGCTATTTCGGGGGCTGTATTTGCGTGTTCAAAGGCTGTTGTATGGGGGTACAGTGGGCGTGAGTGGATGGTGTTTATGAGGGCTGTTGTTTTCGGTTATGGAGGGTGTTTAAGGGCTTGCTGTTTTCGGTTATGGAGGGATGAGGAGGAGAGAAAATTTCTTTGTTGCTTCTTGAGTGTATTAGGCGTGAACTCTAGTCTTTTTTTTGTATATGTCAATTCCCGACGGGGAAGTGTCTTGGCAATGTGTTTCTTTTATAGACAAAGGGGATGGGTGAATCCTTGCTTGACAAGGAAGGGATTTGTGCATTAAAGAAGGATATTATTTAGTGTTCTGTAAGGAAAACACAAGATTGATTGGAGACAAGATTTGGTTTGTTTAGGAAGGTTATATATTTAATTTGTTTTTTTAGGCATGAAATTTGTTTAGTTAGGAATATAATATACTTGATTGATCTTAATTAGGCATGATTTTATTTTAAATTGGTATATGATTTTTAGATTTTATTTAATTTTGGTATATGATTTTCAGATTTTATTTAATTTTGTCATGTATTAATTTGGATGTGTTTTATGGGCTTTGGTGGGCTAATTGGGTTTGGATGTGAGGCTAACAGCAAAACCAAAAATACCGATACCGTTTGAATGCCGATTCGAACGCTACATGAATGCCCGTAATCTGCTTGACGTTCGAACGTGGTCACGAACGCAGCACGATCGAAAACAATGAACTTGTGAAATGAATCTGATGACATACTTATTCTGAATTTCCCATTCCGACGTCCGTTTCCCGTGACTTAAAAGGTAGTGCCTCTAAATGAGACTCATCATAGGGACTTATATGCAAAAATGCAGTGCCTACAGTGACTAATTCACTGTTTGGACAGCCGTCACCGGTTGGCTCAAAAGTCTCATCTGGTAACGCCGTTTTTCGTCATTTTTGCTTATTTGAACTTCGAAATAATTTCCGGAATTGTTGTTCCAACTCCCAAAACACATCCAATACATTCATAAGACATATTTTGCATCACCAAATTTCCAGATTTTCAGGTCAAAATAGTGAGCACAAAAATAGTCCATTTAACATGCTATAAATCCAATTTTAGCAAGATTAATCTAATTATCAAAAAAACACAAATCAAAGTCACCACACATGAAGCACCCAAGAACAATTGTATGCATTACAAGAGTGGTCATAACACTCTAGAATGACAACATATCATCAAATAATTAAATTGGACTAATATTACAATAATATCAACCAAATCAACTTCACACATGCACCATGCTTCCAATTCCATCCACCAAAACCAAAAGCCCCAATTTCCAACAAGTAAAGAAACCAAAGAACTATTCTAGGAACACAAGAACAAGAAAAAACAATTTTCTAAACTCAAGAGTATCAAAGATTACCTTTTAATCTCCAATTTCCTAAGCTTTTACTTGTGTTTTTCATTTCTTTTCAACTTGAATCATCAAGCAACTTTGGAACCCATTTTGTTTTGAAGCTCTCGGCCAAGGAGGAAGAAGATGGGAAAAGAAACATTTTTTTTTACTTTAAAACCCTTTTGCCGACCTTTGGAGGGTATTTTTGTCCATTTAATAATTTCTAATTAAATTAAAGATAAGCTTTAAGTTGGCCAAATCAAATTTGCACACCTAAGCTTAATTAAATCATGCCATGTGTATCAATAATAATTAAACATATTTCATAACATTTATGAAATATGAATATTATTTAACTATTCAAATTTTTAACAATTAAATATCTAAATAATTAATTAATATAATTTTTATTATATTTTTATTTTTATTTACATTAAATAACAAATTCATATATTAATGGCATGTGTCAAAATCTCATTTGACAAATAAATAATATGTATCAAATCAAATTTTGTATCAAATACAAATACATATTAATTACGATGGACAAAAAATGCCCTAATGCATGTGTTATCGTTTAACCGATTAAACGATTCGAATTAACTCATTTAATCCGGTGAAATTTTATGAATAATCTATATTATTCATAACGCGTTGCCCAAGTGCTCAACGAGTACACTTCATATTGTGGGACTATCTAAGTTTAGGTTTATCCGTCACGAAATCCAATTTCATGTCCATAATTCACCCACTCATGAATTATGACGACCACAGATAATCTCGCTAAACTATGCAAGTCGAGGTCACTGCATACGTATAATCCCTCCGTCACAGGCTATCCATATTACACATGGGATATAGATAAGAATGTCAAATTTGTTCGGTATAATATATTCGACTTTCAAATTACGATCTCTAAATAACACTCAGAACTAATTTCTGAAGTTATACCACGGCCATGGATTTACTAGATCATAAACACGTGTAGGATGCATATGCCCTGTACACAGGACTGACGGATCCAATCTTGATACACAGTGGATATCATTAGCATCAGTCCACACCCAATGAACAGGCGGAGGTCTGATATAAATAGATCGGTGACGTGACTGCCATGAAAGTGTGGAGGATAACTCATATATCCCACTGTGGTATCTCAAGTCGAAGGACTAATATGCTCACTCAACTTGAGAAGATTCCTATTGACGTTGGTGTACCACCTATTAGGAAATCTTCAGTGAGTCGTTCAGTGTTTATCAAACAACACCTACATGTCTATACAAGTCTCCCGAGACTCATGGTTCATTGGGATAAACCATCGGATCAAGTCACGATATACGATATGTACTGGTCTCAACGGATTTTACTAACTGACCCGTGTTAGTAAATCTTGACCAGGAACTTTATTTAAGGATATACATCTTATAGTGCGCTTCCCAATGTCAATTACAAACTACATTGTAACTATGCACTACATTATAAATCCTAGGGTCTTTGTCTAATATACACGTATCACTACATCAAATAAGTAATATTATGGAAAATAGAATTGTTCGTATTCATTAATAGGACATAAATACGATCCAGATTGGCACTTTGAGCACCAACTCTAACAATTTCTCCCATTTGCTCTAGTGACAATCCACGGTATCATATACACATCTCAATGTATATCACATACTCATGGCCCTCAAGAGCTCACCTAGCACTCAAGAGGTAGGCAACAACAAGTTAGCCCGCTTTTAACAAATTGATTCTGTCCAACAAACCTAATTGTTTTCCTTAGTAATCATCATTCATATTTTGTAGAACCCAAGTTCTATATCAATATGACTCATATGCGATATCAATATTGTGCTATAGTTGTAAAGTTGTCTATGTATTTTAGAGATCAAATCCAAAATACTATACAGACAACTGCAAGCACAACACTAATATCAAAACTTCTAATTTACAAGGTCACTATGCAACTTCATAAGTCAATACTTCATAAGTTGCAATTGATTCCACTAGTTAGTAGAATTAAAGGTGACACTCTCACTGCATCTTTTCTGATTTTATATGACATAGACCATCTAATGTCATAATTAGGATCAAAACTAATATGACCTTATGGTTGCAGACTAAATTCTCTATGAATAAGAAACTCATTCTTATTATCTCTAAGATAATAAAGAATATGTTTCAAGATCCATCATATGGTCTGCAATATATCAAAATAACTCGTAACAATTATGACTAAATTGATATCTTTAATCGCACATAATATAGTATTTATTACGCCATCATCCTATGATGCATAATATTGACTAGACATTCTAATCAATCTCTCTTTCGACAAATGTATCATCATTTACGAAAGATGAATACTATATATAAGAGACACACTAACTGTCAAACAGTTAATACTAACTGTCATACAAATAGTCTTACTGTGTCATTTATTAGATCATATCTAATGTACGACCAATGGGAGTTTCTCACAAGTCTCTTAGTTTTATATCATATATAAAACTTTATATCAAATATATCAGAGACTATTCCCACTACTTTCACGGAGAAAAGAAGACTTAGGTAAACTTTTTACCTTACAAACATTTCATTATTACATTAATAATGATAATGTCGTTAGGATATATAACACTAAAAAGAAATTTGTACGCTCCCACTGACCCTACTATCATATATGTATTCTCTATGCTTTGATAAAATTAGACAATCTGATTGTAATCAAAATTAGAGAACACAGATTTTCAGAAAACTTATCTGAGTCTACAATAGGCTCTATAAGCTATTATATCAAACTGTGATCTTAGCAGAATACAAACTCTAGGGTCATTCTAGAATGAACTCTTCAAACAAAGAAACCACAATGGATTTCTCATTCGAATAAAATATTTAGGAACACCACTTTACATTCTTTAGCCAAAATACATAGTTTAATATCAACATTAACCAAAAAATCTTTAATTGTTCAATTAATGCGACTAGAGACAAGTTTCCTCAGAATCTACAATAGATCCTGAGTATAACTTTACTTACTGTCATACTATAAAGGTCAAACCTTTATCAAGCTCACTTTGCTTTTGCTGCGCAAACAATTTGCACATATTATTAACGATTCATAACGAAATCTTAATCAAGTCAAAAACTTGATCGTAGTAAGCTAGAACAATTTTAGATCTATGGTTCAATGATAATTTCTGAAATCGATATCAAATATCATTCCCATTATAAGTTATAAGATAATTTTCTTCAATAAGAAAACAACATAACCATTAAGTATCAAATACTTTGTAATTGATTCTGACATCCTATTGGACTTATATGGAAGATGTTTAAGGGTCTTTTTATCTTATTAATTATGTGGTTCCACTTATAGTTTATCATTCTCACATTTGACTTCATTAAGTCAAGTCTTTTCTATAATCGTCAACATCTAATGTTACACACCAAGTAATAAAACAATTTTATTACTCGGGATTGTAGAAAAGATACTCTATCAAATAGAATACAATATTCTATTAAATAGAATAAATGATAAACCTTTATTTGTACTTCCGAGGAGCAAGTACTTTCAATTATATAACCATTATACAAAAAAACAAAATTCAAACCTAAAACTTTTCAAGATTCGAATTTTCTACTATACATATCATATATGTAACTATAGGAACAAATGAAACCTTAATTAAAGAGATGAATTAGAGTTACTGGAGCATAATCCCAAAGAATATTGAAAACTAATTCGGTAACACTCAATATCTACGAATCAAATCATATAAGATTCAATTACGCCCAATGACCAATTCCATCAAGATGGAATCATGGAAGTTTGATATTGAGTAAGAATCATATTCATTAAATAAATTTATAACTGATTGCCATAAATTCATATGATCGATCATATCAAACATCCTTGAACAATTCAAAGACTCGCAATGAATTTAAAATATATTTTTCAACATTTCAAATAGAATATCTTTGAACCATTTAAAAGATTCTATCCACGTTTCATCAGAAACATATTGAAAGTTCTCGAACCATTCAAGACATTCAATATATGTTCTTTTAGAAACATGTAACTAAGTCATGACAATTCATTAAATAAGTTACGAAGTAAAGAAAACTATCAATGGCAATTTACAATTCATTAAACTACATACTTCCAAAGTATTAGTTTAATAAATCTGTGGTCCAATGAAGATCATTGGTTAAATGAGATTTAATCACATCCTGAATACAATATTCATTAAATGGATAAGGATATATGGTGTGATCTCATGTCAGACCATCCTTTACCATACAGAATAATCATCTAATGCTTATGTGATACAATCTCATAAAGCACTGTTCTAAGTTGTTTAGTTAACTGAATATATTTCTTAATGTTTATCTTCTTCATTAATGACACTACTAGTCATATTAAAATATGTAACAACTGTTTATAAAGAACAAGTAACTATCCAATAGTCACAAGTTCTGATATCAAATATCAAAATAATCATTAAACAATATTTTAAATAACTAGACGGGAGATCTGGTATCCAATACCTACAGTTTTCGTATTATGAGAATCGATATTCTCTATAAACAACTATACACATCTCCTTCTTAAGCTTTATAATTTGCGTTCAATTATTCCCAACAATTGCAAATAATTGATTAGCAAACTATGTCAAACACGTGACTTCTAAAAGTCACTAAAGCCAAGAAACGTCATTATAAGATAAACAAATACCTAATGGGGTTTTCTTAATGCCAGTCAAAAATCTCGAGACATGAAATAATTCAAGTCAATTCTTAAGCATAAGAAACTATTCTTTCTAGATAACTATATCCAAAACAAATATCTATTTAGATTACTAATCGTGACTTAGTAACTAAGTCACTAACCATCTTGATTTTTCGAGAAAATCGGAAAAATAGTTATCGATGGTTTGTACTAATCTAACAATATCTAAGTCTACTGTCATTCTAGAACCTATTCTAGAAATACGCAACCATAAGTAAAGTCAGAAAACATATTCAAGTAATATGCATGCAATGGATTAGAAGTATAATTCTATAAACAATATAGAATAAAGGAAAACAAAAGTAGCAAATTCCATAAAATTACACACTGCTTTGCTTTAGTTATGGATTTTTAACCCAGCAGTGTCTCCTACTACTTTATGTAATACCGTAATCCCCAATGGAGAATGGGAATTCAATAATTAAATCGAATTCCATAGTGAGATTAGGATCCCATGAATATATTTCGACTCACAGCTTTAGCACGGTCTCGCGTACGTATATTCATTAGGTAGACAACTCATTGTCAATCACTCACCAGTGACTCCTGATTTTGATCCTGACCGTTTCTCGTTATGACAGCTTTGGCACGTTCACAAGGAGGCGTATCAAGGCTTCACTTGCCAATGACAAACTCAAGCTACCGATTAGTCCTGACAGCTTTGGCACGTTCAGGATTTCCACTTTCACTTGAATATGTCTAGTATCAATATACAACCGGCATGGATAAAATTCTATCAACTACACCCTCACTGCTTTGGCACGATCTCGGATGCAGCCATAGAAAGTTACCCATAAACCGTATTGACAAGACGGACCAAAAAACATGCATCCAATACACGTTACTTTAACAGCCTTATTTTAAGCGGGGATATTCCTCAAGAAAGCATTGCTCTACATCAAATGCAGAATTTAATCTAGATCAACTTCTAAACATTTCAATTCTACCTTAGAAAACATAACAAAACTTAACCATTAAATTTCAGTCACGTTTTCCGTTAGCGTAGAACCGAAAAGTCAAGAAATATCTAAATTACATGCATGTGCGAACATCAAAATTGGATCATATATCATATATAAAGAATGATTAATGTAATGGATGAAGTATCAGACTTGCTCTCATATCATTTTTGTTGGGGTTTTGGGCTAAGGACGCGGCGGAAGCGCGATTGGGGTGAAATCATAATTTTAAAACTTTTCAAATTACCGAACAAATTATTCAAAATCCAATATGAATAATTTATTCATATTTCACCTAAAAATGTTTATTCGATATCAAATAACGACATAAACAACTAAGAAACGTCGCGATAGTTTTTACGAAAATATTTTTCCGTAAAATGGCATAAAACACATTTTTGACTGAACCGACCACCCAACAGTTATGGAGACTGCCCAGTTCAGCCCCAATAGTATTAGGGAAGTTCATGGTCTGCCCGAACAATGACTAATTCACTGTTTGGATAGCTGTCACCTGGTTGGCTCAAAAGTCACCCGGTAACGCCGTTTTTCACCGTTTTTGTTAATTTCAACTCCGAAACAATTTCCGGCAATTGTTCCAACTCCAAAAACAAATCCAATATATTCATAAGACATATTTTTCATCACCAAATTTCCATATTTTTAGGTCAAAACAGTGAGCACAAAAACAATCCATTTAATATGCTTTAAATCCAATTTTAGCAAGATTAATCTAATTAATCAAAACACAAATCAAAGTCACCACACATGAAGCACCCAAGAACAATTCTAGGCATTACAAGAGTGGTCATAACACTATAGAATGGCAACATATCATCAAATGATTAAATTGGACTAATATTATAATAATATCAACCAAATCAACTTCACACATTCATCATGCTTCCTATTCCATCCACCAAAACCAAAGCCCCAATTTTCAACAAGTAAAGAAACCATAGAACTATTCTAGGAACAAAAGAACAAGAAAAGAAATTTTCTAAACTCAAGAGTATCAAAGATTACCTCTTAGTCTTCAATTTTCTAAGTTTTTTCTTGTGTTTTTCTTCATTTTTCAACTTGAATCATCAAGCAACTTTGGAACCCATTTTCTTTTGAAGCTTTCGGCCAAGGAGGAAGAAGATGGAAAAAGAAACAAATTTTTTTACTCTAAATAGATCGGTGACGTGACTGCCATCAAAGTGTGGAGGATAACTCATATATCCCAATGTGGTATCTCAAGTCGAAGGACCACTATGCTCGCTCAACTCAAGAAGATTCCTATTGACGTTGGTGTACCATCTATTAGGAAATCTTCAGTGAGTCATTCAGTGTTTATCAAATAAACACCTAAATGTCTATATGAGTCTTCTGAGACTCATGGTTCATTGGGATAAACCATCGGACCAAGTCACGATATACGACATGTATTGGTCTCAGTGAATTTTACTAACCACCTGTGTTAGTAAATCTTGACCAGGAACTTTATTTAAGGATATACATCTTATAGTGCGCTTCCCAATGTCAATTACAAACTACGTTGTAACTGTGCGCTACATTATAAATCCTAGGGTCTTTGTCTAATATACACGTATCACTAAATCAGATTTAGTTTCAATATAATCATAATCAGATATCTAATCGCAATTAGATCGAATATGTGTATAAAAGACAAGAGGTGCTACCATTAAATAAGTAATATTATGGAAAATGGAATTGCTCGTATTCATGAATCAGACATAAATACGATCCGGATTGGCACTCTGAGCACCAACCCTAACAGCTGGGTGATGAGCGGAAAATATATCAATATTTACCACCCATTTTACTTAATATTTTGAATAGTTTCTCGAGTTTTGTGAACGTTTTGATGTGTTTTTATTTGATTTGCAAATAAATAAGAGATCAGGACTCAATAGAATCAAGTCGAGGCTAAAACAACGAAATATAGATGAAAAATGGTAAAATTGGAATTTCAGCATGAACGCATCGCGACGCGCAAGCCTTTGGCGTTGCGACGCCAAGTCAAATCAGCACCGAAAGCGTACTTTGTTGACACGGGTCATTTTTGAAGTCTATAAATAGCAGACCAAATTAGATGTAAAATTCATGCTTTTTTCTGAGGTTTCTCTGGAAAACTTAGAAGAAAGTATCTTGTGTGTTTATTTAAGCTTTCTTGTATTTACTTTTTATTTTAGTAATAAAATTCTATTTGTTTTTATTCATAGCATGAGTAGGTAACTTCTTTCTACTGGAGTAAATGGTGAAGCTTTTAATATGATAAGGTATATTAATCTCACTTATTTTATAATATAGAAATTATAATTTGATATCGCCTATATAACTGGTTTTATTTATTTGACATAACTGGATACCATCTATATGGTCGGTCTTTAGGTGACAGATGAATACCGCCTATATGGCTGGTTTATGGACAAATAATAACACCGCCTTTGTGGCTGGTTTGACTTAATTAATCGGATAACACTGACAATTTTTATATTATAATAATGTGAGATTTCTACATTTGAAATATTAAAAGTGGATCCCCTAACTCTAGCATTTTATTTTATTGTTTTAACTTTTAATTTTCTTATTGTTTTATGATGTTTGTTTATTTATTTGTTTAGTAATCTTAGGAATGTGTTGTAACTAAATACATTATATATGGTTGTGATTAATTCCAATATCAATGATTTTATAAGTTGATTTATCTTGTGTCTTGTGTGATGTTTTGGCTTATTTTTTGAGTCTTAGTCTTAATACTTCTTGTTGATTGGCCACTAATAAGATTGATGTGGTAAACTTAAAATGAACTTGATGAATGGATTTTAGGTTTCAGTCTCATAATCTCACCTTAGAGATTTCCTTCCAGGATAGACATATACCTGTCGGGCTTGGGTAGCCATAATTGGAACTTGATCTTAATGAATTCAGAGTTTCTTAATTAACATAGACATATAGTTAATTGGGTTACTTTGGGTGTTTGCCTTCGACCATCGACATATGCTTTTGCATATTTTCGTGTTCCAGGTTAATAAACCAACATATTACACAAATATAAGATAATCACTTCAACTTTAGAAGAATAGTGGAAGGATTCACAACCCTAGATAGTTTCATATTATTGATTATTTTTAGAATTTACCTTTGTTTTGTTTTATTATAGATAAAATCACCATCCTACCAAAAATCAATTTTAATTAGATACTTGTATAAATTTAGCTTCAATAATTAATAGCATAAGTAATAAGTCCTCATGGGATCGATACATTTTATACTACTTGAATGATACGTGCGCTTGGATTACATGTGTGATTTCATCGATCAAGTTTTTGGCGCCGTTGTCGGAGACTTATTTATCTTTTACGATTAATTTTGAGGTTAGATATTTTACTTGTGTCTAAGAATTTTACTTATTTTTATTGTTTCTTGTGTTTCAGGTTCACAGACACTACATGAGAAGAAAAAGAAGCTTTGAAATCCATCCGATTGACCCATAAATTGATAGAAATCTCAACCAATTAAGAAGGGAAAGACGAGAAGATCAAAAAGCAAGATCAACATGAACAATCAAGAACCTGAACCTTTGGAAGTAGCACAACCAATTCCCATTCGAGACAGAACAATTCTGGTGGTTGACGGCTTCATATCATGCATTGTATTTCCACTCTTACCTGCAAATACGTGTGACATCAAAACATGCATTCAAATGATAAATCAATCAGTGCGGGTTTGGGGGAAGTGCAATTGAAGACCCCAATGCCCACATCAGCAACTTCCTGGATGTTTGTGGCACATTAAACTACAACGGAGGGGCAGAAAAAGCAATGTGTCAGCGTGTGTTCCCATATTCCTTGAAAGACAGAGCTAAGGGTTGGCTCCATTCACTACCAGCAGGTTCCATAACAACTTAGAATAACCTTGCCACCAAGTTCCTTGCAAAATAATTTCCCCCAGCCAGAACAGTAAAGTTGAGAAAGAACATCACATACTTTGTGGAACATGACTCAGAATCCCTATGTGAAGCATGGGAAATATATAAGGAACTGCTTCGAAAATTTCCTCACCATGAGATTGCAAAGTGGTTACAAGTCCAAACCTTATATAATGGGCTTTCTAGATTGATGAAAATTACAATAGATGCTGTTGTTGGATGAGCATTAATGGCAAAAGGAGAAGATCAAGCTTGATACTTAATAGAAGAAATGGCGAACAATAATTCATTGTGGACAACAGAGAGGAGTATGATCCATTGAGTAGCAGAAATCGATGAAGTAGGGATCAACACAGCTGTGAATACCGAGCTGGATCAAATATACAAATTCCTGGAAACTCTTAGCATGCAAGTTGTGAACATTACTGGATCCACAAGTGCACCATATGCAGGAGTACCAGAGGCAGAATCTCACAACCCACATTATGAGTCTGTGAACTATTTTAGCAACTTCAACAGACAATGAAACAATCCATACTCCAATACCTATAACCCAGGTTGGAGGAATCATCCCAACTTCGCATTGAGTAATACTACTGGGCAGAGATCTCATGAAAGGAACAATCTTCCACTTGGATTCCAACAGCAGAATAAAGGACAGGGGTATGAAAAGAAGCCATGAATAGAAGATTTGCTTGCATAGATGATCAAAAAGCAAGAAGCTAAATATGGCGCTATGTTTCAAAGCGAAGCAGCATCTTTAAAGGCACTAGAGAATCAATTGGGATAACTGGCCAATTCTCAAAGTTACAGACCACAAGGTACCCTTCATAGCGACACAAAACCAAATCCAAGGAGCAGAGGGAAGGAGCAATGTCAAGTTATCACCTTGAAAAGCCCCATTGAAATTAATAAAGTTGTTAGAATCAAAGCATCTATTGAGGAAGTTCCAAAAGAAAGCAATAAAGTAGATCCAAAGAAGGAGGAAAAGGAATAAAAAAAATGATCGAGAAAGATTTACCACCACCTTTTCCGCAGCGTCTCCAGAAGCGTAAACTGGACAAATAATTCTATTGAATCTTGGAGATTTTCAAAAAGCTGCACATCAAC
This sequence comes from Zanthoxylum bungeanum, assembly GCA_019454045.1. Lineage (NCBI taxonomy): Eukaryota > Viridiplantae > Streptophyta > Magnoliopsida > Sapindales > Rutaceae > Zanthoxylum > Zanthoxylum bungeanum. The sequence goes on from SKCR01001260.1 coordinate 206,711, forward strand.
GTTACATTTACAAAAGCGTTGGAGCAGATGCCCAGTTATGTTAAATTCTTGAAGTATATTTTATCAAGAAAGCGAATATTGGGTGATTTTGAAACTATAGCACTTACAGAAGAATGCAGCGCCATCATTCAGAGGAAGCTCCCCCCAAAATTGAACGATCTTGACAGTTTCACCATCCCTTGCACCATAGAGAACCATTACTTTGGTAAGGCTTTATGTGATTTGGTTGCTGTAGGACACAGAAATCGACGACGATGTTCCGGGCTTGCGGCCCGGTCGGGAGTATGGAGTAGCCCGCGGGGTACTAAACCGGAGAAATAAAAATGGAGTCGCCACCCGGTGTGAACCGGGAAAATGATTTAAGGCCGCACCCACCCCTCGCAAGGGAAGACCTCAAACCGTTGGGTTTGGAATGGTCTCTTACTTATGCCACTTGTAATGAAATGATTTATGCAATAATTTAATCGGTTCTACGCAACATATATTTCCAAGAGTATTCTATTTTTAAGTTCACATGCATGAAAATAAAGCTCATATCTAAGTTTGCATACATAGAAGTAAGTGAAATAAAGGCAAGCATACAATCTCATGAACACATTAAGTAGATAGATACGGGAATATAAATAAATGATAACAGTAAAAGTGTCAATAATGAAATGAAATGATTAATTATGTAATGCGAAAGAAATTACCAAAGAAGCAGACCTGCATGAAATGTGATGAAAAGAAATATGTTCACTGTATGTGCGTTCGTGTAGCATTTGAAAACGCGTTCGAACGTTAAACAGAATGTTCGCGTTCATATAGCATTTGAGAACGAGTTCGAACGGGATAAGACCTGATGCATGATAAAATAAAACACATGCGTGTTCGAGTAGTGTTCGTAAACACATTCGAACGGACTGAGACAGAATGTATACGTTCGTGTAGCGTTCGGAAACGCGTTTGAACGAGATTACCAAAATGGCATCTGAAATGACACAAACACATGCATTGATAAACAAATACACAATGTAGGACCTCGTATGCCCGATTGAACACATTTCACATTCAATCGAGTTCACTTCATCCGGCGCGGCAAAACATCACGGTAAAGGTAGCCTTTAGGCATTTCCCTCGAATAGAGGACCTTTAATCCACCCTAGTTAGCCCATGTGCATTAAATTATCAATCCATGAATAAACAAATAAATAATATGGGACCTTGTATGCCCGATTGAACACATTTCACGTTCAATCGAGTGTACCTCGTCCGGCGTGGCAAAACATCGTGGTAAAGGTAGCCTTTAGGCATTTCCCTTGAATAGAGGACCTTTAATCCACCATAGTTAGCCCATGCACACTAGAATGCAATGCATGCGTAAATAAAGCAATGATATGCAAATGGTAAATGACATAATAAATGGCGCAGCAAAACATCGTGGAAAATGTAGCCTTCAGGCATTTCCCTCGAATAAATGACCTTTAATCCACCCCAGTTAGCCCATGCGCATTATATTACAATCCATACAAATGAATGAGACAATAATTTGGAACTCCGTATGTCTGATTAAACATATCTCACATTCAATCAAACATACTTCGTCCGGTGCGGCAAAACGTCGTGGCAAAGGTAGCCCTTAGGCTTTTCATCCCTCGAAGTGGAGGACCTTTAATCCAATTTGATTTGCCCATGCACACTATATCATCAATACACAACAAAATAACATACGAAAAGTAAATGGCGGAATGTAAAATGCGAATAATAGACGAACAAGATCAAATAAAGTGAAATATTTGCCGTTTGCTCAAGTGGTACGTGAAGTTGTTTCCCAAGTACAGACCGCACTACTGTCCATTCGGATTCAGCTACGGAATTTATGTCTGAGTTTCCATTCGATATACCACAAGAGACGACACATATTCCATTCATCCAATGGCCATAGCATACATTAATCAACAATATCCATGTGAAGAAATATTGGCAAAATAAAAGAAATAAGCGAACATAAATAAAAAAGGGGTGCCCTCAGGTCTAACCTCTTAAGTCGTCTTTCGGAAGTGCGTTACACGTCTGTCGGAAGGGTTGATGCTCTGTAACTCTTCCAGTTCACTGGTTCGTTGTTTCTCTTCGTTGCCTCGCTGCTCGGGCTGCTGTTTTATTCCGTTTCACTGTTGTTTTTATTGTATTTCGGGGACTGTTTTGGACTGTTATGGAGGTAGTTTGTTGCTCGGTTTTGGTCACTGTTTTTCTGTGATTTATTGGGCAGCTGTTTCGGTAATTTGTGCCTTGTTTATTTGGTCAAGGTGTCGGCCTGTGTGTTTCCTTGTTTTCATGTGTCAGCTGGTATATTTTGGTTGTTTGCTGCTCGGTGGAGGGCTGGTTGAAGGATAGCTTAATATGGCTTGGTGATAGACAATTTGTGGCTTAAGAGCTATGTGTTCATTCGGTCCAGAAGGGTTTGTTTCACGTGAAGGGGCTGTGTGTTTGAAGGGTGCTACTGCCGATTGAAGAGTGGCTGCCTTGTGTGCGTTTTGTGCATTGCGTGAGGTGGCTGTTGGTGATGAATGAGCGAGAGAGAGACAAGTGTAGCTAGGTTTATGAGTGTTAAAGTGTGGCCAGTTTGTGGGCTGAGTGTGTGTTAGTGGATAGGAGGTAGCCGTGAGTCAATGTGTTCAGTTGGTATGATGAAAGTGCTTTATGTTTGTTTTGTTGCCGAGAGAAGAGAGCTGAGAGGATCCTAGGGTTTGGTTTGTTTGAGAGAGAGAAAATGCGTGAAGAGGGAGGAATGATTAAGGTTTTTTGTTTTGTTTTTGGTGTTTGCCGTGAGTGAGAGCTAGGAGTTTAGGGTTTTGTGTTATTTTTAAAGTGATGTATTAGGGTTATGCATGGGTTTTGAAAAGGAAACAAATCAATTAGATTAGGGATGGATTTAATTAGTTTAAAAAATGGAATGAATAATTATATTTTGGTGGGGGAATATATTTAAATTTGGTGAGTGAATTATTTAATTAAATTTAGATCTTTGGTAATTAGGAAGGTGAATTATTTAATTTTGGAATGAGATTTGTTTTGATTTAATTTAGTTTGATTTAATTTAATTTGATTTAATTTAATTTAAATTCAATTTAATTGATTTTAAATTAATTTGTGACATGTTTTTTAAATATTTTTAATTATTTTTGGATTTGGGCTTGGGTGAAATGGGCCTTGGATGGGTGCGGGGGTTTTGGGCCGAGGCTTGGTGTGTGGTTTGGTGATGTGTGGGCTTGGTGTGCGACTTGCGGGGGTTTGGGCTAAGGATGTGTTTTAAAACAGAGGTCCAACAAGCGAACCCGAAGCTAAACAAGCGAACTAAATCCAACAAAAATGTCAATTCTTGATTCTTCCCTTCCGACGTCTGTTTCCCGCGACTTCCACAATTTAAAGAGATAGTGTCTCCATGTGAGACTCATCATCGGGACTTATATGCAAAAATACAGTGCCTACAGTCGCCCCCACTTTGATGGGACTTGTGTAGTGTGTGACAGTGACAATCCTATCAAATTTGTGCAATGCATTTTTACTTACCTGGCTCGCCAGCTGCCACCTGACTTGCCTGTTGCTTCGAACTGAGTTGATTTGGTGGTGAGGTGTTGCGACCCCTGGTTCATTCCCGAACCGTTACTGTGATGTGGTCCATTCCCGAACTTTGACCCATTCTCGGAGTGCCATTCCGGGCTTGTTCATTCCCGAACTGTGTTCCATTCTGGGAGTGCCATTCCCGGTGTAGGACACAGAACTTGACGACGCTGTTCTAGGCTCGCGGCCTAGTTGGGAGTACGAAATAACATGGAGTCGCCACCCGGTGTGAACCGGGACAAAGATTTAAGGTCGCACTCACCCCTCGCAAGGGAAGACCTCAAACCGTTGGGTTCGGAATGGTCCCTTACTTATGTCACTTGTGATGATATAATTTGTGCAATAAATCAACCGAGTCTACTCGATAATCATGCTCAATGGTACTTAGATCTAATATGCATTCGTCAAAATAAATCTTATTCTAAGTTTGCATGCTTGAAAGTAAGTCTTTAAACGGAAAACACATAAAATCCCACATTGAGCATATTGAGCCATTAAACCGAAATAAACAAACAACTATTTAAACATTAATCATAAACTAAACGAAACATCATGCATAAAGAATAAAGAAACAACATGCCTAAATAACATAATCATGCTTTGAAAATTAAATAATAAACTAAACTAAATCATGCTTTAAACAATAAATAAACAACCTACGAATTATAACATGCTCAAATATAAATTTGGATGAGACGAAACATGTGTCTCTTAAGTGGTACGTGGCGTTGTATCCCGAGTGCAGACCGCAATACCGTCCATTCGGAATCGGCTACGGAATTTACGTCCGGGTTTCCATCCGATATACCACAAAAGGGAACACATACTCCGCTCATCCAACAATCACATCATGCCTCAAACGACTCTCATGCGATAATACTTTCAAAATAAATAAAATAAAACGAAAGAAGATAAGTGAAAAGGTGTCCTCAGGTCTAACCTCTTTTGTCATCTCACGAAAGGGCGTTACACGGCCGTCGGAAGGGAGAATACTCCGCAACTTTTCTGGTTCACTAATCCAACATTTTTCCTCGCTGTTTCGCTGTTCGGGTTGCTATTTTAACTCCGTTTCGCTGCTGTTTTCATTGTATTTTCGAGTCGCTGTTTTAAGGTAATTTAGAGACGGTTTTGGCGGTTATTTGGACCAGTTTGGACTGCAGTTTTGGAAGGGTTCCAGGGGCATTTTTTGTCACGGTTTTGGGCAGTTTTCAGTGGTGTTTTGCGGAAGTTTAGATAGTGCAGTGAAGGGAATTTATGCGGTTGTTTTGGGTGTTTATGAGGCAGTGAGTTAGGTGATTTGGGGACAATTTTCACGGCAGGTTGAAGGGATTTTTGAGGGCTATTTGCGCTGATTGAAGAGGCAGATGATGGAGAGGGCTGAGCTGCGTGAAGGCTATGAAGGTTGGTCAGAAGGTTGCTGCTCAACGGCTGCTTATGGTGTGTTTGAGGGCTGTCCACTGGCAGTTTTGTGTGCGTGTGTCTGTTTGTGGCAATTGTGAGTGGTGTGAATATATGCGTGGGTTGAGCAGTGGCGTGCAGGCTTATTGTTACGTGGGGCAAGGGGCTGTCGCATGAAGGGTTCACTTTAGGGTTTTAGTGTGAAGAATGAATGGTAGGTTAGGGTTTATTCTTGTCGGCCATGTTGCTACGTGTGTGTGTGTATTTTGTGGACAATCAGTGCGTGGAGTGGAGGCAGTTTCACGTTTATTCTGCTAGCTCTGTGTGTTGGTTTAGGGTTTAGGCTGGTGGGTGAATAGGTTTTGCGATTTGTTGTAGGCGTGAGATCAGAGAGAAGGAGTGCAATTGGCTTATATGTGTGGGGCGTGAATGTGGTGAATTAGCTATTAGGGTTTTGTCTTACGGTTTTAGAGAGAGAGGGAAGAAAGGGTGGAGTGAGAGGCCGAGAGAGATAGAGTGTATTTTAGGGTTTCTTTGTGGTTTCTTAGAGAGAAAGAAGACGTGAAGGCTAGAGAGAGAAAGGGCTAGAGAAAGAGAGGAGGGGCGTGAATGAGAAGGGAATGCTAGCCGTGAAGGGTTTGGTGTGAAGTTGGCAGGTGCTTGTACGTGGGTGAGTGTTTTGAAGGCAGTGAGTGGGTGTGTGAAGCGGTGAAGGGTTTGTGCTTGGGTGTTTATGCTGAGTGAAGGGTTGTGTTGCCGAGAGTGAGATGTGAGGGCTGATGACGTTGAATGGAGGGTGCATGGGCTGTGAAGAAAGAAGACAGAAGACTGTGTGTGTTCTTTTGTTGGAGGCGTGAGCAGTTGGTGAATTAGGGTTGCCGAGTCGAGAGAAGATGGTGACGCCGTGTGTGAGTGAGGGAGTTGTTGGTCGGTTGGATGGAAGGTTTTAGGGTTTTGGTTGACAGAATTGTATGCGTGTGTTGAGTGAGGGAGGAGAGGGGTTGCAAGAGTTGAGAATGTGTTATTTTTATAGTGATTCATTAGGGTTTGCATGGATTTTAAAAAGGAAAGAAATCAAGTAATTTAATTTGTGTTTAATTTTAATTATTTAAGGCAAGAAATTATTTTATTTTGGTGGGTGATTTAATTAAAATTAGGAAGTGATTTATTTTAATTTTGGAATTTAGTTTAATTAGATTTTAATTTAATTTAATTGGTTTTAATTGGTTTTAATTTAATTTAATTTAATTTAATTTAAGTTTAATTTGTGACATGTATTTTAAATGTTTTAATTATTTAATTTGTGAGATGTGTCTTAAATGTTTTAATTATTTTTGGATTGGGTTTAGTGTGTTTAAAAACAGAGGTCCAACAAGCGAACCCGAAGTGAAACAAACGAGTTAAATCTGACAAAATGCTAATTTCCAACTTTACCCTTCCAACGTCCGTTTCCCGCGGCTTCCACAACTAAAGAGGTAGTGTCTCCATACGAGACTCATCATCGGGCCTTATATGCAAAAATGCAGTGCCTACAGTCGCCCCCACTTTGATGGGACTTGTGCAGTGTGTGACAATGACAAGCCTATCAAAGTACGTGCAATGCATTTTTACTTATCTGGCTCGCCAGCTGCCACCTGGTCTGCCTGCTGCTTTGAACTGAGTTGATATGGTGGCGAGGTGCCTCGACCCCTGGGCTTTGTTCCCGAACCACCGAATGTGAACTGTGATGATGATGCAGTGGGCCCTCGACCCTAGGACGCATCCCGGAACTGCAACCGACAACGGGGGCACCTCGACCCTAGGCACCTCGACCCAACACCGCTGACAATAGGGACCTCGCCCTCGAACTGATGATGTAGTGGGCACCTCGACCCTGGGCACCTCGACCCGGAACTACAACCGACAACGAGGGCACCTCGACCCAACACCGCTGACAATAGGGACCTCGCCCTTGAACTAATGATGTAGTGGGCACCTCGACCCGGAACTACAACCGATAACGGGGGCACCTCGACCCAACACCGCTGCCAATAGGGACCTCGCCCTCGAACTGATGATGCAGTGGGCACCTCGACCCTGGGCACCTCGACCCGGAACTACAACCGTCAACAGGGGCACCTCGACCCTGAGCACCTCGACCCAACACCGCTGACAATGTGGGCCTCGCCCTCAAACTGATGATGTAGTGGGCACCTCGACCGTGGGACGCATCCCGGAACTACAATCGACAACAGGGGCACCTCGACCCTGGGCACCTCGACCCAACACCGCTGACAATAGGGACCTCGCCATCAATATGATGATATAGTGGGCACCTCGACCCTGGGACGCATCCCGGAACTACAACCGACAACGGGGGCACCTCGACCCAATACCGCTGACAATAGGGACCTCGCCCTCAATATGATGATGTAGTGGGCACCTCGACCCTGGGACGCATCCCGGAACTACAACCGACAACGGGGGCACCTCGACCCGACCCAACACCGCTGAAAATAGGGACCTCGCCCTCAACCTGATGATGACGTGGGCCTCGCCCCCAAAACTGATACTGATGTGGACCTCGCCCTTAATTGATACTGATATGGGCCTCGCCCTCAACTGATACTGATGTGGGCCTCGCCCCAAAACTGATATTGACGTGGGCCTCACCCCAAAACTGATACTGATGTGGGCCTCGCCCTAGGACGCATCCCCAGAACTGACTCTGATGATGCGTGGGCCTCAACCCTGAACTGATACTGATGTGGTCCCCGCCCCCAAACTGATACTGATGTGGGCCTCGCCCTGGGACTCATCCCTAAAACTGATACTGACATGGTCCTCAACCCTGGGACTCATCCTTAAGCTGATACTGATGTGGGCCTCGACCCTTGCTCCATGCTCAAACTGATACTAATGTGGGCCTCGCCCCAAGCTGAAACTAATGTGGGCCTCGCCCCAAACTGATGCTGATGTGGGCCTCGCCCCCAAACTGACACTGATGCGGGCCTCGCCCCAAACTGATATGGGCCTCGCCCCAAACTGATACTAATGTGGGCCTCGCCCCCAGAATGCCGTACCCGGCAGAAACTAATCTGATGTAATGTGGGCCTCGCCCCCAGAATGCCATACCCGGCAAACTGATACTGAGCCAATGCGGGCCTCGCCCCCAGAATGCCATACCCGGCAATGCTGATACTGATGCTAATGTGGGCCTCGCCCCCAGACTGATGCTGATGTGGGCCTCGCCCCCATACTGATGCTGATGTGGGCCTCGCCCCCAGAATGATGCTGATGTGGACCTCGGTCCTGGGATTCATTCCAAATTCTGACGATGTGGGCCTCGGCCCTGGGATTCATTCCTTGATTCATTCCAAATTCTGACGACGTGGGCCTCGGCCCTAGGATTCAGTCCCAAAACTGGTATTGATGCAGGCCTCGACCCTGGGACGCATCCCTAAAACTGACAATATGGGCCTCAACCCTGGGACTCATCCCCAAAACTGAAACTGATATGGGCCTCAACCCTGGGATTCATCCCCAAAACTACTACTCATATGTTGCTGATTCTGGTTGGTTTGTCTTTGCCGCTTTCTCTTTTCCTTCTTTGAAACCTGTGAATAAAAAACAACCACAAAAAAGAATGCAAAATATTTACGTGTATGCATGCATGCATGAATGAATTTCCTATTCCGTTGGGTTAGGTCTTCCACCAGTTCTCCAGGCGACTGCTCAGTCTTCTCTCTGGTCTCATGACTCAATATCTTGTTATGTCCTTGCTTCACGGTGTGGTAGACTGGTCACCCCCAGTCTTGGTTTAGCTTTCTGCTCTCCGCTGTTTGTACTTGGTCAAGATGAACCATATGGTGGGGCCTTTCTATATCATCATGCTATATCACATGCTACGAAATAGTCCCAATAGTTATACATATCATTGTCCTCAAAGAATGCTCAGTAATGAAACCAGAGAACCTTCAAAACATTCAATGCAACTCAAATCCAAGTCTTTGAATAAGTGATCTAAGCCAGACTCAAAGTGTGTGTGTGCAAAGGTTCTTTCACAGCTTGATCCTTAAGTAAGCCAACTCAATGATTTTGTTTCAAAAATCGGGATCGATGGGTCAAACCAACCTAGATGTCTCAATTATGCCTGCAGTTGCTTTTCTGTGCTCAATGTGGTATGGTTTTCTTTCTCTTATGTCTCATTTTTTTTCTTTTCATTTTGAACTTTTTTTTTTCAACACACCTACCCTTTAAGGTAGCATTTCTCCTCATGGTGGTCCTAATACTCGCCCATGGGTAGCTTCACGCTTATTGGTTATAGGTGGTTCAATTCTTTTCTTTAGAGACTTTTCTTTCATTTTCAGCCATACCACACATCATAACATAAGCAAATCAAGATAGACATCTAAGCAAATGGTCATTCACCGACCTACAATTTTTCAACTAGTCACCTTGCCAACTACTCAGGTTTTCACCGCTAAGAACCTATAGTGAAGTGCTTACGAGTCTAACATATATCAATTATTCAAAGTATCAGATAAAAGCGCATCAAGAGTTTATCGTTTCTAAGATTTCTCCCTAAAGCAATCAATTTCATCATCGGACTTATGTCTAACTATCAAGGACTAAAAACAAACAAATTTTTTTTTCTTCTCTGTTTTTTTTGAAGGCCTCCCCAATGGTCTTTCTATCATTGCCGTAAATTTCTCTGTTTCTCGATTTCCTTTTCCTCGCTATCCAAGTTTGCTAAACTCCTATTGACAAACCTTCTTTTAACCCCCAACCCAACGGATATCCATGATGGCTTGTAAGATACAGGGTTAACATGATGCGGGTATGCATGAGATACATGAGATGCGTGCGATGCATGGAACAAACAGGTCGGCCCATTATCATTTTAAAGTGTTCAATCATACTATCGCGCTGTGTAAACTTGTCCCAGTTGAAAAGGCCCAACATGTTTACACTTTTGCTATAACGTGGCTAAACGACTTCAAATGATACGAGGCCTAAACATAAAATAGCCCATCGGCATTTTAGAAGCTTTTGGCCCAATTGTCAAATGACACGAACTCGTCCCAATTTAAATGGCCCAACAAGTTCACATCTTTTTGACAAGTGGTCCAACTAGATCCAAATGACGACGGTCCAAAACACAAACATAAAACAAATAATTTCTATTAGTTTTACGACTAAGGTTCACATGTGGGTTTACGAGAGTGCGGACAAAGGCTCTCGCTGACGAAGGCTCTCGCTGACAATGCCTTTAACTAAACCCCTTCAACCCACTGTAGATAGGTTAATTAACGCACAAATCCAAACATTACAAGACATTATTTTGGGGCTGATTCTCTATCCCCAATGGAATCGCCAGACTGTAGGACACAGAACTTGACGGCGCTGTTCTAGGCTCGCGGCCTAATTGGGAGTACGAAATAACATGGAGTCGCCACCCGGTGTGGACCGGGACAAAGATTTAAGGTCGCACTCACCCCTCGCAAGGGAAGACCTCAAACCGTTGGGTTCGGAATGGTCCCTTACTTATGTCACTTGTGATGATATAATTTGTGCAATAAATCAACCGAGTCTACTCGATAATCATGCTCAAGGGTACTTAGATCTAATATGCATTCGTAAAAATAAATCTTATTCTAAGTTTGCATGCTTGAAAGTAAGTCTTTAAACGGAAAACACATAAAATCCCACATTGAGCATATTGAGCCATTAAACCGAAATAAACAAACAACTATTTAAACATTAATCATAAACTAAACGAAACATCATGCATAAAGAATAAAGAAACAACATGCCTAAATAACATAATCATGCTTTGAAAATTAAATAATAAACTAAACTAAGTCATGCTTTAAACAATAAATAACAACCTACGAATTATAACATGCTCAAATATAAATTTGGATGAGACGAAACATGTGTCTCTTAAGTGGTACGTGGCGTTTTATCCCGAGTGCAGACCGCAATACCGTCCATTCGGAATCGGCTACAGAATTTACGTCCGGGTTTCCATCCGATATACCACAAAAGGGAACACATACTCCGCTCATCCAACAATCACATCATGCCTCAAACGACTCTCATGCGATAATACTTTCAAAATAAATAAAATAAAACGAAAGAAGATAAGTGAAAAGGTGTCCTCAGGTCTAACCTCTTTTGTCATCTCACGAAAGGGCGTCACAACGGCCGTCGGAAGGGAGAATACTCTGCAACTTTTCTGGTTCACTAATCCAACATTTTTCCTCGCTGTTTCGCTGTTCGGGTTGCTATTTTAACTCCGTTTCGCTGCTGTTTTCATTGTATTTTCGAGTCGCTGTTTTAAGGTAATTTAGAGACGGTTTTTGGCGGTTATTTGGACCAGTTTGGACTGCAGTTTTGGAAGGGTTCCAGGGGCATTTTTTGTCACTGTTTTGGGCAGTTTTCAGTGGTGTTTTGCGGAAGTTTAGATAGTGCAGTGAAGGGAATTTATGCCGTTGTTTTTGTGTTTTTATGCGGCAGTGAGTTAGGTGATTTGGGGACAATTTTCACGGCAGGTTGAAGGGATTTTTTGAGGGCTATATGCGCTGATTGAAGAGGCATGATGGAGAGGGCTGAGCTGCGTGAAGGCTATGAAGGTTGGTCAGAAGGTTGCTGCTCAACGGCTGCTTATGGTGTGTTTGAGGGCTGTCCACTGGCAGTTTTGTGTGCGTGTGTCTGTTTGTGGCAATTGTGAGTGGTGTGAATATATGCGTGGGTTGAGCAGTGGCGTGGAGGCTTATTGTTACGTGGGGCAAGGGGCTGTCGCATGAAGGGTTCACTTTAGGGTTTTTAGTGTGAAGAATGAATGGTAGGTTAGGGTTTATTCTTGTCGGCCATGTTGCTACGTGTGTGTGTGTATTTTGTGGACAATCAGTGCGTGGAGTGGAGGCAGTTTCACGTTTATTCTGCTAGCTCTGTGTGTTGGTTTAGGGTTTAGGCTGGTGGGTGAATAGGTTTTGCGATTTGTTGTAGGCGTGAGATCAGAGAGAAGGAGTGCAATTGGCTTATATGTGTGGGGCGTGAATGTGGTGAATTAGCTATTAGGGTTTTGTCTTACGTTTTAGAGAGAGAGGGAAGAAAGGGTGGAGTGACAGGCCGAGAGAGATAGAGTGTATTTTAGGGTTCTTTTGTGGTTTCTTAGAGAGAAAGAAGACGTGAAGGCTAGAGAGAGAAAGGGCTAGAGAAAGAGAGGAGGGGCGTGAATGAGAAGGGAATGCTAGCCGTGAAGGGTTTTGAGTGAAGTTGGCAGGTGCTTGTACGTGGGTGAGTGTTTTGAAGGCAGTGAGTGGGTTGTGTGAAGTGGTGAAGGGTTTGTGCTTGGGTGTTTATGCTGAGTGAAGGGTTGTGTTGCCGAGAGTGAGATGTGAGGGCTGATGACGTTGAATGGAGGGTGCATGGGCTGTGAAGAAAGAAGACTGTGTGTGTTCTTTTGTTGGAGGCGTGAGCAGTTGGTGAATTAGGGTTGCCGAGTCGAGAGAAGATGGTGACGCCGTGTGTGAGTGAGGGAGTTGTTGGTCGGTTGGATGGAAGGTTTTAGGGTTTTGGTTGAGAATTGTATGAGTGTGTTGAGTGAGGGAGGAGAGGGGTTGCAAGGGTTGAGAATGTGTTATTTTTATTGTGATTCATTAGGGTTTGCATGGATTTTAGAAAGGAAAGAAATCAAGTAATTTAATTTGTGTTTAATTTTAATTATTTAAGGCAAGATTATTTTATTTTGGTGGGTGTTTCAATTAAAATTAGGAAGTGATTTATTTTAATTTTGGAATTTAGTTTAATTAGATTTTAATTTAATTTAATTGGTTTTAATTGGTTTTAATTTAATTTTAATTTGAGTTTAATTTGTGACATGTATTTTAAATGTTTTAATTATTTAATTTGTGAGATGTGTTTTAAATGTTTTAATTATTTTGGATTGGGTTTGGTGTGTTTAAAAACAGAGGTCCAACAAGCGAACCCGAAGTGAAACAAGCGAGTTAAATCTGACAAAATGCTAATTTCCAACTTTACCCTTCCAACGTCCGTTTCCCGCGGCTTCCACAACTAAAGAGGTAGTGTCTCCATACGACACTCATCATCAGGCCTTATATGCAAAAATGCAGTGCCTACACCCGGCTTGTTCATTCTCGAACTGTGTTCCATTCTCGGAGTGCCATTCCCGGCTTGTTCATTCCCGAACTGTGTTTCCATTCTCGGAGTGCCATTCCCGGCTTGTTCATTCTCAAACTGTGTTTCCATTCTCGGAGTGCCATTCCCTTCCCGGCTTGTTCATTCCCATTGTGTTTCCATTCTCGGACTGCCATTCCCAGCTTGTTCATTCCCGAACTGTGTTCCATTCTCAGAGTGCCATTCCCAGTGTAGAACATAGAAATTGGCGACACTATTCCAGGCTCGCGGCTCGGTCGGGAGTACGGAGTAGCCCGCAGGGGACTAACAAACCGGAGAATAAAGGAGTCGCCACCCAGTGTGAACTGGGAAATGATTTAAGGCCGCACTCACCCCTCGCAAGGGAAGACCTCAAACCGTTGGGTTCAGAATTGTCCCTTACTTATGTCATTTGTAATGAACGGATTTTTGCAATAATTTAACCAAGTCTACGCAACATACATTTGCAAAGTAATCTACATCTAAATTCATATACGGTCTAAATCTAAGTTTGCATGCATAAAAAATAAATTGAAATAGCGGTAAATACACAACTCATGAATATCTTAAATTAACACATGCAGAATAAATATGTGACCAAGGAATTTGGCCGTTCTCAATGTAGGACCTCGCATACCCGGTTGGACGTATTCTACGTCAACCAAGCATGCCGTGTCTAGGACGACAAAATCAATATAATAAAGGGTGCCCTCAGGTCTTACCTTTTAGGTCACTTTTCGAGAGTGCATTTCACGATGCCAGAAGGATTATCGTTTCCGGTGTTTTTACTGGTTCACTATTTCCGCTGTTTCCACTGGTTCCCTGTTTACACTGTTTTGTCTATTTTCACTCACTGTTTCTGCTCACTATTTTCTTTCACTATTTCTGCTCGCTGTTTTCTCTGCTTTCACTCGCTATTTCTGCTCGCTATTTTCTCTATTTTTTACTGTAGTTTTCAGTATACTTTTGGGTCGGTTTTGAGATGATTTTTGGGGCAGTTTTCGGTCTCGATTTTGACTGTTTTGGTCACACTTTTGTTCACTGTTTTGGTGGTTTTTGGGCTCGGTCTTCGAGATTTTTTTTTGTTGTGTTTTGTTTCACGTCCAAGGCTGTTTTGGATTATTATCGATTGAAGGTTGTTCTTGTTTATTTGTGTGTGTCGGCGGTGGGGTCAAGGGGCAAAGGAGAGTGTGGCGTGAGTGGAGAAGGTTTTATATTTGTCAGTGTGTGGCTTATGCGTGTGGCTTGTTTCAGTAGGTGGAGGCTTTGTTGGGTTTCTAGTTAGTCCCAAGATCAATTTCAAGCATGAAACAAGTGCGAATACAACAAAGAAGTATGACGGAATCATACTTACATTGATCGGCTTTTGCGATACGAGGAACAACAAAAATCTTCAAGCTTTTTATCCATGATGCTCACGGTTTCGCTCCAAATTTTATGCTCCAATTTTTCGGTCCTTCAAGCTCCAAGCTTAGTATGCATTCCATGCCCACGGATGGGTTTCCCTATCACCTTCGTAAGACTCCAGATGTGTACTAGCACTCGGAAAAATTTGCCGCAAATCTTTCCTTGCTTCTCCTTCAAGTCTCGGCATTTGCAGATTTTTGAAGAAGAAATGGCCCAAGGCCGAGAGAGTGAAGAGAGGAGCGGAGAGAAAAAAAATGTGATAAGTGTGGTGTGTATTAGATTTCAAAAAACTAATGCCAAATTCACTTTCCAAAAGTCCAAGGCATTAAAGCCATTCAACCATCACCATCAATCACTCAAAAGTGACTAGTTGTCACATCACTCAAAGTGACTAGACATCACATCAATCAAAGTGACTAATGATTTGATGCTTGATGTGACTTGTGGGCCGCACTTAAATTCGCAATGCGAGTGGCTCGCAAACACTCCCGAGCTCGGGTTCGCTAATTCCGAATTAACGAATTTTCCGTTGCGACGTAATTAAATCAAATTTAATTAAATAATTATGCCTAGTAAAATTACTATTCACGTCGCTGACGAATTATTTCTAAATTAACTCGTTTGCCCGAATAAAAATCTAATTTTAATTCCGCGTCGAAATCCAATTTCGTATAATATATCGAATATATTATATTATCGATTAATTCCAAATTAATCATTCTCTCTCTTTAAATAATATTTTATCCCAGATAAAATATCTCCGTAATTAATCCCAGATTAATATTCTCTCTCTTTTAATTAATCCCAGATTAATAAAGTGCGAGTCATACGTCATCGATGAATCTTCGGGAAGCGACCCATGAGATCCCCGGATATGTTGGCAGTAAATCCGGTCGTCAGACTATCTGAACCTGTACGTACCTACTACTACGTTTTTACTGATTTAAAAGATATGGTTGGCTTCTAGCAAAGCACCGTGCCTAACCAATTCTCCAGAAATATTCTTAAATGAATATGTAATCTGTATTAGGCGTAGTATACATAGTATTGCATATTACGATCCAGTATCGGATGTCACGTGCAAGGCCTGGGGCAGGAATTGTGTCTGCCCCGTACGAAGCACATATCAGATCTCTGATAATTAGTCTCTATAATCGGATAATCATGACCTAGTCATATTATCCCGATGACTGCAGTACATAAGAGCACCAGTTCCGTATCCTACGTGATCATCATCTCTACTATGACTAGAGTGATACTTCCATCTTGACATCACACCCAATACACTACGATTCTTAATATACCCAGAAGAGGCGTACACAGAACCTGTTAAAGCCCTGGACGACCAAAACCAAAGTATATTGATTGTCGTAAGTATTAGCGGTGCAAGTCTCAAGTTAAGACCAAATAAACCTACCCTGATTCGGACATCCATAGACACATAGTCATACTACCAATGGAATTCCGAGGGGTCTATCCAGAGAGAAGTTGTTTCCATACCTTCGGTAAACACAACCTTCTATTACACTTGCATTTGTATCCTATACCCAAATATATGAGAACTATATCGTTATGCTCCCACAATGTGCACAAGTGTAATACTAGTCTATTCCGCATTATCGATTTGTAATTAGATTACCAAGATGTATAAATGATAAAAGGTCCTTATGATTAGTTCCGTATTGAGATGATAAGAGACAGCATCAATCCACGAAGGTTTAATCATTAAATATCCCTAGTCATAGTATTATCAAGATTGGACATCGATAATGCGGAATAGACTAGTATTACACTTGTGCGCGTTGTGGGAGCATAACGGCATAGTTCTCATATATTTTGGTATAAGATACTCATGCAAGTGTAATAGGAGGTTGTGTTTACCGATGGTACGGAAACAGCTTCTCTCTGGATAGACCCATCGGAATTCTATTGGTAGTATGACTATGTGTCTATGGAAGTCCGAATCAGGGTAGGTGTATTTGGTCTTAACCTGAGACTTGCACCGCTAATACTTGCGACAATCAATATACTTTGGTTTTGGTCGTCTAAGGCTTTAACAGGTTCTGTGTACGCCTTTTCTGGGTATATTGAGAATCGTAGTGTATTGGGTGTGATGTCAAGATGGAAGTATCACTCCAGTCATAGTGGAGATGATGATCATATAGGATACGTAACTGGTTCTTTTTTGTACTGCAGTCATCGGGATAATATGACTAGGTCATGATTATCTGTGACATCCGATACTGGATCGTAATACACAATTCCAGGCCCAGGCCTTGCACGTGACATCCGATACTGGATCGTAATACGCAATACTACGTATATTATATCTGATATAGATCACATATTCCTTTAAGAATATTTCTGGAGAATTGGGTAGACACGGTGCTTTGCTAGAAGCCAACCATGTCTTGTAAATCGGTAAAAATATAGTACTAGGTACGTACGTGTTCGGATAGTCCGACGACCGAATTTACTGCCAACATATCCGGGGATCTCATGGGTCGCTTCCCGAAGATTCACCGATACTACGTATTCTACGCCTGATATAACACCTTTGTTATGACTTATAGTCATTATTATCAGTTAGGAAACTTGCAGTAGTGAACCCAGTCACTTCAAGTTCTCCTTCTCCATAGTATAAGATAACATCTTCAGTTTGTCTAAGATACTAAAGGATGTTCTTAACATCAATCCAGTGACTATCACTTGGATTGGCCTGATTGTGACTCCATATGCTCAAATCATATGAGACACCAGGTCGCGTACATTTATTTCAATGTACGAGTTCTCAAAGAGTATCAACAACCTTTAGATCTATCCCAGTAGATCTTTATTCCTAGAATAAAGGTTGTTTCTCCCAAGAATTCTACGAAGAATTTTCCTAAAGCCAAGCTTTCACCGATTGTATTATGGGAATATCATTTCCAAGAAATGACATATCATCATTATTTAGGACAGTCACTGTCAGTGCGCTCCCACTAACCTCCTTATATACACAAGAATCATTTTTTTTAATTAAATCCCATTATGATTACATCAAAACGATAGTTCCAAGAACCCAATGTTTGCTTCATTCCATTCATGGATTGAATAACCTGCAAACCTTGTTTGCTAGTTTTGGTACGACAAAACCGTCAGGATGTTGTAAACATCCTCCAAAAGGTTTCCGTTTAAGGAAAGTGATTTTGACGTTCAGCTGCCATATTTCATGAATGAAACATGCAGCATCGGCAAGCATTATCCAAATGGATTTAACCATGGCAACAGATAAAAGGTTTCATCGTAATCGACACAATATTGATAACGATACCTTTTCGCTACAAGCCTAGCTTAGTACGTTGGTATGTTGCCTTCCATGTATGTCTTCCTTGAAGACTTATATAGTACCAATAGGCACAATGCCTTTCGGTACATCAACTAGTATCCAAACTTATTTGATATACATAGAATCCATTTCGGATATCATGGCACTTTTCCATAATAGGGAGTCGATACCTTGTATCACTTCCTCATACGTAGTCAGTTCGTATTCCTCAATAAGATTGACATCTTTATGAGGTGAGATCAGAAACCCATACCTCCCAGGTTGTTTTCTGACTCTCTCCGACTTACGTGGTTCTTGTGTATTCGAAGATTATTGGTATAGTTTCATCCTTGATAAACTATTTGTGTTCCATTAAGGAATCGATGTCTGGAAAAGTATTACTCTGATTTTCATCGAGTTTTACTTTTCTCCCACTTACCACTGCATATAGGTATTCCTCTTAGGAAATCCGCATGGCGAACAACAATTAAATTGTTCTCTTGTGAGTTGTATAAGTACTATACGTTGGTTTCCCTAGGATAACCTATAATTAGGCACTTATCCAATTTGGGTTCTAGTTTGGTACCATCCAAACATATGCCTAGAAGTCCCAAATGTTCAGGATTGAGAAAACCCAGTTTCTTTCATGTTCATATCTAATATAAAGTCTGTCAAATAGATTTTCATGGAACCTTATTCAAAATAAGTTTTGCACTGTTTATGTATATCCGTTGAAGGAAATGGTAGCTCAGAGCGACTCATGATTATCCTTATCATGTCCAAAAAAATTTGGTTTCTCAGTTCGGACACACCGTCAAACTGATGTGTTCCGGGAGGAGTCTTCATTGAAAAAAGACTATACTCTTTCAAGTATTTGAAAAACTTATTGCTTAAGTATTTTCCACTACGGTCTAACCGTGACGGTTTAATACTTTAGCCGATCTGTTTGTCTACTTCGTGTCGAAACTCTAAAAGTTTCCGATTTGTGTTTCAAAAGAAACACATAACCACAACGCGATGCCACATCCGTAGAGGTCACGAAATATTCATATCCACCTCTAACCTAGCTAGACATGGGCCCACTTATGTCACTATGAACGAGGGCTAACAGATCGGTGGCACTTACACTTTTACCAAGTAAAGGTGTTTTAGGCACTTTGCCTTTCAAACTAGATTCGTAGACATATTTGAATGGAATCAAATTTTTCCTAGTACCCACTCTTCGAAAGTGTGGATATACGAGTCTTGTTAATGGTGTCCCAGACAACAATGCCACTTATAAGTCTCAACTGATTAATTCAGTTTGAGCTATTTGTTTGTCATGTTATACGTTTGAGATTTATTTATATCAAAATATAAATATTGTTATTCACATCTAATTTGTTTATCTCAATATCATCTTTATATAATAAAACACTTTAGTGTTCTAGAATATAAAGGTACACCCGCAACGGGTTAAACCCTGATATAGAGATAATGTTTCTAGTCAAACTAGTTACATTATAACAGTTTCCTAATTTAAGTACACACCCGAAGGGTAGTTCATAAACTTAGGTATCTACGGTTAAAACAGCGACGCTAGTCCAGTTTCCGATTTGTAGGTAAATCTCAACTGAAGTCAGTATCCTGCTAATAAGCAGATTCTGCACCTCAGTACATATTTATGTACCACATCTAGTATCTAAAATCCAATTTTAATACTAGTAGTAAACATGTTTATAATAAACATATTTGAAGTCGGAGCCTTGCACCGCCTTCACTTTCTTCATATATGCCTTGTCCATACAGCAGTCACGCTTCTAGTGACCCCGTTTTCCACAGTTTAGGCATACATCTTGGGATATGTCATTTGTCTTCCTAGAAGACTGTGATGATTTTGCCTTTGCCCCTTTTCCACACCCAGAAGCCTTCGGCCAAGCCTTGGCCTTCTAGAATGTCGAAATAAGATCCGCCTTGCGCTTCTTGCCCTATTGCAAAATTTGGCTTTGTCTCCTTGAGCATAGCCATTAACTCTCCAAGTGTTTATTATTGCAATTTAGTACTTCTAAGATCTAAGAATAGATCTATGAAGATCCTTCAATTTCATTATCATATTATAAGGATCTAATCCTTAGTTCTGATTAAGAAAATTAAGGAGTCTATTTGGCAAGCATAATGGATTAAGCACTAAAGTTATCATCACATGAATCATCCAAAACTCATGCTCTACTATTTGCTCAACTCCAGGCTTAGGCTCGAGGCGTCACTATATCAAATAAAGTAACTTCTCGATTTACAGGACTATCCTGAGATTTTATTCCCCATTTTGAAAATTAAAGTCGTTTAAAAATATTTTCACCCAGGATTATATTTTAAACACTAATCTTTCAATTATCTTGATTCTAATAGTCCAACTATTTAATCAACGATTTTAGGTACTATTCATTATAATGATTACTATAGTCTAACTATATAATCAACTATAATTTAATTGGTTAAATTCAATTACATTGATTACTATAATCCAATTATAAAATCAACTATTAATTGAAATAGTTTAAATACAGTCCAACTATTTAATTAAAACAACGATTAAATATTAGTCCAACTAATATATTAATTATTTGACGAAAAATTTGAAATGAGCGCGTATTGGCAAGTAACTAAACGAATATTGCAAATTTAATACTTGCCTCCCATAATTTTTCGGCGAGCCTCTAACCCTCTGTGGAGTACTCGGGAAACCTTGTTTCCTAGTGGGTTATGATCCCGTTAAATAACACACAATCTTGACTTTGGCCAACAAATTGTATGATAATTAACTAGGTAGATCTCTAAGATCAATTGGATCCCATCCAATTCCTAGATCCAGTAGGTGGACGTCCAAGTTCGAAACATATATTTTATATTGCCAATATATCCAATATATTCCCTAACCTTTTTCCTCTGAATCAACTAAGCTTTGGCTTTGGCACAACAAACTTAGTGATCCCAGTTAAGCGGAACCCATTGACCTTGGAAAGCTTCGTAATCGATGTCGATGGACAAGAAGTGATCTTGACTTTGGCCAACAAATCACAACTTGGACAAGACACCGATATGGAACAAAGCCTTCATGATTCAAACATATCCGCGATGGACAAAGGTCTTGATTTTGGCCAACAAACCAGTGCCAGTCTTGGATCTTGAGTAAGAATCACTCAATGGAAGGAAAAACGCTTAATATGTAGTGATGGTTTTTCGCGTAATTGGCAACCAATTAATTATCTTTGTTAAGGTCTCATCATCATACACCCTTAAACATGCATTCTAAACACATAATAAGGCGCGTAAATAAATATAATAATGATATGCGGATGGATACTTAACACATTGTTCCTAAAACAAATCTCTCCATTTCCTCTCTCCCGCTAGCATAAGTATTACTTATACCCGATTACATAACGCTTCTAAAGAAACCTCATTTACATTGAGGGGAATAGGTGAGAAGAGAAATACAAAGAATCAAGAGGTAATAGGCTGGACACGCAGGTCCAATTTAATAAATTCTAAATTTATTACAACAATTTCCAAAATTGTCCTCACCCATCTAATATTCATCTGATATACATTATTCATACATCGCATCCATGTATTCACACAAGTATATTATCAATCAATCTAATCCAATTAATTAATCTGAAAATTAATGACCATCCAATGTTCAAACAACGATTTGATTTTGCGCGAGTCCGACTCGATTTGCGAATAAGTACTCAAATTACGAATTCTTGAATTAATTAAACTACAATATTAAATCCAATTTAATTTGTATTTAATACTAATTCTATATTTAATTCCAAATTAAATATTTACACTTTATTAATGTGCCTTTACGACTTAGATTCTAAATCTAATCGTTACGGGTCTCAAAGCCCGATTAAATATTTACACTTTAATGTTTTATTACGACTTAGATTCTAAATCTAATCGTTACGGGTCTCAAAGCCCGATTAACATCCAATGTTAATTTAATTAAAGTCCAATGGGCTTTTAATTAATTTCATAAGACATGGACTTTTGATGGGTCAAACCCAAATACCAAAGCCCATTTAAGGAATCACCCTTTATTTGCCAAGAAACCAATTTAGGCCCATAGGCTCAATTAATATTAAAGGTCCATTTAATTATATTTGGACTTTATGGATATGGTTTTGGGCCCAATTGGATCAAACCAATTTAGCCTAAACCAAACTTGGCCCAACCAAGCCCATTAAGCCTAAATACAACTTTACAAGCCCAATTCCAAATTTGGCCCAATTAATTAAATTACCAAAATTCCAAATTTCATAATTTAATTAACCTAAGTGTATGCCATAATTAATTAACCAAATTAATATTTCCAAAACATCAATTTACACAATTAATTATGCTCATTATCATCAACATATGTCCAACACATTTGAATAAAAAAATCACATCATTTTACATGCTATAAGCTCACGGCATTTTAGGGTTTTTTCATGTCTGATTCGGTTTCAATCCAATTAAATCCTAAATCAACATTACCCAAATGATTTCAACTCATCCAATGATCAAAATCAAAAAATACCATGACATTAGGGCAAGTATACCATTCGGCCAAGCCAAGCATATTGGGGAAAATTTATCCAATTCAATTTTCATCAAATTGATCATGCATAACACCATGTTATCATCATTTAAGCATATTCAAACAATCAATTTCACTCAAACATGCTCAAATCAATTTTGCCCAATTTTACCCTAATTTTTTTTTCATGCTCAAAATGGCTCTGATACCATTGTTGGGTTTCTAGTTAGTCCCAAGATCGATTTCAAGCATGAAACATGTGCGAATACAACAAAGAATTATGGCGGAATCATAATTACATTGATCGGGTTTTGCGATGCGAGGAACAACAAAAATCTTCAAGCTTTTTGTCCATGATGCTCACGGTTTTGCTCCAAATTTTGTGCTCCAATATTTCGGTCCTTCAAGCTCCAAGCTTGGTGTGAATTCCATACCCACAGGTGGGTTTCCCTATCACCTTCGTAAGACTCTGGATGTGTGCTAGCACTCGGAAAAATTTTCCGCAAATCTTTCCTTGTTTCTCCTTCAAGTTCGGCATCATTTGAGATTTGAAGAAGAGAAATGGCCCAAGGCCGAGAGAGTGAAGAGAGGAGAGGAGAGAAGAAAAATGTGATAAGTGTGGTGTGTATTAGATTTCAAAAAATAATACCAAATTCACTTTCCAAAAGTCCAAGGCATTAAAGCCATTCAACCACGACCATCAATCACTCAAAAGTGACTAGTTGTCACATCACTCAAAGTGACTAGACATCACATCAATCAAAGTGACTAATGATTTGACGCTTGATGTGACTTGTGGGCTGCACTTAAATTCGCAATGCGATTGGCCCGCAAACACTCCCGAGCTCGGGTTCGCTAATTCCGAATAACTAATTTTCTGTTGCGACGTAATTAAATCAAATTTAATTAAATAACTATGCCTAGCAAAATTACTATTCACATCGCTAACGAATTAATTCTAAATTAACTCGTTTGCCCGAATTAAAATCTAATTTTAATTCCGCGTCGAAATCCAATTTCGTATAATATATCGAATATAATATATTATCGATTAATTCCAAATTAATCGTTCTCTCTTTTTAAATAATATTTTATCCCAGATAAAATATCTCCGTAATTAATCCCAAATTAATTTTCTCTCTCTTTTAATTAATCCCAGATTAATAAAGTGCGAGTCATACGTCATCGGTGAATCTTCGGAAAGCGACCCATGAGATCCCCGGATATATTGGCAGTAAAACCGGTCGTCGGACTATCCGAACACGTACGTGCTAGTACTACGTTTTTACCGATTTACAAGACATGGTTGGCTTCTAGTAAAGCACCGTGCCTACCCAAATCTCCAGAAATATTCTTACTGGAATATGTGATCTATATCAGGCGTAGTATACGTAGTATTGCGTATTACGATCCAGTATCGGATGTCACATGCTAGGCCTGGGGCTGGAATTGTGTCTGCCCCGTACGAAGCACATATCGGATCTCTGGTAACTAGTCTCTATAATCAGATAATCATGACCTAGTCATATTATCCCGATGACTGCAGTACATAAGAGCACCAGTTCTGTATCCTACGTGATCATCATCTCCACTATGTCTGGAGTGATACTTCCATCTCGAAATCACACCCAATACACTACGATTCTCAATATACCCAGAAGAGGCGTACATAGAACCTGTTAAAGCCCTGGACGACCAAAACCAAAGTATATTGGTTGTCGCAAGTATTAGCGGTGCAAGTCTCAGGTTAAGACCAAATACACCTACCCTGATTCGGACTTCCATAGACATAGTCATACTAGCAATGGAATTCCGAGGGGTCTATCCAGAGAGAAGCTGTTTCCGTACCATCGGTAAACACAACCTCCTATTACACTTGCATGAGTATCATATACCCAAATATATGAGAACTATGCTGTTATGCTCCCACAACGCGCACAAGTGTAATACTAGTCTATTCTGCATTATCGATGTCCAATCTTGATAATACTACGACTAGGAATATTTAATGATTAAACCTTCGTGGATTGATATTGTCTCATATCATCTCAATCCAGAACTAATCATATGGACCTTTTATCAGTTATATATCTTGGTAATCTAATTACAAATGATAAAAGAGCAATTTCCTTTGTCACATGGTTAATTTGTACAACAACACCATGATCTATACAAATAGTGATGTTATGGGTCATAATTGTCCAATAGGCTTATGGGCCTATTTTTGTTTGTTTGTGGCATAGAGCTGGGTTGGTGAGGAGTTTATTGGCTGTGTATTTGTGGTCTGTGTGGGAGTTGCATGCATGTGGTTATGGAGGGCAGTTTACGTGAGAAGTGTGGAAGGGTACGTGGGTTGTGTTGAAGGGTACGTGGGCTGTGTTGAAGGAGAGCAGTTTGGCGTGGATTGAAGGCAGGCTTGATGAGGGGCTGATGCGTGAAACAAGGGCTGTGTGTGGCGTTTAAGGGCTGGCAGTGTGTTATGGTTGCTATGTTTATGGCGTGCATGATTTAGGTTTTTTTTTTTTTCATGCAGAGAGAGAGAGGAAGAATGATCAGGTCGTGTGTTCTATTTAAAGGGCGTGAGGGAGTTGTCGTGGGGAGGGAGAGAGAGAGCTGAGCGAGAGAGCTGAAGTGTGTTTGTTTGTTGAGAGAGGCGAGAGAGATGAGGGAAAGATGAGAGGGCCGAGAGTGGTATGTAAGGAGCAGTTTAAGCGGCTAGGGTTTCATTGTTTCCATGTTTGCTGAGAATGAGCAAAGAAGAGAGAGGCTATGGTTCTTTACGTGTGCATGTGAGAAGTGAGCTACGTGAAATGGCTTGAATGTCAGTTTACGGGCATGATTTCATTATTTTAGGGTTTTTTTTGTGAAGATGAGGGATGAGAGATGGAGTAGATGGTTTCACGTGGATCAGGGCCCAGAGAGCTTAGGATTTTTATTTCTTTTTATAATGGAGAGGGAGGCTATCAATTATTTAATGAAGAGAGTGATTAGTGGCTTTAGGGTTTGTCTTTTTGTGCTTTGTTGAATTTGTTACTTGTTCACGTGGGTGGCATGAAGAGATTGGATTTGTTGCTTGGCTTTTTGTTGAAAATGGAGGTGAGGCATGTGATTTATTTAATGGAATTGTTTCTTTGTGTTTGGTCTTGTTTGTTTATTTGTGATTTATTTATTTGTTGCTTTGTATTTGTGTGAGATGTGAGGCATGTGGGTTATTTAATTGATTTTTTGCTTTTTGTTTATGTTTTCACGTGGTGCTTTGACATTTGTATGTGTGAAGAAATTGTGAGGCTTAGGGATGGAGAGGAGGGTTATTTGGTAGGTTTGTTTGTTTGTGTTTGGTCTTTTGGTGTGGATTTGGGTAGGGTTATTTAATTGATTTGTTAGTAAAGTGGCATGAATGGCTAAAGTGAGTGGGTGTGGCTTTTGTGATTTGTTTATTTGCTTTATTTGGACGTGAGGTTCATTGGAATGCATGAGTGTTTGGCTTATTTTTGTGTTGTTCACGTGGGGATAAGGGTTAATGAGAGAGAATGTGAGCTAGGGTTTGTTCTTCATGCATGACTAGTGTGGTTACTTCACGTGAGGATTATGCATGCATGGGTGTGGTGCGTGTGAGTATGGCTTTGTTTGTGTTTTATTATTCATGGTGAAGGGCTGGCTCTTTTTTTGTGAGAGAGGTGTGAAGAGTCGAGGGAGAAGCGTTTGAGAGGAGAGTCTAGGGTGTCATTTTAAGGTTTGGGCTGGGGATAAATTTTAAAACATAAGTGTGGGAACACATGAACTGAGCGACGCATGCTGTCACGGGCTCGCGGCCCGGTCGGGAGTACGGAGTAGCCACGGGGGACTAAACCGGAGAATAATGGAGTCGCCACCCGGTGTGAACCGGGAAAATGAGATTTAAGGCCGCACTCACCCCTCGCAAGGGAAGAGCTCAAACCGTTGGGTTCGGAATGGTCCCTTTCTTATGTCACTTGTAATGAAAGGATTTGGGTAATAATTTAATAGAGCTTAAGTAACACTTATTTCCAAGAGTATCATGCTTCTAAATCCACATGCGTAAAAATAAAACTTACACCTAAATTTGCATATATTTCACATCTAAGATTACATGCTTGAAAGTACATAAAAGTAGCAACGAACATACAACTTCATTAGCATATTGTATTCATGGAAACACAAGCACACATAAAGGCGAATCAAATAATGGCGAACATTTGATTTCAACAAATAGCCATTACATGTCCATGCACAAATAAAGGAGTCAATTAAGTACGTAATGCAAAAAGACGCTTAGGGATGCAATTAGGCATTAAAGTGAGCATGCTATGACGTGGTGCAAAAGAAGATAGATATAGACACAGACGCACATGTGATGAAAATGACTCGATTCAGTGTATTCGCGTTCGTGTAGCGTTCGTAAACGCGTTCGAACGGTAGACAGAAGGTTCGCGTCCGTATAGCGTTTGATAACGCGTTCGAACGGGACCAGACAGAAAACATGCGTTCATGCGGCGTTTCGGAACACGTTCGAACGGGGTTATAGTAGTGACCTCCAAAATGTAGTAAACGACATGACACATACATGAACAGATGAATATATAAGTTCTCGTACATAACAACAGATTAAGGGGCGCGGCAAATCATTGTAGCAAAGGTAGCTTTCAAGCATTTTCACCCCTCAAAGTGGAGGACCCTTAATCTCACTTGATAAGCCCATGCGCAATGCAATATGATGCATGAATTTTCAAAAAGACGTTATGAAGCGAATAACTAAATAAAAGAGGCGCGGCAAAGTACTGCCGTAAAGGTGGCCTTTTAGGCTTTTTGTCTCTCAAGAGAGGACCTTTAGACCAACATACTAAGCCCATGCGCAATGTGATATGATGCATGGTCATGTAAGAAGACGTCATACTAAACAACAAAATAAAGGGGCGCGGTGAAGTACTGCCGTAAAGGTGGCCTTTTGGGGCTTTTTGTCTCTCAAAGAGATGACCTTTAGACCAACATACTAAGCCCATGCGCGTCACATCACAATACATGAAATAAAGACAATAAAAGTGTAGGACTTCGTATGCCCAATTGAACATACATTCAACCCAAACACACTTCGTCCGGCGCGGCGAAGTAGTGTCACAAAGGTGGCCTTTTAGGCTCTTCGTCTCTCAAATAGAGGACCTTTGGACTAACTCACTAAGCCCATGCGCTCGATCGCATCATACATAGAAAAATAAAGACAATCATATCAAACTTAATATGTCCGATTGAACGTGTCTTGCATTCAACCGAACACACATCAACCGGCGCGGCAAAGCATCGTGGTAAGGGCTTTAACCCTTCCCCATAGGGGATTTTTCATTCCACTTACTAAGCCCATGCGCTCGATCGCATCATAAAATAAATAAATAACATGCGGAAATTAAAAGAAGGAATAATAAAGTGAGAATAATCAAAATAACATAAAGCGAAATATACGCCGTTTACTCAAGTGGTACGTGGAGTTGTATCCCAAGTACAGACCGCACTACCGTCCATTCGGAATCGGCTACTGAATTTACGTCTGGGTTTTCATCCTATATACCACGAGAGACGACGTATTTTCCATTTTAATCAATGGCCACAACACACATCGCATGCAAACAAATTCAATAAATAATTAAAACACAATTAAAAGAATCAATAAAAATCAAATAAAAAAACAAGTGTGAAAGGTACCCTCAGGTCTAACCTTTTAAGTCGTCTTCCGGACTCGCGTTTACAACCGTCGGAAGGGCTATCACTCCGCAACTTTTCCGGTTCACTTGTTTAATGTCTTAACTCGCCGTTTTGCTGTTTTGCTTGCTGTTTTTGCTTCACTTTGCTGCTGTTTCCTCTGTATTTTCTGCTCACTGTTTCAGGTTTCTATTTTGGTGTTTCGGGGACTGTTTTGGGTAGTTTTCGTCACTATTTTGGGGTATTTTCGGGGACTGTTTCGGGACAGTTGCAGGGGCTATTTTTGTGGCAAAACTGGGCAGTACATTTTAGGGGTTTTCTCGTGCAGTGAGGGAAGCAGTTTTGCGGCAAAGGGTGCAGTTTATGGAGGAATTGCGCGTGCAGTTTGTAGGGGGTTAAGGGCTGTTGGCAGTTTACGGTTGCTTTGTGCTGGAGATGTAGGGGCGCTGATCAATCTAGGGTTTGTGTCTAAAGGTCAAGGCTGTGCATTTGGAGTGGAGGTGGCGTGAGTTGCTTGCTTCACGTGAATGGTTTTTTGTGCGTGAGTGGCTGATAAGTTAGGGGCAATGGCGTTCATGAGCAGGCAGAGGGAGTTAAGGCGTGAAGGGCTCGTGTGGCTTGGAGCTTGGTTGAGGGACGTGAACGGGCCTTTGTGTGGCGAGAGAGATGGGCATTGCGGGTTGTTAAGCGTGGACAATTGCTGGGCGTGAATGGGCCATGTGGCTTACGTTGAAGCAGGTGTTGTGATGGTGTGCTTGGTGGCGAGGTCAATGGGATGGTTCGTGAGGCAAGAGGACTTGTGGCTTTGAAAGGCTTAATGAATGAGTAATTGTGAGATGCATGTGTATGGCTTTTTGGTTACGTGATCAGAGGGTAGGGTTTAATTTTGTGTTATTTTTTTTTGGTTCTTGCCGTGGAGTTTTGAGTGATGAGAGAGGAGCCTAGGGTTTAGTTTGTGTTTATGTGGTAATTGGCCGTGTGAGAGAGTGTGAATGAGAGGTCTTGGGCGTGGGCTAGAGAGATTGGAGAGGAGGGGTGGCTAGGTTAGGTCATGTTTATATAGAAGAGAGCTAGGGTTTGTCCTTGTCTCACAAGGAAGGGATCTTGCATTCAATTTAGGATTTGGTCTTAAGGAAAGTCAAAGATTGAGGGGGGACAAGGTTAATTCAAATTAGGAAGGTGATATCTTTAATTGGTGTTGATTAGGCATTTAATTTATTAGATTATGAAGTCAATATTTTAGATTGGTATATAATTTTATTTAGTTAGGAATAATTATATTTGATTTGATTAAATTAGGCATATACTTATTTTATGTTTGGTAAATATTTTATTTATTTATTTAATTAATATAATTAATATTTTATTTAGTTAATGTTTTAATTTAATTAATAATTATTTAATTTGGGGTGGTGTATTAAAAGCTATGGGTGTGGGCCTTGGTTAGGTGGGGTGGCTTGGCTAGGTGTTTGCGGGTTTTTTAGGCTAAAGGTGCTTTAAAACGGAGGTCCATCAGAGAGCCCGGAGCTAAACAAGCGAGTCAAATTCGACAAAGTACTGATTTCCATTTTCCCTTCCGACGTCCGTTTCCCGCGGCTTCCGCGACTTAAAAGGTAGTGCCTCCAAATGAGATCATCATCGGGATTTTTATGCAAAAATGCAGTGCCTACAGTCGCCCCCACTTTGATGGGACTTGTGCAATGTGTGACTTTGAACAATCCTATCAAAGTTATGCAATGCATTTCTACTTACCTTGCTCGCCAGCTGCCACTTGACTTGCCATGAGTTGAGTTGAGTTGATTTGGTGGTGAGGTGCTGCGACCCCTGGTTCATTCCCGAACCGTGCTCCATTTTTGGAGTACCATTTTCAGCATCTATTGTGTGTGTTCCATTTTGGAACGCCATTTTCGGCATCTGTTGCGTGTGCTCCATTTTGGAACGCCATTTTCGGCATTTTCTATGTGTGCTCCATTTTGGAACGCCATTTTTGGCATTTGCTGTGAGTGCTCCATTTTGGAACGCCATTTTCGGCACTTGTTGCGTGTGCTCCATTTTGGAACGCCATTTTCGGCATGTGTTGTGTGTGCTCCATTTTGGAACGCCATTTTCGGCATCTGTTACTTGTGCTCCATTTTGGAACGCCATTTTCGGCATCTGTTACTTGTGCTCCATTTTGGAACGCCATTTTCGGCCTCTGTTTTGGTAGCGGTCTATTTCTGAACCGTGATGTCCGAGAATGTGGCTCATTTTTGAACCGTTACTTGATGAGGTGGTCTTTGCTGCTACAATCCTGCAAATACAAAACAAAAATTGTATGTATGTGATATGTATGCATGTATGTATGGATGCATGATGCTGATGTGGGCTTCGCCCCCCTAAACCGACACTGATGTAGGCCTCGGCCCTGGGACTCATCCCCAAGCTGATACTAATGTAGGCCTCGGCCTTGGGACTCATCCCCAAACTGATGCTAATGTGGGCCTCGGCCCTGAGACTCATCCCGAAACTGATACTAATGTAGGCCTCGGCCCTAGGACTCATCCCCAAACTGATACTGATGTAGGCCTCGGCCCTGGGATTCATCCCCAAACTGATACTGATGTAGGCCTCGACCCTGGGACTCATCCCCAAACTGATACTGATGTGGGGTCGCCCCCAACTGATACTGACATGGGCCTCGCCCCCAGACTGATACTGATATGAGCCTCGCCCCAAACTGATACTGATGTGGGCCTCGCCCCCAGAATGATACTGATATGGGCCTCGCCCCCAGACTGATACTGATGTGGGCCTCGCCCCTAACTGATACTGATATGGGCCTCGCCCCCAGACTGATACTGATATGGGCCTCGCCCCAGACTGATACTGATGTGGGCCTCGCCCCCAGACTGATACTGATGTGGGCCTCGCCCCTAACTGATACTAATATGGGCCTCGCCCCCAGACTAATACTGATGATATGGGCCTCGCCCCAGACTGATACTGATATGGGCCTCACCCCCAGACTGATACTGATGTGGGCCTCGCCCCCAACTGATACTGTTATGGGCCTTGCTCCTAACTGATACTGATATGGGCCTCGCCCCCAGACTGATACTGATATGGGCCTCACCCCCAGACTGATACTGATATGGGCCTCGCTCCTGTGATTCATTCCTGAAGACTGCTGACATTGTACTGTTGCTGCTTCTGGTTGGCTTGTTTTTGACGCTTTCTCTTTTTTTCCTCTGAAACCTATTATTACAAAACAGAACAAACACGAAAGGAATGCAGGATACGTTACGTGTATGCATGCATGCATGAATGAGTTTCCTATCCCGTTGGGTTAAGTCTTCTACTGGTACTCTTGGTGGCTGCTTGTCTTTTTGACAAGTCTGTCATCTTCCCTAACCAACGGGTATCTATGATGGCTTTCAAGACAAAAGGGGGTTAACACGATGTATGTATGCATGAGGTGCATGAGATGCATGTAACATATAGAACATACTAAATCAATTAAAATTTTCAAATAAATCGGGCCATTATCATTTTAGAAGCTTTTGGGCTAACTGTCATAGGAGTGAACTCTTCCCAGTTTAAATGGCCCAACGAGTTCACATCTCATGGCAAGGAGTCCAACTAAATCCAAATGGTAATGTTCCAAACACAAGCACAAAATGGCCCATCAATATTTAGAAGCCTTTGGCCCAATCGTCATAAGATACGTTCTTGTCCCAGTTTAAATGGCTCAACAAGCCCATATCCCATGACAAATGGTCCAAATGGATCCAAACGACGATATTCCCCAACACAAGCATAAAAGAAAGATAATGCAGACATAAAACAATGATTTCTACAGAATGGCCCATCAACATTTCAGAAGCTTTGGGCCTAATGGCCATAAGGTACGAACTCGCCCCAGTTTAAATGGCCCAGCAAGTTCGCATTTCTGACAATAGTCCAACTGCATCCAAATGAGGATGGTCCACAAGCTCATACTCAAGGAAATAATTGTTACTTTAACCATACAATCCCGGTTTATGGGTGGGTTCGCATGAGTCTAGACAAAGGCTCTCATCGGCGAAGAATGGCCCACAACTAGGTCTCCCCAATCAAGGGTTCGAGCGACCAAGTGAGCGCACCCTTTTTTATACACTAAGGTACTTGCCAATGAGCTATGGTGTGTGACTGACTGTCAAATGGATTTCCCGTTGTAGATTCCCTAGAGGGAAGGTGGAGCGAGGCTCACTTAAATACCCAAGCCTCTTAGGCTCTTATCGCTTGGTGTCAGGAATAAACAACGAGTCCTCCAAATTAGTCCATCACAATAGGCTACGGGTAGATGGCTATCTAGGTGCCTTCACAGCTTTTCCTTCTAGAAAGGTAGTGAGTGAAGGAAGAACACCAAACCATTACCTAGCCTCAAAATGCCTTTGATTAAACCCCCATTTTATCCACTATAGACACGGTCAATTAGACATAAATCCAAACATTACAAGACAATATTTTGGGGCCGATTCTCTATCCCCAGTGGAGTCGCCAGACTGTGGGAACACAGGAACTGGGCGACGCATGCTGTCCCGGGCTCGGGCCCGGTCGGTCGGGAGTACGGAGTAGCCACGGGGGACTAAACGGAGAATAATGGAGTCGCCACCCGGTGTGAAACGGGAAAATGAGATTTAAGGCCGCACTCACCCCTCGCAAGGTGTAATAATTTAATAAAGCTTAAGTAACACTTATTTCCAAGAGTATCATGCTTCTAAATCCACATGCGCAAAAATAAAACTTACACCTAAATTTGCATATATTTCACATCTAAGATTACATGCTTGAAAGTACATCAAAGTAGCAACGAACATACAACTTCATTGGCATATTGTATTCATAGAAACACAAGCACACATAAAGGCGAATCAAATAATGGCGAACATTTGATTTCAACAAATAGCCATTACATGTCCATGCACAAATAAAGGAGTCAACTAAGTACGTAATGCAAAAAGACGCTTAGGGATGCAATTAGGCATTAAAGTGAGCATGCTATGACGTGGTTCAAAAGAAGATAGATATAGACACAGACGCACATGTGATGAAAATGACTCAATTCAGTGTATTCGCGTTCGTGTAGCGTTCGTAAACGCGTTCAAACGGTAGACAGAAGGTTCGCGTCCGTGTAGCGTTTGATAACGCGTTCGAACGGGACCAGACAGAAAACATGCGTTCGTGCGGCGTTTCGGAACGCATTCGAACGGGGTTATAGTAGTGACCTCCAAAATACAGTAAACGACATGACACATACATGAACAGATGAATATATGAGTTCTCGTACATAACAACAGATTAAGGGGCGCGGCAAATCATTGTAGCAAAGGTAGCTTTCAAGTATTTTCACCCATCAAAGTGGAGGACCCTTAATCTCACTTGATAAGCCCATGCGCAATGCAATATGATGCATGAATTTTCAAAAAGACGTTATGAAGCGAATAACTAAATAAAAGAGGCACGACAAAGTATTGCCGTAAAGGTGGCCTTTTAGGTTCTTTGTCTCTCAAAGAGAGGACCTTTAGACCAACATACTAAGCCCATGCGCAATGTGATATGATGCGTGGTCATGTAAGAAGACGTCATACTAAACAACAAAATAAAGGGGCGCGGCGAAGTACTGCCGTAAAGGTGGCCTTTTGGGGCTCTTTGTCTCTCAAAGAGAGGACCTTTAGACCAACATACTAAGCCCATGCGCGTCACATCACAATACATGAAATAAAGACAATAAAAGTGTAGGACTTCGTATGCCCGATTGAACGTACATTCAACCCAAACACACTTCGTCCGGCGCGGCGAAGTAGTGTCACAAAGGTGGCCTTTTAGGCTCTTCGTCTCTCAAATAGAGGACCTTTGGACTAACTCACTAAGCCTATGTGCTCGATCGCATCATACATACAAAAATAAAGACAATCATATCAAAATTAATATGTCCGATCGAACGTGTCTTGCATTCAACCGAACACACATCAACCGGCGTGGCAAAGCATCGTGGTAAAGGGCTTTAACCCTTCCCCATAGGGGATCTTTCATTCCACTTACTAAGCCCATGCGCTCGATCGCATCATAACATAAATAAATAACATGCGGAAATTAAAAGACGGAATAATAAAGTGAGAATAATCAAAATAACATAAAGCGAAATATACGCCGTTTACTCAAGTGGTACTGGAGTTGTATCCCAAGTACAGACCGCACTACCGTCCATTCGGAATCGGCTACGGAATTTACGTCTGAGTTTCCATCCTATATACCACGAGAGACGACGTATTTTCTGTTTTAATCAATGGCCACAACACACATCGCATGCAAATAATATTCAATAAATAATTAAAACACAATTAAAAGAATCAATAAAAATCAAATAAAAAAACAAGTGTGAAAGGTACCCTCAGGTCTAACCTTTTAAGTCGTCTTCCGGACTCGCGTTTACAACCGTCGGAAGGGCTATCACTCCGCAACTTTTCCGGTTCACTTGTTTAACGTCTTAACTCGCCGTTTTGCTGTTTTGCTTGCTTGCTTTTTTGCTTCACTTTGCTGCTGTTTCCTCTGTATTTTCTGCTCACTATTTCAGGTTGCTGTTTTGGTGTTTCGGGGACTGTTTTGGGTAGTTTTCGTCACTGTTTTGGGGTATTTTCGGGGACTGTTTCGGGACAGTTGCAGGGGCTATTTTTGTGGCAAAACTGGGCAGTACATTTTAGGGATTTTCCCATGCAGTGAGGGAATCAGTTTTGCGGCAAAGGGTGCAGTTTATGGAGGAATTGCACGTGCAGTTTGTAGGGGGTTAAGGGCTGTTGGCAGTTTACGGTTGCTTTGTGCTGGAGATGTAGGGGTGCTGATCAATCTAGGGTTTGTGTCTAAAGGTCAAGGCTGTGCATTTGGAGGGTGGCGTGAGTTGCTTGCTTCACGTGAATGGTTTTTTGTGCGTGAGTGGCTGATAAGTTAGGGGCAGTGGCGTTCATGAGCAAGCAGAGGGAGGTAAGGCGTGAAGGGCTCGTGTGGCTTGGAGCTTGGTTGAGGGACGTGAACGTGGCCTTTGTGTGGCGAGAGAGATGGGCATTGCGGGTTGTTAGGCGTGGACAATTGCTGGGCGTGAAGGGGCCATATGGCTTGCGTTGAAGCAGGTGGTGTGATGGTGTGCTTGGTGGCGAGGTCAATGGGATGGTTCGTGAGGCAAGAGGACTTGTGGCTTTGAAAGGCTTGATGAATGAGCAATTGTGAGATGCATGTGTATGGCTTTTTGGTTACGTGATCAGAGGGTAGGGTTTAATTTTGTGTTATTTGTTTTTGGTTCTTGCCGTGGAGTTTTGAGTGATGAGAGAGGAGCCTAGGGTTTAGTTTGTGTTTGTGTGGTAATTGGCCGTGTGAGAGAGTGTGAATGAGAGGTCTTGGGCGTGGGCTAGAGAGATTGGAGAGGAGGGGGTGCTAGGTTAGGTCATGTTTATATAGAAGAGAGCTAGGGTTTGTCCTTGTCTCACAAGGAAGGGATCTTGCATTCAATTTAGGATTTGGTCTTAAGGAAAGTCAAAGATTGGGGGGGGACAAGGTTAATTCAAATTAGGAAGGTGATATCTTTAATTGGTGTTGATTAGGCATTTAACTTGTTAGATTATGAAGTCAATATTTTAGATTGGTATATAATTTTATTTAGTTAGGAATAATTATATTTGATTTTTTTAAATTAGGCATATACTTATTTTATGTTTGGTAAATATTTTATTTATTTAATTAATTAATATAATTAATATTTTATTTAGTTAATGTTTTAATTTAATTAATAATTATTTAATTTGGGGTGTGTATTAAAGGCTATGGGCGTGTGGGCCTTGGTTAGGTGGGTGGGCTTGGCTAGGTGTTTGCGGGTTTTTTAGGCTAAAGGTGCTTTAAAACGGAGGTCCATCAGAGAGCCCGAAGCTAAACAAGCGAGTCAAATTCGACAAAGTACTGATTTCCATCTTTTCCCTTCCGACATCCATTTCCCGCGGCTTCCGCGACTTAAAAGGTAGTGCCTCAAAATGAGACTCATCATCGGGATTTTTATGCAAAAATGCAGTGCCTACAATAAGCCTAACCAGCAAACGGGAAGCTAAGCAAGCGAATTAAATCCAATGAGATATCAATTTTTGACTCTTTCCTTCCGACGTCCGTTTCCCGTGACTTCCGTGATTAAAAGGTAGTGCCTCGCACAAGGCTCATCATCGGGACTTATATGCAAAAATATAGTGCCTACACCCGGCTTGTTCATTCCCGAACTGTGTTCCATTCTTGAAGTGCTATTCCCAGCTTGTTCATTCCCGAACTGTGTTTCCATTCTCGGAGTGCCATACCCGGTATTCTAATGATGTGTGGTCATCGACCCTGGGACTTATCCCAAAACTGATACTGATGTGGGCCTCGCCCAAACTAAAACTGATGTGGGCCTCGCCCCCAAATTGATACTGATGTGGGCTCGCCCCAAACTGATACTGGTGTGGGCCTCGCCCCAAACTGATACTGATGTAGGCCTCGCCCCCTGTGATTCATTCTTGAAAACTGCTGATATTGTACTGTTGCTGCTTCTGGTTGGCTTGCATTTGACGCTTTCTCTTTTTTCTTCATTGAAACCTGTGAATTCAAACAAAACAAAACACAACAAAATAAAAGAATGCAAGTGCGTTAGGTGTATGTATGCATGCATGAATGAGTTTCCTATTCTGTTGGGTTAGGTCTTCTGTCAGTTCCCTTGGTGACTATTCGATCTTCTCTTCCTCAGGCAAAGTACCGCTTCATTCTATCCACGTTGGTTGGCTTGGTGAGCTCGTTCCCTTCTAAGTCTGACAGTTTCACCGCCCTGTTTCCCAATTTCTGAATGGCTATCCTGTCTTTTCTGATTGCTTCTTCCGAAGATTCCCCGTGTTCTAAACATCGCTGAGTATCATAGTACCAGGGTTGAATGCTTTTGTCAAATATACTCATGTTGCAGGTTGAAAGGAAGAGACTTAGGCAAGTAAGCAAAATGAACGTCTTTATTATCATTAAGAAAAGGTTCGAACAAGTAGATAAAATCAATGTCTTTATTAAAAATGCAAGATCAAATAAACTAGGAGGAACAGCGTCATCATTCGCAGCATTGCATTCTTCCTCGGCCTATGGTTCTCCACTGCTGTCGTTCCCTATCCCCATGAATGAAACTGGGTGGTGGAGAGTTTGGAGGACAAAGCTTTCGGGTAGGCCGGAGTTGATCATGTAGGTAGGCGGTGGGACAGAGTGGTAGTTAGGCAGGGGGTTACGGTATGTGTTGGGCTATTCTTTCTCAGGGTCAGGTATTTTGTGGGAGTCTATTAGGTCCTGGAGGCAGGTGCAGTTATCGGTGTCATGGCCATGTTGCTGGTGGAAGTGACAATAAAGGTTCTCATTGAGGTGTGGCGCTGGAGGGTGTGGGAGTGGTTTAGCTTCTAAGTATTTTAGGAGTCCTCGTCCCTTCAACTTCTCAAGCACCTTAGATAAAGGCTTCCTCAGGTTAGAGAAATGCCAGTTCCTGATGGCAGCAACCTCGACAGTAGCGGGCTTAGTCTCAGAATGCCCCCCCAAAAATCCTTCTATTCTGGCCATAGAACTTTCTGTTCTCAACTTCTTCCTCCTCGATATCTATGACAGTCTCCCTCAACTGTCAAAAATCCGTAATCATGGAGGTCATCCTCCTCAGCTTGCCATAGATGGAGGGCTTGGTGCCCTTGATGATCATTTTGATTTGGTCCTTCTCCGAGGGTCAAGTCTGCATTCTCAGAAGCTGGCTTCTCCAGTGATCCACTTACTCCTTGAAGCTCTCCTCCGGCTTCTGCTTGGTGTTCTCCAAGTCGCGGAGCGACAAGTAGATCTCCAAATCAGTTACGTGCTGAGCCATAAAGGCCTCTGCCAACGCCCGCCAGTCATCATTGACCTTCCTCTCGAGGCTGTGGTACCATACCATGGGTGCCCCCTCAAGCGACATCCCAAACATTTTCTGGACTTGACGTTTCGACAAACCCACTGAACTCATCACAGAGACATATTGCCTGAGATGGACCCCCTGATTCCTGTTCCTATTAAATTTGGCTATGTCAGGCATTTTGAACTGAGCCAGCTACTGTTCCTCAAACATCATTGCCTCATAGTCTTCCAGATCTTCATGTTTGCCCCTCATCTTACGAGTAACAAACTCGACCTGATCTTAGAGTTTCTGTAATTCAGCCTGAGACCCGGCTATCCTTCCTGCGGCATACTCTGTCATGTCATCATCAAAAGCGGGGATGTCATCCCCCAACCTGTTCGGAGGCTCCTCACGCCTCACATTCTCAGAGTTTCCCCCAGCACGGGGCACAGCCATATTAGTCATAGCAGTAGTCAAGGCTTGCAACTGTTCAGTAACCTTGGTGAGATTGGTCTCCAACTAATACATACAGGATACCTCTTTCTGTAATTTGCTCATGTTTGCTATCGGCCTTTTGATGAGTCTTCCCTCTTTCCTAACCCAACGAGAATTTATGGTTTCTTTTAAAATTCTCAGTCAGCATGTATGCGTGCAATGAATGGAATATATAAGTCGGCCTCTTGTCATTTTATAGCTTCAATCACATTATTGCAAGGTGCAAACTGTCCCAGTTGAAAAGGCCCAACAGGTTTACACCTTTGCGATAACATGGTTAAACAACTTCAAATGATAAGGGGCCCAAACATAGGATAGCCCATCGACATTTTAGAAACTTTTAGCCCAATTATCATAAGATACGAACTCATCCCAGTTTAAATGGCCCAACAAGTTCGCCTTTCTGACAAGAAGTCTAACTGAGTCCAATTGATGATGGTCATAAGCATAAGCACAAGGAAATAGTTTCTATTGGTCGTATAACTAAGGTTCATATGCGGGTTTATAGGGGTATAGACAAAGGCTCTCATCGACGAAGGGTTGCTCACAACTAGGTCTCCCCACTCAAGGGTCCGAGCGACCAAGTGAGCGCACTGTTTGTATACACTAAGGTACGTGCCAACGAGTTATGGTACGTGACTGACTGTCAAATGGATTTCCTATTGAAGATTCCCCAGAGGGAGGGCGGAGCGAACTCTCTTAGAAACCCAAGCCTCTTAGGCTCTTATCGCCTTGGTGACATGAATAAACAACAAGTCCTCCAAATTAGTCTGTCACAACGAGCTATAGGTAATGATTATCTAGGCGCCTTCGTAGTTTTTCCTTATAGAAAGGTAGTGAATGAAGGAAGACACCAAACGTCACCAAGTCTTAACAATGCCTTTGATTAAACCCCCTCAACCCACTATAGACACAGTTAACTAAAGCACAAATCACAATCACTATAAGACATTATTTCGGGGCCATTCTCTATCCCCAGTGGAGTCGCCAGACTGTAGGACACAGAAATCGGCGACGCTGTTCCAGGCTCACGGTCTAGTTGGGAGTACGAAATAGCCCGCGGGGGAACTAAATCGGAGAAATAACATAGAGTCGCCACCCGGTGTGAACCGGGAAAATGATTTAAGGCCGCACTCACCCCTCGCATGGGAAGACCTCAAACCGTTGGGTTCAGAATGGTCCCTTACTTATGCCACTTGTAATGAAATGATTTGTGCAATAATTTAATCGAATCTACACAACATATGTTTCCAAGAGTATTCTACTTCTAAGTTCACATGCATGAAAATAAAACCCATATCTAAGTCTGTATATAACCTATATCTCAGTTCGCATGCATAAAAGTAAACTGGAATAACGGCATGCATATAATTTCATAAACACATTAAATCGATAAACATGGCAATACAAGTAAAGCATAAACATAGGAGAGATATAATTAGGTTTCTAGTGCAAAAGAAACAATCACGGAAGCAATCATGTATGAAAATATAATGGAAGAAACAAGCATGCATGAAATGGGATGTAACAGGTGAAAGCTCGTTCGTGTTGATAACGGGTTCGAACGGAGAAGGGCCGAGAGTATGCATTCCTGTACACGTTCGAACGGGGGAGGGTCGAGAGCATGCATTCGAGTTACGTTCTTGGACACGTTCGAACGGGATAAGACCTGATGCATGATAAAGCAGAAAATATGCGCGTTTGAGTAGCGTTCGTAAATGCATTCGAACGGGGGAGGGCCGAGAACATGCGTTTGAGTTGTGTTCTTGAATGCGTTCGAACGGGATAAGACCCGATGCATGATAAAATAGAAAATATGCGCGTTCGAGTAGCGTTCGTAAACCCGTTCGAACGGGGGAGGGCCGAGAGCATATGTTCGAGTTGCGTTCTTGGACATGTTCGAACGGGATTACAAAAGAAAGGGAATTTATGGCGATATAAACACATATGCGAATTAAAAAATACATAATATGGGACCTCATACGCCCTATTGAACATACTTACATCCAATAAAACATACTTCGTCCGACGCGGCAAGACATCGTGGCAAAGGTAGCCTTTAGGCATTTTCCTCGAATAGAGGACCTTTGATCCACCCTAGTCAAACCCATGCGCATCGAGTAAATATATGTGAATAACAAAATAATGATATTGTACATTGGATGCCTGATTGAACACATCTCACGTTCAATCAAACATGCCTCATCCGACGCGGTAAAACATTGTGGTAATGGTAGCCTTCAGGCATTTCCCTCGAATAAAGGACCTTTAATCCACCCTAGTTAGCCCATACGCACTAGAATGCGATGCATGCGTAAATAAAGCAATGATATGCAAATGGTAAATGACATAATAAAAGGCGCGGCAAAACCTCGTGGTAAAGGTAGCCTTCAGGCATTTCCCTCAAATAGAGGACCTTTAATCCACCCTAGTTAGCCCATGCACATTATATTACAATGCATACAAATGAATGAGACAATAATGTGGAACTTCGTATGTCAGATTAAACATATCTCACATTCAATCAAACATACTTCGTCCGGCGCGGCAAAACGTCATGGCAAAGGTAGCCCTTAGGCTTTTCATCCCTCAAAATGGGGGACCTTTAATCCAACTTGATTTTGCCCATGCGCACTATATCATCAATACATAAACAAATAACGTACAGAAAGTAAATGACGGAATGTAAAATGCGAATAATAGACAAACAAGATAAAATAAAGTGAAATATGTGATGTTTGCTCAAGTGGTACGTGGAGTTGTTTCCCAAGTACAGATACCGTCCATTCGGATTCGGCTACGGAATTTACGTCTTGGTTTCCATCCGATATATCACAAGAGACAACACATTTTCCATTCATCCAATAGCCATAGCATTCATTAATCAACGATACTCATGCAAAGAAGTATTAATAAAGTAAAAGAAATAAACGGAAATAAATGAAGAAGGGTGCCCTCAGGTCTAACCTCTTTAGTTGTCTATCGGAAGTGCGGTATGCGGTTGTTGGAAGTGTTGGTGCTCCTCAATTCCCCCGGTTCACTGGTTCAACATTTCCTTTCACTGTTTCGTTGTTTAGGCTGCTGTTTTTACTCCGTTTTGCTGTTATTTTCACTGTATTTTCTGGTCACTGTTTTACGGTAAATAAGGGACTGTTTTTGCGTTCATAAGGGGTATTGAGGCTGCTGTTTTATGCGGTAATTTGGGTAGTTTCTGGGTTGTTTTCAGTGCAGTTTGTGGAGGGTATATGCGGCAGTTTGTGGAGGGTTTTCTCGGTCACTGAAGTGTAGTTTCAAGGAGTGTTTTTCAGTGGTTGCAGGGATTGTTTTTGGGCTGTGATTTTCGGTGTTTACAGTGGATAATTTAGTGACTGTTTCAGTGATGATGTTTGTTGTTTTATTATTTTCGGTGGTGAGGGTGTTTAAGGGTTATAGTTTCGGTTGCTACAGAGGATGAGAAGGGAGAATTATATATATTTTTTTGCTTCTTACTTTTTGCCTTGGGCGTGAATGATAGGGGTTCAAGGTTGGGTTAAGGCTTCTTTTTATAATGGTTTGCTAGGGTTTCTAGGTAAGGAATGGAATCCTCCAAAAAAGGAAGTGTTTTGATTGGTTTATGAAAGGCAGAGATGTGTTTAATTTAGGGAGTGAATATCTTAATTGGTGTTTGATTAGGGAAGGGATTTGATTTGATTAGGAAGGGATTTGATTTGATTAGGAATGGATATTATTTTAATTTGTGACATTTATTTTAATGTTTTAATTATTTGGATTGGGCTTTGGTGGGCTAATTAGGCTTGGGCGTGAGGCTAGCAACAAACAAGAAGTACCGACACCATTCGAACGCCGATTAGAATGCTACACGAACGCACGCAATCTGCTTGACGTTCTAACGTGTTCACAAACGCAGCACGATGCGAAAGCAGTGAACATGTGAATTGAATCCGATGACATACTTATTCTGAATTTCCCCTTCCGACATTCGTTTCCCGCGACTTCCACAATTTAAAGAGGTAGTGTCTCCATGCGAGACTCATCATCGGGAATTATATGCAAAAATACAGTGCCTACATGTACTAGTATTAACTTGATGCACCTCTGTCTATTTACAGGAAACTGCAGCTTGGAGAAGCAAAACCCACCTCAGTCGCTCTACAAAATGCCGACAGATCACTCACAAATCCAAGAGGGGTAGTGGAAGATATACTTGTCAATGTGGACAAATTCATTTTCCAATATATTCCTATCCTGGAAGGAAATCTCTAAGGTGAGTATGAGATCGTGAGCTATTGAGTCTACGGCTAAACCTAAAATCCATTTTCCAAGTTCATTTTAAGTTTACATAATCAATCTTATTAGTGGCCAATTAACAAGAAGCATTAAGAATTAGACTCAATAAATAAACCAAGACATCACACAAGACATAAGAAAAGTCAACTTATTAAATCATTGATATTGGTTTTCATCATAACCCTGGACAACGTATTTATTTACGACACAATCTAGGACTACTAAAGACATAAATAAATAAAACATTATAAACAAATTTGAAAACTAAAAAAGTAAAAATTAAAACAATGAAATAAAATATTGGGTTTGAGGATCCACTTTTATTATTTCAAATCTAGAAATCTCTATTATTATAATATATAATTTACGTTATATTACCAACCGACCATATAGGCGGTATCCTGATAAAGTCAGATTTTAATTAATTCCAATCGATCATAAATACAGTATCAAATTAAGTCAGGTTTTAAGATAATTTATATATTATAAAATAAGGGAGATTAATCTAAATTATTATAATAAACGTTTCACATTCACCCCAGCAGAGAGAAGTTACGTACTCATACTTTTAAGCAAAACAAAGAAAGATTTATTTACTTAAAAAATAAAATTAAATACAAGAAAACTGAAATTAAATAAACAAGATACTCACTTCTTAGTATTCTAAGAAATTCCCCATAAGAAAGTATGAATTTTCTTTCTGAATCAAGTCTCTATTTGTAGGCTTGAAAATCGGTGTGCGTCGCGACGCGTAGAATTTGCATGTCGCAACGCGTGCTACAGTAGATGACGACTATCGGCTAATTAATAATTGTGATGATGTCATGATGACGCGATGATGACGCGGTGATGACACGTGTTGGTAGATGAATTATTGTACTGACGTCATGATGACGCGGTAATCACGCCTGTCGGCAGTTGAATAATTGAGGCGCGTCGCGACATAAAGGGCATGCGCGTCGCGACGCGTGATCTGTAAATTTCCCATTTTGCCTTTTTTCATTCGTTTTTCGCCGTTTTAGCCCCGATTTGATTCCAGCAAGTCCCGATATTTATTTATCTACAAAATAACACAAAACACACATCAAATATTCACAATACCCGAGAAACTATACAAAATATTAAGTAAAAGAGGCGGTAAATATTGATATATTTTCCGCTTATGAGTAATAAATTTATAATTTTCATGTTTGATGCTCGGATT
Organism: Zanthoxylum bungeanum; assembly: GCA_019454045.1. Taxonomy (NCBI): domain Eukaryota; kingdom Viridiplantae; phylum Streptophyta; class Magnoliopsida; order Sapindales; family Rutaceae; genus Zanthoxylum; species Zanthoxylum bungeanum. The sequence continues at coordinate 250,761 of SKCR01001260.1, forward strand.
CAATGTTTAACACCCACAATTTCAAGTTAATGCTCACAAGACAATAATTTTATAATTTTATGTTTAATTTCCTAAATTTCATTTTTAATGCCATATTTTCATGTTTAATAGATAAATTTTCTTATTAATACTTAATTTTCATGTTTAATACGCTACCGTCAACTCAATTTCAATAACCTAGGTTACAAAGAATAATACGATTAGTGACATATATAGCGGTGGCAAGTCATGATAATAATTTGGCGATTGTGGCAGAGATGAAGCCTATAAGGCGGTGAACAGTGAAAACGACTTCTGGATATATTAAAGATGAAGCTTGATAATATTTTAATGTTTAATTACATTTTAAGGGTATTTTGGTCTTTTAATATAAATTCACTAACGGAAGTGGCATCTATTACCGTTAAAGGTGAAAATTGATACATTTTTTTTATAACATATGGTGGGACCGATGAATATTTCTCATGTTTTTAAATAATTTTTGAACTTTATTCAAATTTCGGGTGTAAAAATGACTTTGCCCTAAATAAATAATGCAAGTGATTGAAACATAATCAATAGAAAATAAATTTTCCTTTCACCATCATTTCTTCTCCTACCAATCAGACAACAACTTAATATAGAAATCCCTCTCATCTTCTCTCCACCATCGAGCAACACCTTATTATTGAAATTCATTTATCATCTCAGCAATATGAGGATTTTCTGCCTAATGACATATGAGAGGGTTGACAAATGGCCTAAGCGTGAAAAATTTCATTTTCTTAAATTTTGAATTGATGTTTTACTCATTTTTTTAGGATCAGGCATTAAAAAATTAAAATGGTTGGTACTTTTCAAAACTCATTTCATTTACAAATCCTATTAAATAAGTCATTTTTACAATATTAAAATTCATGATCTTAACTCAATCTAAAAATTACCTTGAATATAGAGAATTTGCTTAATGATTATATTTTAAATTCGTTAATTCATCTCAGTTTATGTAAGATATTTTCCTCGGCACTTAATACTATAACCCAACTTATTTGAAAAAAAATTATTTAAATCAAACACCACATAAGAATATAAGATCGATTGAAATAATTAATCATTAATTATGATAATTACTTTGTATTTGTAGGATTCATATTGTCATCTTTGCAACTAGGCAAAAAAAAAAAAACTAAGAAGTGATTAGACACGACTTAGGGCAACCTCAATATTATTTATGATTTTAATGTAAGATTTAATATCAAATTTTGTACTAAATTATACATTCAGCTCTAACCAATTATTTCAAATTTTACTCAAAAACATATTTCTAAAAATATTCCATTTTAAATATTTCTTAACAATTAGTATTTCATCCTTTAACTAACATAATATTTATATTAAAATATTTTACTATTTCGTATAATTTTTAAAGATGAATTAATAAATTAAATTTATTATAAAAATAATTATATTAATTAATAAAATTTTGCTCTAAGTTTCATTAACTATATATTCTAAGTTCATTATTTTTTATTAAATATTTATAACAAAAATATAATAAAACATATTATTAAAATAATATATGGGATACAAATAATATAAATTTATTTTATTGGGTCAAAATATAATTATTTATGGGTATAAATCATACAACTTATAAATATTAGAGGCTAAAAATATTTAAAAAATTTTAAAATAAAACGAATGGCGCAATGAACAGTGACGAGCCATTTGACGTGTTACTGCTCATTACACCATTTTTTAAGCACGTTTTTGGTGCATGGTTGCCCAATTTCCCCAATGGTGCAGGATTTAGCACGCCAATGGGGTTGCTCTTAGGTGCTAAATATCTATATCGGTGATTTGAATCGGTGTAAAAAATTAATAATATCAAATTAATAAAATATTAGTTAAATAATATAAAATTTTATTAAAAAAAGTAATAAAATCAATTTCAAATCATGTTTAAAAATAGTTTTCATATTTAATGTCTAAATTTTCATGTTAATACATTATTTTCATGATTAATGTCATACTTTACATGTTTAATGTCCAAATTTACATGTCAATGCCATGAAATTTCAAGCAAGTAAAAGTACATGTGTGAAATGTCAAAATCTAGTCTCTCGTGTGAAAATATTTATCATGTTCAATACTTTATTTCCATGTTTAATGCACTAAATTTCATAATAATGCTAATAAAATTTTATGTTTCCGATTTTGCATGTTTAATGGCCTCATTTTCATGTTTATTGCTATATTTTTATGTTTAATGTCCAAATTTTCATTTTATTGATATACAGAGTAATAAATTTATAATTTTCATATTTGATGCCCCAATTCAATGTTTAATGCTCACAATTCAAGTTAATGCTAACAAGGCAATAATTTTATAATTTTTATGTTTAATTTCCTAAATTTCATATTTAATGTCATATTTTCATATTTAATGTCCAAATTATCATACTAATACCCAATTTTCATGTTTAATACGCTACTGTTTAGAACAATGCTTAGAATGCGTCATCATTTCAATTTCAAATAACCTAGGTTACAAAGATTCATGCGATTAGTGCCATATATAACGGTAGCAAGTCATGATAATAATTTGGTGATTGTGGTGGAGATGAAGCCTATAAGGTGGTGAACTGCGAAAGCGATTTCTGGGTATTGTAAAGAAGAAGCCTGATAATATTTTAATATTTAATTATATTTTAAGCGTATTTTGATCTTTTAATTTAAATTCACTAACGGAAGTGATATCTATTACCGTTAATGTGAAAATTGATACATTTTTAATAACATATGGTGGACCAATGAATATTTCTCAGGTTTTTGAATAATTTTTGAACTTTATTATAATTTCGGGTGTAAAAATGACTTTGCCCTAAATAAATAGTGTAAGTGATTGAAACAATAATCAATAAGAAATTTTTTTTCTTTCACTATCATTTCTTCTCTTACAATCGGACAACACCTTAATATAGAAATCCCTCTGATATCCTCTCCACCAATCTAACAACACCTTAATATTGAAATTCATTCATCATCTCAGGCGATATGAGGATTTTCTTCCTAATGACATATGAGAGGGTTGACAAATGCCAAAGCGTGAAAAATCTCATTTTCTTAAATTTTGAATTGATATTTTACATATTTTTAAGGCTCGAGCATAAAAAAACAAACTTCAAATGTGATTGTACTTTTCAAAATTCATCTCATTTACAAACCCTACTAATACAAGTCATTTTTACAATATTAAAATTTATGATCCTGACTCAATCTAAAAATTACCTTGAAAATAGAGAGTTTGCTTAATGATTATATTTTAAATTCGTTAATTCATCTCAGTTTATGTAAGATATTTTCCTCGACACTTAATACATTATAACCCAACTTATTTGAAAAAAATCTTTAAATCAAACACCACATAAGAATATAAGATCGATTGAAATAATTAATCATTAATTATGATAATTACTTTGTAGTTGTAGGATTCATATAGTCATCATTGCCAACTAGGCGAAAAAAAAAATACCTGCATGCTCAGACGGGCTCCAACGTGTGCGTGAGCTTGTCGCTCGTCTCACCACCAAACTAATCAGTAATCATCCCAATGAAGTTAAGAATTAGCGAAAAGAGTTAAATCAAACAGTATATTTTCACGTGACTGACTCAACAGACACGACTTAAGGCATCCCCATATTATTTATGGGTTTAGACTTTATTGTAAGATTTATATCAAATTTTGTACTAAATTATACATCCATCTCTAACCAATTATTTCAAATTTTACTATAAAAATATTTCTAAAAATATTCCATTTTAAATATTTCTCAACAATAAATATTTCACCCTTTAACTAACACAATATTTACATTAAAATATTTTACTATTTCATATTAATTTTTAAAGATGAATATATTAATTAAATTTATTATAAAAATAATTATATTATTATAAAATTTTGCTCTAAGTTCATTAACTATTTATTCTAAGTTTCATAATTTTCCTATTAATTATTTATAACAAAAATATAATAAAACTGTTGACAGCTAATTTCGGTCTCAGGGGCAATAATTGTTTTTTTACTCCCGAGACAATCCTCCTTCAACTGTGAATTTGTTTTGTTTATGGGAAACCAAAAGCAAATTTGGCAAAGATAGATAAATACAATACAACCAATCGACAAAGAGATTTAACGTGGTTCGGCGGATCAGATCCAGCCTACATCCACGGGCACAGAACGGACGATGTTTTATTACCGAAATATGTTTCTTTGATCTGTTTTGTGTTCACAAGTCTAATTCTCTATTGTTCTCTTCTTAACTCCCAATGCTCTCAATGATCTCAATAATCTCAACTCTTCAACCCTCTGAATAATCTCATAATCTCATAATCTACCTACAAGCATGTTTTCCCCTCCTATGTATAATAGCAAAGAAGTAGCTTCCTTTTCCCATAAGGATTCGTAATTGAAAACTACATTCACTTCCCATATCCTATTAGGACACTGACTCATTCACTTCCCATATCCTATTAGGACACTGGCTTATCAATATTTCCTCATGAAAGTAGGATAACTTATCTTCTTATCCGTAAGAATAGGAAGTCTTATCTTCTGGAGCATATCCCGCCATATTCCTGGTCTTCATGAGGTCGGTCATGATGGTCTTTTGAACTGAGAATGCTGCTGTCGATCTGATAATGCCCGACCATCCGGTCTGGAGTGGTCGGTTACTGATCATAAAGTGCTCGGCCCCTTACTGTTGGCTTTTAGTGGTCGGGTCGGCATTAATGATCTTGGCCGAGAAGGGAATTACCATTTTACCCCTGCCGTACTGCTTAAATACTATAGGGTCTGAAAATACCGCCAACATCTGTCCCCTAGTTCTCGGTTCCAACGAGTATACAAGTTGGTATTTGGAACTACATAAAAAGAATAGTACTCCTGATGGAGTGACGGCTAGCCTTTGTGAGGAGAAGTTTATTGGCCTATCACCACCATGTCCTCGGTACGATTGAGATGCTCGGTTTGACTTCTTTTTCCGCCAGAAGCAAAATCCCTTTATCGCCCTTATGTAAACCGTCCCTCGAGACACGCAACCGTCACATCCTCTTAAATGCCCATCATATCACTTCTAGGGTTTAACGGGAGCCTGCCACTTGTCAACCATCTGTCGTCCTCCCGCCAAAAAGCAAGCAATCCGACCGCCATCGTCAACTCAAAGGAAGCCCAATCTCATCCGTCCATCCACTCTGAAAGATCATTTTAAAAGACAACATGCGGCGTACATCTGACGCCCTCGTTCGATCCAACGGCCACAAATGCACCGAACGGATTATAAGAAAACAGAGTAATACACTGTTGCCTTCTTTTACGAACGCTTCGAATTTCCCCAACCGCGAGAACTCCTCTCTCCCAACTGTGCTCAGTGAACTCAAAGAACGACCAGACCGCACGGAGTAATCTGCAACCCTTCTAAAAGAACCAAATAAGTCTTCTGAATGACCTCCCTACTTACAATCACTCGCTGCCCGGCCGACCCAAGCCGAGAATATGATCTTGTGGTGAGACGAAACCTGCCTCCGAGCTGAGAGAAACACTTGGCACTGGGGGGAAATGTTACGTCCCCAGTCCAAAAGACAAACTCGGTGGGACGTAACCCGACCCCGAGCTGAGAGAAACATTTGGCACTGGGGAAATGTTACGTCCCCAGTCCAAAAGACAGACTCGGTGGGGACGTAACCTGACCCCGAGCTGAGAGAAAACACTTGGCACTGGGGGAAATGTTACATCCCCAGTCCAAAAGACAGACTCGGTGGGACGTACCCCGACCCCGAGCTGAGAGAAACACTTGGCTCTGGGGGAATGTTACGTCCCCAGTCTGAAAAGATAGACTCGGTGGGACGTAACCCGACCCCGAGCTGAGAGAAACACTTGGCTCTGGGGGAATGTTACGTCCCCAATCCGAAACCCCGAGCTGAGAGAAACACTTGGTTCTGAGGGAATGTTACGTCCCCAGTCCGAAAAGATAGACTCAGTGGGACGTAACCCGACCCCGAGCTAAAAGAAGACATAATGGCTTCGGTTGAATGAATCCAGCCCCGAGCCGAATAACCAAGTGGCGTCGGCGGAACGAATCCAGCCCCGAGCCTATTAAGCAAGTGGCATTAGCGGAACGAATCCAGCCCCGAGCCGATTAACCAAGAGGCCTCGACGGAACGAATCCAGCCCCGAGCCGACTAATCCTTGGGACTTATTCAGAAGGGAAGTGAATCAACCTTTGAAGCCCTATCGGATTTGGCATGGGCGTCCCCTTGCTAGACCAACGAAAAACAAAAATTTTAGAAAATAAAATCAGAAAAACGGGGGTGACTTAACACTTATCCCAAAGCAACAGCACGGATGCCTCAAAACAGTGTCATGTCCGAGGTCTCCAAAACACAATTCCAAATCTTTCAATTCAGAGTCCCGGCGAACCAAGATTTGGATCAAAGAGCGTTTAGAATGGTAAAGGCACATTCCTCTATACGTCAGGCCATTATGAAGCCTGCGTTTTGTTCGAGGGCTCCTCCTTACAACGCTGGAGCAGGCATACGCCATCAGGGTACAATCCCTCCCCGTACTATGCTTCTCACAAACCCGAATGACCAAATAGGTAGGGATCAAAGAGTGTCTGAAACATTAAGGGCATGCTCCTCCTTATGTTCGGTAACACTGGAGCAAGCAATCACCACGAGGGCATAATCCATCATCGTGCTATGCTTCTCACGGATCCGAATGACCAAATAGGTAGGGATCAAAGAGTGTCCGAAACATTAATGGCATGCTCCTCCTTATGTTCGGTAATACTGGAGCAAGTAAACGTCACGAAGGCATAATCCCTCCTCGTGCTATGCTTCTCATGGATCCGAGTGACCAAATAGGTAGGGATCAAAGAGTGTCCGAAACGTTAAGGGTACGTTCCCCTCCTTAAGTTCGGTAACACTGGAGTAAGCAAATGCCACAAGGACATAATCCCTCCTCGTGCTATGCTTCTCACGGATCCGAATGACCAAATATGTAGGGATCAAAGAGTGTCCAAAACATTACAGGTACGCTCCTCCTTATGTTCGGTAACACTGGAGCAAACAAACGCCACAAGGGGATAATCCCTCCTCGTACTATGCTTCTCGCAGATCCGTTGGTCAGACAAAATGTACGGGAACACATTCCCCGCAGTCGTATTCCCCAAACCGGCCAGGTCGGTCATCTCACGGGGGCACTCCCTGTTGGGGTTGGTGCTCAGAGCGCCAATTCCCGGTTGTATTTATGTTGAATACTTCTGTAAAAATATTATTATTATGAATAATATATGCATTTTCTATAATATAATCTATCTTTCTATATGGTAAAGACGTAATGACCCTAGAATGATTAGTCATGATACAGTTGCAAAAGCGTCGCAACGACATTGAGAAGTATCATGACGTTGTCATTCTCAGACAGTTCCTGGTCAAGGTTTACACTATTTGGTCAGTATAGTAAACCCGTTGAGACCGGTACATGTCGTATACTGGAATATATGATTCAAATGGGTTCTCAATGAACCATTAGTCTTGGAGACTAGTATAGACGTGTAGGTGTTTATAGCGGATAAACACTGAACGACTCACCGAAGATTCTTAATGGATGGTACACCAGCGTCAATAAGAATCTTTATTGGGTTGAGTAGCACTTGTGATTCTTAGACTTGAGATGCCATTGTGGGCACATGAGACATCTTCTACACTTAGACGGCTGTCACGTCACCGATCTATTTAGATCAGACCTCCGCCTGTTCGTTGGGTGTAAATAGATCCTCAGGGTGTCCTATGTGTATCAAGACAGGATCCGTCAGTTCTGTGTATCAGAGCATAGGTAGTCCATATGATTAGCAATCAGATAAAACCATGGGCCCGTGGTAAAGTTTAGAAGCTAGTTCTAAACATTCTTTTTGAGATTGCTAATAGAATAGTCGACTGGATAATCCCGATAGAGATTTGCGTTTACATCTATATCTCTGGGATTTATCCGGATACCTGTGACGGAGGAATTATACATTTTCCATGACCTCGACCTGTATGGTTCAGCGAGATTATCTGTGATCGTCATAATCTACGGGTGGATATATATGGACACGAATTAGATTTCGTGACGGATATACCTGAATCTAGAGAGTCTCAATAATGAAACATACTCGTAGAGCACTAAAGCAACATTAATAAATAAATTGATTTTTATAAAGTCGTTAAAAGGTTAAACGCATATACGTGCTAAAGGACTAGATAGTCATTTACCTAATTATTGTGTATTTACATTTAATACTTGATTTATTTAAATACACATTAATTAATAGTCAAAATGAGTTATTTGACTTATATCCTAAATGAATATATGTTTTTAATATTTATGTAAATATTATACATATATTTATATATTTGTATTTGATTAATTAATTAATTATTTAATTGTTAAATGATTAAATTAATTAAAATATAAATATCTTACATTAGGATATTTAAAGTAAATGATATTAGTTGCCTTTGTTGACTTAAATAAATATCTAATAAAGTTGTATTAGATATTTATGCAAGTTGATTAAATGATTTTGAAATGAAAATGAAATGAAAATTTGGTATATACAAGTCTTGAATTTTCGGCCAAGGCCTAAAATGCACAAGTATATATTGGTTTTCAATTTATTTTCATTTGGTTAACCTAATACACTTTACAAAAGAAAACTCCATTGAAGAAACTAAGGAAACTTGAGAAAGAAAGAAGAAATCAAAAAGCTGGAATTTTAGTAAGTTTTTCAACTTGCTATTAGAGAGGAAAATGTTCCTTAGGTTCTGGCTTCAACATGTGATGTTCTAGATTATTTCTTTCTTTATTTCTTTGTGTTTTTGTTGATGGAAGTTTGATAGGGGTGTTGAGCATTTATGGTGAAGGAAGGTTGTGACTATTGTAGTTGTAAACTTTCTTTTAAGGTTTTTGAACCACATGTTGCTAATCTAGAGTTATTGACCCACTCTTAAATGACCTAGATTTGATCTTGAGTTGTTTCTGTTGTTGAGACTTGGATTGGATGGAAGAATGATGATTGAAGTAATGGATTTAATGTATTTGGTCTAATTTGTCCAATTTGTGGAAATTGTAAAATTAGGGTTTTATGACCAATTCCAAATTTGGGGCTTTTCATATATGTTGTGTATTTGTGTGTGTATATGATGCATATAAAGTTTCATGTTTATTGGATTACATCTTGATGTGTTTTGATGCATGAAATGACAAGTGCTCCAATTGGAACCTTAGTGAGGCTCTCGGCCTTGGTGTGAGAATTTGGGGGATTTTGTGCTTTTGGTGTTTTGATGTTTTGAACATCATAAGTTCATCTTAGAAATGATTTAGAATCATCAAAATTGATTAGATCAATTTCCGGACTAAAATGGACAAAATACCAAAATAGGGTAATTTGGTAAATTCACTAAATATATGATTTATTGAATTTTATTTCATAATTTGATTATTGGAATATTAAATAATATGTTTATTAAATTAATCCGAGAAAAAGTTTTGAAATCTGAAATCGGATTTTCACCGCTTCTGCTGCGTTACCGGATTCATCCCCTAAAAAACCCTTACACTCCTCCCCGCGCGTTACTCGTGGGTTCGCATCCCGAGATATCCATTTTCCTGGTCATTCTGAGGTATCGTCTTGAATTCCCTTCGCCTCGGGGTGGTTTTTTGAACTCTCTGTCTGGCCTGCGAGGAGCTTCTACCCTCAATGTCCTCTCTCTGATAGTTGTCCCCTCTCCGGGAGATTTTCTCCTCGTTTTCCACAAAACGAACTTCCGGGCTATTTCCAGAGTGGTGGCATAATTAGGTGTATCTTGGATCTTCAAGTTGGTCCACAGCTTTCCGATCTTTAAGGCTCCCTTCAAACTCTCCAAGGCCTCGAGCGACTCTATCCCCCGACCTCGAGCACCATGCTATGGTACCGCTCAATGAAAGCCTTCAGGGTTTCATCGTCCCCCTGTTTCATGAGCCTTAATTCCCCAATTGTCTTTTTTGGGTCGCAGGCCCATTTGAAGTGCCGAACAAATGACTTCTTGAGTTGCGCGAAGCTTCCGATGCTCAATGCGGCTTGACTTCTGAACCACAAAATGGCAGATCCCCCCAAGGTTAGGGGGAATACTTTGCAAACGACATCCCCTACTACTCATTGGACCTCCATCAATAGGACAAAACTCTCAATATGGGATTTTGGATCAGTGTGGCTTTTGTAGGGTGTCATGGAAGACATGTTGAATCATCTTGGGAACTTTACCGACCTTATTTCTTCAGTGAGGGGGGATTCAGCCTCGTCGTCCCGAGCGTCTCCCGTATCAGTTTTGGGGTTCACTCCCCACTTGGCCATTTATTTTCATAACCAAGATTTTATATTGCCATCTATGTTACCGTGCCGCCTCCTGCGGCCTTCTTTCCGTCTGTCACCCCAGGTGCGGCGTTCCTCAAGACTTGAGATTTCCCATCCAGTTTCACCATCCTTCCTATCTCCCCTTCTGGTGTCGCGGGGGCCATCATAGGAAGAATCTGGCGACTGTCTCCCATCTTCTTCTTCCCACGTATCCTCTGTTTGTAAATCTTTTTCTACCACTACGGACCTCATCCCGTAGGGACCCTTCCTCATCGGTTCATCGTCATCACTCACATCTGCGACCCTTTTTCCTTCCGCTATTTCGCCTCTCCTTTGACTGGCTCCGGCTTCAAGTCTCTGATTATTCGTCTCTTCCATTCTTTCCAATCTGTTCATCATGGATTTCAAAAGGATTTGATTTTCCTTCCTATCTTTCCTCATATTTTCCTCCATCTTCTCCATCTAATCCGCTGTTGAACTCTCTGACGACCAGTGATTTCCACCTTCTGCCATTGTCTTACTATGCGAGCTGTTTTTTGTTGATTCCCCACAGACGGCGTTAACTATTAACGGCTGATTTTGGTCTCAGGGGCAATAAGGGTTTTTTACTCCCGAGACAATCCTCCTTCAACTGTGAATTTGTTTTGTTTATGGGAAACCAAAAGCAAATTTGGCAAAAGATAGATAAATACACCAATCGACAAAGAGATTTAACGTGGTTCGGCGGATCAGATCCAGCCTACATCCACGGGCACAGAACAAACAATGTTTTATTACCGAAATATGTTTCTTTGATCTGTTTTGTGTTCACAAGTTTAATTCTCTATTGTTCTCTTCTTAACTCCCAATGCTCTCAATGATCTCAATAATCTCAACTCTTCAACCCTCTCAATAATCTCAATAATCTACCTACAAGCATGTTTTCCCCTCCTATTTATAATAGCAAAGAAGTAGTTTCCTTTTCCTATAAGGATTCCTAGTTGAAAACTACATTCACTTCCCATATCATATTAGGACACTTTCTCATTCACTTCCCATATCCTATTAGACATTGACTTATCAACATTTCCCAATGAAAGTAGGATAACTTATCTTCTTATCCGTAAGAATATGATGTCTTATCTTCTGGAGCATATCCCGCCATATTTCCGGTCTTCATGAGGTCGGTCATGATGGTCTTTTGAACTGAGAATGCTGCTGTCGATCTGATAATGCCCGACCATCCGGTCTGGAGTGGTCGGTTACCGATCATAAAGCACTCGGCCCCTTACTGTTGGTTTTTAGTGGTCGGGTCGGCATTAATGATCTTGACCAAGAAGGGAATTACCTTTTTACCCATATCGTACTGCTTAAATACTATAGGGCCTGAAAATACCGCCAACAAAAACAGATTATTAAAATATCATGTGGAATACAAATAGTAAAAATTTATTTTATTGTTATATAGGGATACAATTGATACAATTTATAACTATGGGAGGCTAAAACCAATTTTTTATTTTTTTTTAAAAACGAATGGCCCAATGAACAATAGTGAGCCAAATTTGAAGGGCTACTGTTCATTATGCCATTTTTGGGCACGCTTTTGGCACATGGTGCCTAATAGCCTCAATGGTGCAGGATTTAGCGCGCCAATGGGGTTGCTCTTAGCTGCTAAGTTTCTATATCGGTAACTTGAATCAGTGTAAAAAATTAATAATATCATATTAATAAATATTATTTAAATAATACATTTTAAAAAAAAATAATTAATAAAATCAATATGTTAAATCAATATCAAATCATGTTTAAAATAAATCTTCATATTTAATGTCTAAATTTTCATGTTAATATATTATTTTCATGTTAAATATTATACTTTACATGTTTAATGTCCAAATTAGCATGTCAATGCCATGAAATTTCAAGCGAGTAGTAGTACACGTGTGAAATGTCAAAATCTTGTGTCAAGTGTGAAAATATTTTTCATATTCAATACTTTCTTTCCATGTTTAAGGCACTAAATTCCATGTTAATGCTAATAATTTTTTATGTTTTTGATTTTGCATATTTAATGGCCTCATTTTCATATTTAATGTCCAAATTTTCATGTTAATGATATACAGAGTAATAAATTTTTAATTTTCATGTTTGATGCCCAAATTCAATATTTGACACAATTTCTTGTTAATGCTCACAAGACAATAATTTATAATCTTTATGTTTAATTTCCTAAATTTCATATTTAATGCTATATTTTCATGTTTAATGCCTAAATTTTCATATTAATACCCAATTTTCATGTTTAATGCCTAAATTTCCATAATCGGATTAGTGTTTTTATATTGAAATGAAAATATTATGTTAATGTTTAATTGTTGTCTTGTAGATGGCTTCCGCAAATCTATTAGCATGATCTTTGGATTCTAATTAACTGAAAGGAGTCGAGAACTACTTTGAGTGGGAAATGAACATTCGCTTTATCTTGGAGTCAAAATATTGAGCTATGTGACGCTCAATCCATTGTCTGTCGAAATCAATCCTAATTCCACTCCCGAAGAGTGGGAGACTTTTGAAAAATGGAAGGATGATAACCTAAGGGTAAAATCCTATATTTTAGGATCGATGGTTCCAGATTTGCTAAGACAGTACATAGAGGTATTTGATGCTTGGAGCATTATAAGAACACTTATGGAGTTGTTCGAAGCAAATCAAGAAATTGAAAAATATCGAAGGTCTAAGGAATTCTTCCATGCTCCACTCAAAGATGGAAGAGCGGTCCATATTTATGTTTTGAACATGATTGACCAGATCCGATATTTGGAACGACATGACATTATGATCGATGAACGGCTAGGTCGAAATTTGATTCCATCTTCTTTGCCTAGTAATTATGCTGGTTTTGTGTTAAACTTTCATATGCATTCGATGCAAGATAGTTATGAAGAACTTCATAACATGTTACGTACAACAGAGCAAGATTTGAAGAAAGACAATCATATTTTTTTACCTCCAAGGTGGAGCAAGCTCTTCAAAGGCTTTTAGAAAGTTGAAGAAAATCAAAATGGGAAAGAAGAAGATATCAAAGAAAGACTCCAAGAAATAAAAAACTACAAGACCAGATGTAGCTCGTGATGCATGTCTACACTGCAAGAAGTTTGGACATTAGAACAAGGATTTTCCAGGGTTGAAAGGAAAGGCATGACCATTAGGTACGCTTTATATTTTTCCTATTATTGACATCTCATTAGCCTTATTTGAAACTCCATGCAAGCCGTGAGAGTTAAAAAAAGGCTTAACAAAGAGGAGATCCAGCTTAAAGTTGAGAATGTCGAGACATTGGATGTCAAGGCCATAGGAACTGTTGATCTAGATCATCATAATAAATGTAAATTAATTTGATATAACTACTATTATATACCCTATATTATTAGACAGATAATATCGTTACCGATATTGGATAAATAGGAATATAAAATAAACATTAAAGATGGTGTTTTATGTTTATATGATAAAGACAACTATTTGATATGTGAATGTTCTTTATCTAATGATCATTATGTTTTCGAAACATATCGAGATGTCTTTAATATAGAGAAAAATACAAGTAAAGGATCAGAATTAAATAATACTGAATTATGGCATATGAGATTATGCATCCCCCTCTAGGAGATGCTACCGGCGGGAGATAGGTTGCCCTATCCCTCTGAGCCTCTGATTTTCTAACTCTGATCGTCACTACTAATCCCAAATCAAATGCAAAACCATGCATAAGGGTCATTGCCTAACTCAACAACATAAAATGCATTTTAATACTCATAACTATGTGCTCAATAACATTACAATTTATAATTATGTCATGGACACCTTAACTTATTACACACACAATCTCTACTATACAAATGTCTGATATATGACTTTACTTCGACTCTGACTGAATTATATCTCTGACTTGACCTGGTGGACCTAAACACCCTAGTGACTGCCATCAGTATCCAACCCCTCGAGCTCGTCCTCCGAATAATTCCTACAAAAAAGATATACTAGAGAGTGGGGGGGTGAGTCTATGAAGACTCAGTGAGTTGATAGTTTAAAAACAAATAACTGCTTATAACAATCAGATTCTGTGATTTTAAAATCATTTATCTTTTGAAAAAAACTGGATTTCTCCAAATCTCTTTTAACAGGAAACTCTTTTCTAAAAAACTTTTCTAGAAACTTCTTTCTTTCTGTAAAACTCTGAGATCTCTAGTAAAACTAATTCTTTCTAAAACCTTTTTCTTTTTTTATAAAACTGTTGTTCTGAAAAATCTCATCTGGAAAACAACTGACGAATGGGGGCGTTACGTATCACCGTCCCCCCCACACGCTTAACTAGTGCCTTGGGGCGTTACGTATCGGCGTCCCCTAAGTCACCGAACTAGAGACATGAGCACTAATCAATGTTGTTATCATGGCCCTAAACTAGGATCTAGGGGCAACTGTCAACCATAGTCATGAACTGCGTGTGTACATGTTACTGGATCCATCAATTCCAAGTTATATCTGAGGTGAGTTTTTTCCTCATGCCTCCAAAAATCATAATATCATACTTTTAAAGTCAAAACTTCCTAAAACATTCTCATTCTTAATATAACTGGAAATAAACTTGGCTAACGCCCTAT
Organism: Zanthoxylum bungeanum; assembly: GCA_019454045.1. Classification (NCBI taxonomy): domain Eukaryota; kingdom Viridiplantae; phylum Streptophyta; class Magnoliopsida; order Sapindales; family Rutaceae; genus Zanthoxylum; species Zanthoxylum bungeanum. The sequence continues at coordinate 265,822 of SKCR01001260.1, forward strand.
GCGCTTAAAAGTAAGTCTAAATTCAAAAACAAATAAGTAAATATCAACTTGAAAAGAAAATATCCACTCACTGATTCGGAACTTGCTGGCGACGCCTTGAAACGGTGGCGAACCGCATCTTCTGGAGATAATCTAGAATTTGTAAAATTCATTAGTACCAAGGTTGTAAATTTTATTCTTGCTTAACAAAATTTATTCTCTATTCATGATAACTCATCTTCACTATGTTACTAACATTTTAGGGTAGTCTAAAATTTTTTACCACGTTCGTTCAAGGATCTCACAAGCTACTTCGCAAAACTCCATATTCTGCATTCTTTCCAGAAAATTTCAGTGCACTAATACTGACTTTGAAAATTTAGTGCGCTTAATCGGAGTTGAATTTGGAGCTGAGATTTTAATAAAATACTCGATTATGTGTCTATTTTATGTCAACTTTTACGGATCATGGTTTATATTCCTAGAACTCAAGTTATAAATTTTTCTTTATACTCTGTTCTGTTAACACAGAACCAGTAGATTACTGCAGTGCGGCCAAGTTTAAAAATTCGGCGCAACTCCGTCTTAAGTCTAAAAATTCTAATTTTTATAGATATGTTACTCCACTAATGTCTAGTTTACTCAAAATTTTATGGTTCGTCAATTCGATATCTAAATCTCAAGTTACAAGCATAAACACACAGCCTATCTATAATGCCCTGTAAACCGGGTTCACTGCCTAACTTGCGAATTATGCCTCCCTTCTTAATCTCTAAAACATATGTTACTTTGTGTTAGATTTGTCCGAATAATTATTTTGGCTCATTGGGGAATTTCGTCAAACACTTGGTGTGCAAAATGCCAAAACCTCACCTATTTCAGGTTTTACTTTCTTAATCATTCCCAACACATCGTTAAAAAAATATTTTTTTTCTGATCTTATTTACTCTCTAATCATTCAAATCAGCCCCAAATAACTAAAACTCAGCCCCTTAAAACATCCATGGCTGAACCACACCCTTTCTCCCAGGGCCAAATTTCTCAATCACTTACACCAAATCTATCGCTTCTAATATCTTCAAGACTCATACTAAATCTAACCCATAAATTCTCATCAATTGCAACATCCCAAATCAATTGATTACTCTAGGGTTTTTTATCATTTTTGGTAATTTAATAATTTTGACCTCTAAATTTTGTTCATTGATGCATAATAAATCCACTCTCATGTATATCAACACAAGGTACAATAATATCATACATTTCTCAAAATTCAGATTTTCGGTGAAAGTTTTCTTACCTCAAATCATTTATTTTCCTTCACCATTAACTTCCTTAGGCTGGTTTTCTCCCTTGTTGTTGATTCTTACTTGTTCTCATTTGGTATTTGTTAAGGATATGAAAGTTTTTCTCTCCTTCTCCATAAATCACTTTCGGCTATGGCTCTTTCTGTTGGACAATTATGACCCATAGCGTCACTATTTGTACAGATCATGGTGTTGTTGTACAAATTAACTATGTGACAAAGGAAATTGCTCTTTTATAATTTGTGATTAGATCACCAAGATGTATAAATGATATAAGGTCCATATGATTAGTTCCGGATTGAGATGATATGAGACAGTATCAATCCACGAAGGTTTAATCATTAAATATCCCTAGTCAGAGTGTTATCGAGATTGGACATCGATAATGCGAAAAAGACTAGTATTAAACTTGTGCTCGTTGTGAGGGCATAACGACATAGTTCTCCTATATTTGGGTATAGGATACTCATGCAAGTGTAATAGGAGGTTTTGTTTACCGATGGTACGGAAACAGCTTCGCTCTGGATAGACCCATCGAAATTCCATTGGTAGTATGACTATGTGTCTATGGAAGTCCGAATCAGGGTAGGTGTATTTGGTCTTAACCTGAGACTTGCACCGCTAATACTTATGACAATCAATATACTTTGGTTTTGGTCGTCCAGGGCTTTAACAGGTTCTGTGTACGCCTCTTCTGGGTATATTGAGAATCGTAGTGTATTGGGTGTGATGTCAAGACATAAGTATCACTCCAGTCATAGTGGAGATTATGATCACGTAGGATACGGAACTGGTTCTCTTATATGCTGCAGCTATCGGGATATAATGACTAGGTCATGTTTATCCGATTATAGAGACAAGTTACCAGAGATCTGATATGTGCTTTGTACGGGGCATACATAATTCTAGCCCCAGACCTAGCACGTGACATCTGATATTGGATCGTAATAAGCAATACTACATATATTACGCCTGATATAGATCACTTATTCCTGTAAGGATATTTCTGGAGAATTAGGTAGGCATGGCGCTTTGCTAGAATCAACCTTGTCTTGTAAATCGGTAAAAACGTAGTACTAGGTACGTACGTGTTTGGATAGTCCGACGACCGGGATTACTACCAACATATCCGGGGATCTCATGGGTCGCTTCCCGAAGATTCACCGATGATGTATGACTCACACTATATTAATCTGGGATAATTAGATGAGAGAGAAAATTAATCTGGGATTAATTGCGGAGATATTTTATCTGGGATAAAATATCATTTAAAGAGAGAGAACGATTAATTTGGAATTAATTGATAAAATAATATATTCGATATATTATACGAAATATATTTCGATGCGGAATTAAAATTAGATTTTAATTCGGGCGAACGAGTTAATTTAGAATTAATTCGCTAGCGACGTGAATAGTAATTTTGCTAGGCAAAGTTATTTAATTAAATTTGATTTAATTTCGTCGCAACAGAAAATTTGTTAATTTGGAATTAGCGAACCCGAGCCCGGGAGTGTTTGCGGGCCCACTCGTATTTAGAATCGAGTGGGGCCCACAAGTCGCATAAAGTCACATCACTAGTCATTCTTTCACCTTTAAGGTGATGGAAGTTGGTGTAGGATTTTATGGTGGCTTATTTTACACTCCAAATGTGTAAGAATTAAATGACAAATACCAAAATATTTGGTATATCATTTTGACTTTGTTTTTGAAACAAAAACACAACACATATTTCTCTCTTCTCTCCTCTCAACCTCACGCCCAAGGGGCATTTTTCTTCTTCCTTTTCTGGTTTTGCCGAGAACAATGGAGAAGCTAAGGGAAATTTTGCGGCAAAATTTCCGGAGTGCTAGCACTCTTTAAGGGTCTTGCGAAGGTGATAGGGAAACCCACCCGTGGGCATGGAATCACACACAAAGCTTGGAGCTTTAAGGACCACCATGGCCGAATTTTGGAGGAGCAAAAACAACCCACTGCCGTGAGCTTCAAAGGGCATAAAAAGATTTTTGTTCAACGCATCGCATGACCGATCAATGTAAGTATGATTCCGCCATACTTCTTTTATATTCGCACATGTGTTTCTTTGCTTGAAATCGATCCCGGGACCTTAGAGAAACCCAACAATGGTATCAGAGCCAGGTTGAGCATGAAACTTGATTAGGGTTAAAATTTGGGTAAATTGAATTTGAGCATGTTTGAGTGAAATTAATTGTTTGAGCATGCTTGTAAATGAATGACTTGGAGTTATTTGTGATCAATTTTGTGAAAATTGGATTGGGTCATTTTTCCCCAAAATTGAGGCTTGGCCGAGAGACATAAGTGCCCTAATGTCATGGTATTTTTTGATTTTAATCATTGGATGAGTTGAAATCATGTGGGAAATGTTGATTGTAGATTTAATATGATGAAATCGAATCGGACATGAAAAACCCCAAAATGTCGAGACTTGTAAGCATGAAAAATGACTTGATTTTTAATTCAATTGTGTTGGACATGAATTGATGATAAAGAGCATAATTAATTATGTAATTTGTTGTTTTAGAAATGTTAATTTGGGTAATTAATTATGGCAATACACTTAGGTTAATTAAGTTATGAAATTTTGAATTTTGTGATTTAATTAATTGGGCCTATTTTGGAAATTGGGCTTGAAAAGTTGTAATTGGGCTTAATGGGCTTGGTTGTACCAAGATTGGTTTAGGCTAAATTGGTTGGATCCAATTGGGCCCAAAACCATATCCATAAAGTCCAATTATGACTAATGGACCTTTAATATTTTAATTGGGCCTAATGGGCCTAAATTGGTTTCTTGGCAAATAAGGGTGATTCCTTAAATGGGCTTTGGTATTGGGTTTGACCCATATTGACCAAAAGTACATGCCTTATGAAACTAATTAAAAGCCCATTGTACTTTAAATTAAATTGACATTGGATGTTAATCGGGCTTTGAGACCCGTAACGATTAGATTTAGAATCTAAGTCGTAAAGGTTCGTTAAAAAAGTGTAATATTTAATTTAGAATTAAATAATGAATTAGTATTAAATACAAATTAAATTGGATTTAATGTTGTAGTTTAATTTAATTCAAGAATTCGTACTTTGAGTACTTATTCGCAAAACGAGTCGGACTCACGCAAAATCAAATCGTTGTTTGAACATTGGTTGGTCATTAATATTCAGATTAATTAATTGGATTAGATTGATGATAACATGCTTGTGTGAATACATGGTTGCGATGTATGAATAATGTATATCGGATGGATATTAGATGGGTGGGGCAATTTTGAAATTGTTGTAATAAATTTAGAATTTATTAAATTGGACCTGCGTGTCCAGCCTATTACCTCCTTACTCTTTGTATTTCTCTTCTCATCTATTCCCCTCAATGTAAATGAGGTTTCTTTAGAAGTGTTATGTAATGAGTAGAGTAGAAGTAATACTTGTGCTAGCGGGAGAGAGGAAATGGAGAGATTTGTTCTAGGAACAATGTGTGTTAAGTATCCATCCGTATATCATTATTAATTTATTTATTTACGCGCCTTATTATGTGTTTAGAATGCATGTTTAAGGGTGTATGATGATGAGACCCTAACAAAGATAATTAATTGGTTGCCAATTACACGCGAAAAATCCTCAAAAACATATTAAGCGTTTTTCCTTCCATTGAGTGATTCTTACTCAAGATCCAAGACTGGCACTGGTTTGTTGGCCAAAGTCAAGACCTTTGTCCGTCGCGGATGTGTTTGAATCATGAAAGCTTTGTTCCATATCGATGTCTTGTTCAAGTTGTGATTTGTTGGCCAAAGTCAAGATCACTTCTTGTCCATCGACATTGATTACGAAGCTTTCCAAGGTCAATGGGTTCCGCTTAACTGGGATCACTAAGTTTATTGTGCCAAAGCCAAGACTTAGTTGATTCAGAGGAAAAAAGTTAGGCAATATATTGGATATATTAGCATATATAAGATATATGTTTCGGACTTGGATGTCCACCTACTGGATCTAGGAATTGGATGGGATCCAATTGAACTTAGAGATCTACCTATTTAATTATCATACAATTTGTTGGCCAAAGTCAAGATTGTGTGTTATTTAACGGGATCCTAGCCCACTAGGAAACAAGGTTTCTCGAGTACTCAACAGAGGGTTAGAGACTCGCCGAAAAATAGTGGGAGGCAAGTATTAAATTTAAAATATTCGTTTAGTTACTTGCCATACGCGTTCATTCAATTTATTCGTCAATAAATTAATATATTAGTTGGACTAATATTTAATTGTTGTTTAAATTAAACAGTTGGACTGTATTCAAACTATTTCATTTATAGTTGATTATATAATTGGATTATAGTAATCAATATATTTGAATTAACAAATTGAATTATAGTTGATTTTATAATTGGATTATAGTAATCAATATAACTGAATTTAACCTATTAAATTATAGTTGATTATATAGTTAGACTATAGTAATCATTATAAAATAGTACCTAAAATCGTTGATTCAATAGTTGGACTATTGGAATCAAGATAATTGAAATATTAGCGCTTAAAATATAAACCTGGGTGAAAATATTATTAACGGCTTTAATTTTCAAATTGGGAATAAAACTTCAGGATATTCCTGAAAACTAAGAAGTTACTTTATTTGATAAAATGACATCTTAGGCCTAAGCCCGGAGTTAAGCAAATAGTAGAACATGATATTTGGAATATTCATATAATGATAACTTTAGTGCTTAATCCATTATGCTTGCCAAATAGACTCCTTAATTTCTTAATCAGAATTAAGGATTAGATCCTTATAGTATGATAATGAAATTGAAGGATCTTCATAGATCTATCCTTAGATCTTAGAAGTACAAATTGCAATAGTAAACTCTTGGAGTTAATGGCTATACTCAAGGAGTCAAAGCCAAAGTTTGCAATAGGACAAGAAGCGCAAGACGCATCTTACTTCAAGATTCCAGAAGGCCAAGGCTAGGCCGAAGGCTTCTGAGATGTAGAAATAGGCAAAGGAAAAATCATTATAGTCTTCTGGGAAGATAAAAGACATATCCCAGAATGTCTGCCTAAACTGTGGCAAATGGGATCACGGAAGCGTGACTGCCGTATGGACAAGGCAGACATGAAGGAATTGAAGACGGGTAAGGCTTTGACTTCAAATGTGTTTATCATAAATATGTTCACTACTAGTATTAAAATTGGAATTTAGATACTGGATATGGAACATAAATATGTACTGATGTGCAAAATCTGCTGATTAGCAGGATACTGACTTCAGTTGAGATTGATCTACAAATTGAAAAATGAGAGGATGAGAGTCATTGTTTTAACCGTAGATACCTAAGTTTAGGAACTACCCTTCAGGTGTGTACTTAAATTAGGAAACTGTTAAAATGTAACTAGTTTACTAGAAACATTATCTCTGTATCAGGGTTTAACCCGTTGCGGGTATACCTTTATATTATAGAACACTAAAGTGTTTTATTTTATAAAGATGATATTGAGATAAACACATTAGATGTGAATAACAGTATTTATATTTTGAATATAAATAAATCTCAAACATATAACATGACAAACAAATAGCTTAAACTGATTTGATCAGAAGAAACTTAATTGTGGCATTGTTGTCTGAGACATAATTAAACAAGACTCGTATATCCACACTTTTGAAGAGTGGATACTGTGACAGATTTGATTTTATTCAAAAAATGTATGCGAATCTAGTTTATTGGGCAAAATGCCTAAAACACCTTTACTTGGTAAAAGTGCAAGTGCCACCGATCTGTTAGCCCTTGTTCATAGTGACGTAAGTGGGCCAATATCTAGCTAGGCTAGAGGTGGATATGAATATTTCGTGACCTTTACGGATGTGGCATCACGTTATGGTTATGTGTTTCTTTTGAAACACGAATCGGAAACTTTTGATAAATTCAAAGAGTTTCGACACGAAGTAGACAAACAGATCGGCTAAAGTATTAAATCTTCACGGTTAGACCATGATGGAAAATACTTAAGCAATAAGTTTCTCATATACTTGAAAGAGTATAGTATTCTTTCAATGAGGACTCCTCCCGGAACACGTCAGTTTGACGGTTTTGTGTCTGAACGGAGAAGAAGAAACCAAATTTGTTGGATATGAAAAGTTAATCGTGAGTCGCTCTGAGCTTACCATTTCCTCAACGGATACGAAATAAAACAGTGCAAAACTTATTTGAATAAGGTTCATATATATAAATCTGTTTGAAAGATTTCATATTAGATATGAACAGAAAGAAACTGGGTTTTCTCATTCCTGAAAGATTTTGGGATTGCTAGGCATATGTTTGGATGTACAAAACTCAAACCCAAATTGGATAAGTTGCCTTAAAATTTTTGGTTAACCTAGGGGTAACCATTGTAAAGGAATTGATTATTTTAATAATAATAAATGCATTATTCATTTTATCAAAGTTGTTTGATTTATATCGCATATTGTCCAATTGTCTTGTTTACCTTGATTACTATTGTACCCTTAGACTTAGTGTATGTTTGATGCACAAGAGGATTTAAGTCTAAAGTTAGTAATCTAAATAGTCCATAGAGAGCAACAAAAATACGGGTACTTTGTGTGGTTTATCTATAGTTGCGGTCCATTCTATACTTGTATGACGACCTTGATCCGGGATCGTTCATGTAGTGACATGGTGACATGAATGAAGGCACCTTGTATGATAAGATCATATAGGACTGGACTTAGACAAATTTCTTTTAATATCCGTTAACCGAAGAAATTCATTTTATCTAATAGATGGTCATATATGGATTCGATCTTAATCCTGAGTGTACTACGAACTCCTGCATGACAGGTTATGTCCTTTGATTTACTATGGTGAGGTTGGTGTTGCATTCCCAGCCAATAACTACGTATTTTGGGGATATGATTTGGTATGTAGCTGGGAACGTTTTACATAGATATGGAATTCACTCATTCTTACGAGAAGCAGATGAATATATCTTTTTAAGAGTTGATTCGGGACTTGAACAATTTGAGCGCTCAACTTTTCTATTACGAATAGAAAGTATTTTATATTCATAATTGTTATGAATTAATTGTTCATTATAGAATCAATGGTGCTTAAGAGACAAAATATTTAGAGGGGTTTAACGGACTTATGACCCGGCTCTATTTATGAGATATTCGTGAAGGGCTATATCCATATGTAATGACTATATCGATGGACACCGAAAATGTTCGATTTATTTAATCCATCTACGGTAACGGGAGTTCAACTTCGAGTTTTTAGTGGAATAACGCGGAGTTAATAATTCGTAATATTTGATTAAAGAGTTTAATTAATATTTCGGAATTATTGGAGCTCGGAACCGTAGGTCCATTTGGTCCCCGTGCTAGCTCGATTAACTGTAGCAAACCTAATATAATTAGATTGTCTAATTATATGCTCACATTATATTTATTTATATATTATTAATAAGATTAATAATATTTATTGTCACAAATGAAAACTATGTTAAATTAGTTTAACTTAATGTTTTCTAGAATTCTTTGATTATGAGATAATCAAGTCTTGATTATGAGATAATCAAGTTAGTAATAATTATGAGATAATTACTACAACATAATTGAAGGTAAATAAATCATTATTAATATATTGATTTTTATTTACCATTGGAGACAAAGCCATATGGCTTACCATGTCATCCAAGCAATTATGTCTATTAGGTGGCTTGGATACACCTAATAGATTTGTCATTAGCTAATGCATTTTATGCTTTGGTATGGCCTCCACATTTATGTGTTTGCCATTGAAAGAAAGCATTGAATGCTTAATGACAAAGCCATTGTCTTTAGCTTAACATTTCTTATGCTTTGGTATGACATTCACATTTTTGTGTTGGCCATTGCAAGAAAGCATTAGATGCTTAATGACAAGGTTAGTTGGCTTGTGTAAGAGAATATAATCTCTACCATTTCTCTCACTTCCTAAGGTTAACACTTTGCATTCATTCACACAATTGTTGTGAGAAAAATTTGAGAGAAAAGAGAGAAGAACTTCAATATTCACAAGTGTTGTGAGAGTATTTGAAATTCCAAAGAGCCAAACACCATTGTGACATCCTAAATCTCTAAATAGTTTAGAGGTTTAATCTTTGTGAGTGAAGCCCACACTTCGGTTTGTTGGTTTCGAGTCATAGTTCGGAAGATCGAGTGGTTGATCTAAGTGTTGGACACCAAAGGATTGATCTTGGCTACTACAACAAAGGGAGAAGGCAAAGAAAATTTGAAGATCCATACCGGACCCGGTGCCACCACAAGCAACTTCCGCCGCGCTAAGGAAAGTCTTTTCCTACAATTGGCATCAAGAGCTTAAGGTTGAAAAGTTTTCTTAACCCTTTCTCTTTTAAGTTTAAGTTTTAATAATTTATATTAGATATAAATTATTAATATGCATGTTGTGATGAGTAGGCACAATTAGATTCATGAGATGAATGGTTTTTAATGTTCATGTGATGAATGTTTACTTTGATTCATGTGATGAATGTATTGCGTTGATCGTTAATTTTTCCGGCTCTTATTTTTAGTATTGGAAATGTAAGACCATAAGGTCATATTCTTTCAAGTGTTGTAAGTTCATTTCCTTTGTAATAAGTCCATTTTGTAACTCAATTTGTAACTTGGAGGAGCCGATGCCGCGAAGGACTCATTACGAACCTATTCCGCGAAGAACTCAACAACATACCATGGAGCAAGATTTGAAGACCAAGGATGCCTTGGATTTATTGTACTAATTAGATTAGTATTTTTAAAAAAAAAATAAGAGCCCGGTTAACGCAATTTATGTATGTATGTGAAACTTCATTCCGTTACGAGTCCGTAGAAAAAAACGGGGACCAAACGGACTCGGAAGCTCCCAAACGGAGACTGAAGTAGTAGTAAGATGAAGTTCCAGTGTTTGACACCAGACCGATACCGTTCGAACTCCAGTCAAACGCAACTCAAACGTTTTGCTACTGCCTGGAAAACGTTCGAACGCCCAGAGAACGCTACACGAACGTTTTCAGCCCAGACCTGGGCATATATATGTGTTTTAAATTGTTTATTAACATGTCATATAGCCTAGGGTGCCTACTCTTGCATTTTCACATGCCATAACATGTAGACATGCATGATATTCAAGTCATAAAATATTTTTATGTAAATTTAAAAGTTAAATTAGAATATAAGATGCATGTTAACGAATTAATAAGATTAATTATTTAAAGGTTTAAAAATTACGAATTCAAGTTTAAGAACAAATGGACATTATGAGTACATTATTTTCCTTGGTATATCGGATGGAAACCCGGATATAAATTCCATAGCCGCTTCCGAATGGACGGTAATTTGGTTTGCACTCGGGATACAATCCACGTACCTTTGGAATAAATAACGTACTTTTAATCTATTAAATGGTTTAATGACATATAGTCCATTAGTTGAATTCTAAAATTTTAAAACCTATAAGTGAACTAATTTTTAAAAGTTAAAATTGATTAGATCACTTAAGCAAACTTGATTAAATTAGTTTAATTAAGTTAATGATTAGTAGAGACTAATAAGTATTAGTGAATAAAATTTTAAGTGTTAAAATTGGTTAGATCACTAATAATCCACTAGTATTAATAAAGATATGTTTTAGCCGAGCATAATCTTAATACATTAGAAACTAGTGAGATAGAAACCTTAAACTTCAAAATAGTGAGTGGGAGAGGGGTATACCACAATATATCCCGCGATCTCCATTGTTATCCAGAAACGTGAGATTCAATAGGCGCCTCGAGACGGCTTTGCTTTCGTCCCCCTACGGATGGTGTCCTTTTTGGGTCAATATCAGGTTTGGATTCCGAAAGGATAGAGACTCTAGATGTATCTGGTGATTTGACCTACCCTACGGCGGCACTTCACTAGTTAAGTCCAAGGGTTCCGAAATAATGGGTCACACTCACAAAGGAATGATTAAGTTGTTAATCAAAGCTTCCTTGATCAAAATAACGGTAGTTGATTAATATAGGAATAAGAGTTATTTCAGATATATTAATCAATTGAGAATGTCTCAATCTATCATGCGAATACTTGACCTACCCTACGGCGGCACTTATTTGTGGGATGATAGATAACCGTGGCATAGTAATTCTTTTAGGTTTCTAATTCATTATACATTGATCATGCATCATGTTTAATTTTATGCCTAAATGTTTGACAATTTTAATATGCGACGAATGAATATTGAATGCGCGTTTATTATTTTTTCAGCCATGGCATCTGCAATAATCTCCATTATCAAACAACAAGAAAAATAACGGGATAATTATGTTAAATGGAAAAGTGACATGAATGCTATCTTGGTCTGTGAAGACCTTAAATTTGTCCTAATGGAGGAATGTCCTCCTGAGCCAGCACCTAATGCTGGCAGAGCTGCACGTAATGCCTATAATAATTGGATTAAAGCTGATGAGAAAGCCCATAGCTATTTGATAGCATCCATGTCTGAGGTTCTTGCTGCACAGCATGAGCCTATGGCGACAGCATCAATGATTATGCAATCATTACAGAACATATTTGGGCAACCATCAGACCGGCAACAACATGAGGCAATTGCCTCTGTATTGACCGCTAGAATGACGGAAGGCACATCAGTCCGAGACCATGTGTTAAGGATGATGGCTCATCTTAATATGGCTGCTGAAACCCATGGTGCACGTATCAATGTGCAAAGCCAGGTGACAATGATCATGGAAACCCTTCCGAAGAGTTTCCTGCAGTTTAAAAGCAATTGTTCTATGAACAAATTGACTTTCACATTGACTGAACTGCTGAATGAGCTCACCAATTACGAGTCTGTTATGAATGATCCTCGTAGTAGGCCCAATGCCGAGGCAAATGTTGCCGAATCTTCTAAATCCAAGAAGAAGAAGAGAAGAAAGGCAATTGGAAGGCAAAGCAAAAAATAATGAAAAAGAAGAACAATAAAAGCTCCAAAAGAACCAATGCCAAAGGAAAATGTTTCCATTGTGAACAACAAGGGCATTGGAAAAGGAATTGTCCTAAATACCTTGCAGAGCTTAAAGAGAAGAAAATATAGTAAATATGATTTACTTGTCATTGAGTCTTTTTGGTGGAGGATGATAAATCCATATGGATTGTTGATTCTGGTGCCACTAACCATGTTTGTTGTTCTTTGCAGCTACTTGACTCATGGAGGGACCTTACTGAAGGTAGCTTTACCATGAGAGTTGGGACAGGGATGCTGTTTCAGCAAGAGCAGTGGGAGTTTCAAATTTGAATTTTAATAAAGTTATTTATGTTTGAATGGTGTGCTATATATTCCTGGTTTTCGCAGGAATTTGATTTCTGTAACAAAACTTATGGAATGTGGTTTTTCTGTTTCGTTTAATAATAAGTCAGTTATTATTAGTAGAAATGGATTAAATATATGCACGGGAAACTCCGAAAATAATCTATATGTATTAAGGCCGTTAATGCATGAATCACTGCTTAATACTGAAATGTTTAAGATTGAAAGATCTAAAACTAAACGGCAAAAGATTTCTCATGATGATACCTATTTATGGCACCTTAGACTTGGTCACATTAACCTTGACCGGATAGATAGACTAATTAAGAACGAAGTTTTAAATCAGTTAAAACTTGGTACTTTACCTGTCTGCGAATCCTGTCTAGAAGGCAAAATGACCAAGAGACCTTTTACTGGAAAAAGGGATAAGAGCCAAAGAAACTCTTGAGCTAATACATTCGGATGTTTGCGGACCGATGAATGTAAAAGCCCGAGGTGGTTTTGAATACTTCGTCACTTTCATTGACGATTATTCCAGATATGGGTATGTTTACCTAATGCAGCACAAGTCAGATACATTTGAAAAGTTCAAAGAGTATCGTGCTGAGGTTGAGAACCATTAGGTAAAAGCATCAAAATTCTACGATCAGATCGTGGAGGAGAATACCTTGATAGAGATTTGAGGAATTCTTAGTTGAGCATGGAATTGTTTCACAACTCACAGCACCTGGAACACCACAACAAAATGGTGTTGCAGAAGAAAGGAGAAATCGAACCCTACTAGACATGATAAGATCAATGTTTAGTTATAGAACTCTACCTAGTTCATTCTGGGGGTATGCATTGCAAACTGCAATGTATATCCTGAATGTAGTTCCTTCTAAGTCTGTTTCTAAGACTCCCTTAGAGTTGTGGAATGGTCGTAAAGCTAGTTTGCGACATTTCCGCATATGGGGGTGTCCGGCACATGTGCTAAAGAACAAGACTACTAAGTTGGAACCACGTTCACATGTGTGCCTATTTGTAGGCTATCCTAAGGAAACTAGGGGTGGATTCTTTTATAGTCCAGAAGATAATAAAGTATTTGTGTCGACAAATGCTACATTTCTTTGAGGAGGACTATATGAGAGAGTTCAAACCTCGAAGTAAAGTGTTACTTGAGGAGTTACTTGCTGGTACGACCAGTACACCATTGTCAAATGTTGACAAAGACATAACACCTTCTACATCTGAAAGTCAGATGCAAGTTTATCAGGATACCATACCACCTAGACGTAGTGGGAGGGTTGTAAGACAACCTGAACGCTATCTAGGAAATGGTGAGGTGCAAGTTGTTGCATCTTGTGATGGTATAGATGATCCATTGACCTATCGTAGTGCAATGGATGAAGATACTGATAAAGAAGAATGGCTCAAAGCCATGAACCTTGAGATGGAGTCCATGTACTCTAACTCAGTCTGGGAACTTGTAGCCTAATGGAGTAAAACCCATAGGTTGCAAGTGGATCTACAAGAGAAAAAAAGGAATAGATGGGAAAGTACAGACTTTCAAGGCTAGGCTAGTGGCAAAGGGTTATACCCAAAAAGAGGGAGTTGACTATGAAGAAACTTTCTCGCCAGTAGCCATGCTTAAATCCATCAGGATTCTTCTTTCCATTGCCGCATATTATGACTATGAGATTTGGCAAATGGATGTCAAGACTGCATTCTTGAATGGTAATCTTGATGAGAGTATCTATATGGTACAACCAGAAGGGTTCATTACCCAAGGTCAAGAGCAAAAAGTTTGCAAGTTGCAAAGGTCCATTTATGGACTTAAGCAAGCATCTAGATCTTGGAACATAAGGTTTGATACTACGATCAAGTCTTATAACTTTGAGCAGAACATCGATGAGCCTTGTGTCTACAAGCGCATCATTGATGGGAAGTGGTTTTCCTTGTGTTATACGTTGATGATATTTTACTCATTGGGAATGATGTAAAGATATTATCGGACGTGAAAATCTGGCTAGCTAACCAATTCCAAATGAAAGATTTGGGAGAGGCAAGTTATGTACTTGGGATTCAGATCATTCGGGATCGCAAAAAACGACTGTTAGCAATGTCTCAAGCAACCTATATCGACAAGATTCTTGTGCGATTTGGTATGCAGAATTCCAAGAAAGGTAATTTACCTTTCAGGCATGGATTCATTTGTCTAAGGAACAGTCTCCTAAGACACCTAAAAGAATTGAGGAGATGAGACATATACCATATGCTTCAGCAGTTGGAAGTCTTATATATGCTATGTTATGCACGAGACCGGACATTTATTTTGCAGTGGGAATAGTCAGTAGGTTTCAATCCAACCCAGGATTAGATCATTGGGTAGCGGTGAAACAAATTCTCAAGTATCTTCGGAGAACGAGAAATTATATGCTTGTATATACAAGTCAAGATATGATTCTGAGAGGATATACTGACTCTGATTTTTAGACGGATGTCGATTCTAGGAAATCAACATCTGGATCAGTGTTCACCCTATGTGGTGGGGCTATAGTATGAAGGAGCATTAAACAATCTTGTATTGCTGATTCCACCATGGAGGCTGAATATGTAGCAGCTTGTGAAGCAGCTAAGGAAGCAGTCTGGCTCTGTAAGTTCTTGGCAGATTTGGAAGTTGTTCCAGATATGGATAAACCACTCACACTTTATTGCGATAATAGTGGCGTAGTGGCGAACTCCAAAGAACCAAGAAGCCAAAAGATGGGTAAGTATATTGAGAGGAAATATCACCTTATCAGAGAGATAGTGCAAAGAAGAGATGTCGCTGTCACGCAGATTCCATCCGCAAACAACCTGGCTGATCCGTTTACAAAGACCTTATCAGCTAAAGTATTTGAAGGTCACCTAAATGGTTTAGGATTACATGACATGTCCCATTTGCTCTAGTCCAAGTGGGAGATTGTTGAGATTTATGTCCTAGAGCTTCATGTATTGTAAATGGAATTGATTATTGTAATAATAATAAATGCATTATTCATTTTATCAAAGTTGTTTGATTTATATCGCATATTGTCCAATTGTCTTGTTTACCTTGATTACTATTGTACCTTCAGACTTAGTGTATGTTTGATGCACAAGAGGATTTAAGTCTGAAGTTAGTAATCTAAATAGTCCATATAGAGCAAACAAAGAGGGTACTTTGTTTGTGGTTTATCTATAGCTACGGTCCATTCTATATTTGTATGACGACCTTGATCCGGGATCGTTCATGTAGTGACATGGGAATTGTAGGCATTGCATTTTTTGCATTTTTGCATATCAGCCCAATGATGAGCCTCGAATGGAGGCACTACTTTTTAGTTGCGGAAGTTGCGGAAAGCGGTTGTCGGAAGGGAAGGGTCAAGAATTGACATTTTATTGGATTTGTTCGTTTGTTCGAGCTTCGGGTTCGCTCGTTCGGTCTCAGTTTTAATTTATCCTCGGCCCGGTTCACAAACCAAAAATGCCACCTTTTCCACTCCCCATACACTCCCACGTGAAAGCCACCCATTTTTCCATCTTCCACCAAATAATTTCACAAAACAAAAAGTCCAAGCCAAATCCCTCACATGCCTTACATTCCTTCCCAAACACTAACCAACAAAAACCACCCATGCACTCTCCAATAAAAACACAATCACCAAGAAATAAAAATCCAAAATAAGCACCAAAGCCACACCATGCCATACCCCAGCCCATGCATCTCACGTCTTCACCAAATAATGAACAACAAACCCATTCCTACAACCATGACACCCCATACACTGCAAACGCCCATAACAGCCTGCAACGGATGCCATAACCCAGGACCACGCATAAAGCCTCACCAACTTGCCTTCACGCGGGAGGAGGAGGAACACAAAAAGAAGATCATACACATCAACCCCCCTCCACACAGTTTCTCTCATCACCGATCAACTCCCCCCTCATACAGGCACGTAATTCTCAGCCACTGCCCTTCACGCCCATTACCCTCTTCATCAGCCCTTCACACACTTAATCAACTAACGCACTGCCCAGCAACTCCATTCAGCGCACACTTGCTCCAACAGCACGACCTCGACTACACTTCACGCCATTCACTAAATAGACAAAGCAACCCTTTAACTCCCTCCAAATGCGCCCCTAACCTTCATCATTCACGCCAAGATCCCTTCACACAGCCCTCACGCATAGCCACACCACACTGCCACTGCCAGCCCCCTACGCCATTCAAGCACAGCCCACGTAACTCTCAGCAGCTCACGCACATTCCTCAGCCATGATAATAACCCTAAACCATTCACGTTGATGCCCTTATCAACGCCACTCACTGGACCACACCGCCCTTCTTCATGTATTAAGCTCCAGTTCACGGATACCACAAGCCTTGATGGACGCCAAATAACGCACTGCAAAGACACACCACTTAGCCTATCACAAAACCATCATCACATCTGCCGAGCAGGCCCCTGCACGTCATACCCTAGCAGCCCTCACGACCATCTCTCACGTCCAGCGCAAAAAAAACCAAATAACAAACCCTAAAGGCCCCTCCCAAAACCACACATAATACAAGCGCTATACAGCCCCATAAGCCATGTATCTCACTCACTAATCCCAGCTGATCACGCCCTTAGCACTTCACAACTCTGTTCGCCTATCACTCAGCCCTCACCTCTCTCGGCTAACCTCACCCTAGCAAATCAGCAAGCCACACACTCTATACTTACACGTGAAGCCAAATTCATAAACATAGCAGCCTCCACCGACCAAATACTCAAGCCAACTCACTTTCATGGCCTTCACTTCAATAAACACACAAATGATGATGAAACCCTAGCTAGCTCTTCAAAACTGCCGAGCAACCCTAACTCCACTCAAACTGCCGAGCAACCATATCAACACCACTTGCCGAAGACCCCTAACCCCTCACGATCACAGCCCCTGGCCATTGCCCTCACTGCTCAAGCTTCACGGCCGAATTCAACAGGCCACGATCACTACAACAAAATTGACTTTTAGTGGCGAAATTTTTCGCCACTAAAAGCTATAATTTCGCCACTAAAGCTATTAGTGGCGAAATATAATTTCGCCACTATTTCGCCACTGAAAGTGCGACACAAAGGTATTAGTGGCGAAAATTTATTTCGCCGCTAAAAGTATACTTTTAGTGGCGAAATTTTGTTCGCCACTAAAAGTGTGTTTTTTTTGGCCACTAAAGGTTACTTTTAGTGGCGAAAAGTTCGCCACTAAAAGTCTATTTTTTCGCCACTAAAGATGATTTTTAGTGGCGAAATGATTTTTTCCCCCCTAAAGGTAGTACATTTAGTGGCGAAAATTAATACATTTAGTGGCGAAATTTATTTCCCCACTAAAAGTACTGTTTTTTTTAAAAATGTAATAAAATAAATTAAATCCAAATTTTTTAATATACCATATGATATTTTATATTGTAAAGTTTTACAATACATAAATTTTAATATATTAATTTAATGATCATATACATTAATATATACAAATAGAATATTTGTATTTACAAGCAAAAATATATATGTTGTATATCAAATCAAAACATACAAATGATCAACAAATTATAATTCAAAAATAAAACATTATTGTTGATTCCGTCTTAGTTCTACGTTTACATTTTATTTCCAAACTTTAAAATTGATGAGTCTCTTCAACAGTTTGTGATGGCATGAACCGACGATTGTTGCTCCGCACAAGCTGCAATATCAACACCAGAATACAAGGAACATACTTATAGCTCATGGACGATGGCTGCTGTGCGCCAACCATATATGCAGAAAACAATTTTACTTAATCCACTTTCTACCAAAAGATTTACACACTCAAAAAAACCCATCAATCAAAACCGAAAAACTGCATCTAAACTCCTTTAATCAAACTCCTTATCACACCAAATTCCTACCTTATCCACACCAAAAAAAAAAATGTAAATATCTAACCATCAAATTTGAAGTGAAGGACCTGTAGAACTTATGTACACACAGTTTACCCCCAATTTTATATAATATACCCCAGATTATCCTATAGTAAAGCAGTAATCCTTTTACTGGACACCCAGAACTTTATAAAAGAAAAAGTAATAGATGAAAGCTTTAATACATGCTACAAGACCTAACTTACACACACGCTTCTAAATGACAAATCAACCAAGTTGGTCTGCACTATTTTCCATCCAGGTGGTCGTCTATGGGACGGCTCATTATCCTTATATTGAAGTGAAAATTTGAATCCTGATCAACCATAGAACTTCCACATTTTTTTTACCCATAATTTGTTTCAAAGTGGAATTTTAAATCTGTAATCCTTTACAGTTTTAAATCAATGTCTAACCTGACTCTTAACCTGCCGCATCTGTAACTTTTATATTTATAACTCGAGCACGTCTAAACTTGAACATAACAGATCCTGGATCTGCCATTTTCCCTCCACAGTCCTTCACTACTATTCTTACAGCTCCTTAGCTTTCTCAAGAACTGCAGCCAAAACTGTATTGATGTTGGATTTGGACCACCTTTCTTTACTCTGGATAAATCGATACAAACACAACAATCTAGTAATTTAGTTCCTACGTGCCATAATTAGCAATACTCAAAAATCTATTGAGACTAACTTACGCAGATATGACTTCTTTTCCCATCCTCGAATACAGTTTTGCCTTCTTTGTATCTTGAGCCCCCTGCATTAAAGCATATAAAGAAACTACTGTAAGACACAAACAAAATATGTCTTCCAAAATCTTGATATAACACTTATTCCCAAATCAAACATATCATCTGCAAGGGCAAAACAAACACCAGTTGAATATAATTTGATTTGGGCATTTTATCAAACAGGTAGCCTTCAAGTGAATTTGCAAATCATAAACCAATTATGATAAATGAATAACAAGTAAAGCAGTATAAAAAGTAAGAAAGAAAAGAATAATTACAAGCAAAAGCACGAGTTCACAGAGAAAGTGTGTAAAAAAGAGACCTTTCGGCCGGCAATTTTGCTGGACGAATGTCCGTACAGTCCTCCCTTGATAATTACAGTGTTTCACTTCGTATAACGGAATCCACGACGATATTGACATTGTTGATGATGGCAAAAGATTCCGATTAGGCAGCCCGTGCTTTGAGAGTGCAAATGAATCGTTCCAAGAGCATTTTGAGTTTGAGATTCTGTGAAAAATTCCACCTACTGCTCTCGTTGACCACATGTTTTTTGCGTTAGTTTTTGCACGCTGTATTTTCCGAGTTCGTGTCCAAGTGCCGATATCGTTCTAAGATGCACGCAAAAATGTATTCTTTGATGAAGAAATGAAGTGAAATTGGGTCTTTGATTTGTTTTGATGAAGGGGAAAAAAATAAAGGGTTAGAGTTTTGTAAGAGGATATTATGTTCAAAAATGGGTATGTAAAAAAATTGGTATTGAAGAAGCGGGAAAAATCGGAGGGGCGCCATTTTTTTAGGTTACTTTTAGTGGCGAATTTAATTTTTTCACCACTAAAAGTAACATTTTAGTGGCGAATTTAATTTTTCGTCACTAAAAGTTTAATTTTTAGTGGCGAAATTTTTTTCGCCACTAATTTCGCCCTAAAAGAATTTTTAGTGGCGAAATTTATTTCCCCACTAATTTTTCGTCACTAAAAGACAGTTTTCTTGTAGTGGATTAGCCGACTACCCTTCCTTTACGCATGAACTAGCTGATCACGCCACACCATGTTCATCACAGCCCTTTGCCACTTCAACAAAAAGCTCATATAAGCAACAATCGACAGCCAGTACCCCTGCGCATAAACCCCTTGCTTTCAGCCCCTGCACACACTCAATGCACACCTGAACACGTAGTCATGGCCATGCACACGTAGACAATTAACGCAGAGCCACAACCAGCCACCTAGCCTTCACTGCCAGTTCAAGTCCCCCCCTCACTGCCTTAGCAACAAGCCAAAGCCATCAACGCCCCCCTCAGTTCACGCCATTACCCCTTCATTTCAGCCTCTGAATCAGCTCCAAATCAGCCCCTGAAGTGCGCTAAAACAACCCCCATGCAGAAACAATAAACTCACGTAACTGCCCATATCATTCACGCTAATCAGCCCCCCCTAACTTCACGCACAAAGCCTTTACAGCAAGCCATCCAACTGAAAACAACAGCCCCAACCGAGACAAAACAGCGGCAAAAATTGAGATTAAAACAGTCCGAAAATAGCCTGAAGATTTAAGATTAAAACAGTGAGAGAACGGAGAAAAACAGTAAAAACAGCGGACCCGTTGAAAACAGACAAAACAATGAAAATAGCGGACCCGTTGAAAACGGACAAAACAGTGGAAACAGCGGACCAGTGACAACAGTAGAAACAGCGGACCAGTGAAAACAGTCGAAACGACATCCCTTCCGACACCGTGGAACGCACTCCCGGAAAGCGACTTAAAAGGTAAGACCTGGGCCCTTTTATTTATTTCCTTTATTTTTAGTTATTTTATTATTTTATTTCGCATGAGTATTGTGAATTAGTGTATGATGTGATTTCGGGTGAATGAAATATGTGTTCTTTTTGTGGTTTATTGGATGTAACCCGGACATAAATTCCATAGCCGAATCCGAATGGACGGTAATATGGTTTGCACTCGGGATACAATACCCCGTACCACTTGAAAGATTCATATGTTTCATTCCACTCAAACTTGTATGTGAGCATGATTAGGCTATTAGAATGTTATTTTTATTTTGGGCATGACTTTAGTTATTTACCTTTTGTATTAGGAATTTAAATTAAGGCATGTTTAGATTACTATGTATGTAGCATGTTTGATTTGTGATGTCGGATGTTTGCCGTTATGAAAAGTTTACTGTTGAAGCATGCAAACCTAGAATTTAGACTACTTGACCAACATGTATGTTGAGTAGACATGGTTAATATTGCACAAATCCATTCATTACAAACGACATAAGTAAGGGACCATTCCGAACCCAACGGTTTGAGGTCTTCCCTTGCGAGGGGTGAGTGCGGCCTTAAATCATTTTTCCCGGTTCAACCGGGGGTGGCGACTCCATTTTATTTCTCCGGTTTAGTCCCCCGCCCAACCGGGCCGCGAGCCCGGAACAGTGTCGTCCATTTTCTGTGTCCTACAGGAATGAAAGCACCTTGTATGATAAGATCATGTAGGACTGGACTCAGATAAATACAAATTTCTTTTAATATCCGTTAATCGAAGAAATTTATTTTATCTAATAGATGGTCATATATGGATTCGATCTTAATCCTTAGTGTACTACGAACTCCTGCATGACAGGTTATGTCCTTTGATTTACTATGGTGAGGTTGGTGTTGCATTCCCAGCCAATAACTACGTATTTTGGGGATATGATTTGGTATGTAGCTGAGAACGTTTTACATAGATATGGAATTCACTCATTCTTACGAGAAGCAGATGAATATCTTTTAAGAGTTGATTCGGGACTTGAACAGTTTGAGCGCTCAACTTTTCTATTACGAATAGAAAGTATTTTATATTCATAATTGTTATGAATTAATTGTTCATTATAGAATCAATGGTGCTTAAGAGACAAAATATTTAGAGGGGTTTAACGGACTTATGACCCGGCTCTATTTATAAGATATTCGTGAAGGGCTATATCCATATGTAATGACTATATCGATGGACACCGAAAATGTTCGGTTTATTTAATCCATCTACTGTAACGGGAGTTCAACTTCGAGTTTTTAGTGGAATAACACAGAGTTAATAATTCGTAATATTTGATTAAATAGTTTAATTAATATTTCAGAATTATTGGAGCTCGGAACCGTAGGACCATTTGGTCCCCGTGCTAGCTCGATTAACTGTAGCAAACCTAATATAATTAGATTGTCTAATTATATGCTCACATTATATTTATTTATATATTATTAATAAGATTAATAATATTTATTTTCACAAATGGAAACTATGTTAAATTAGTTTAACTTAATGTTTTCTAGAATTCTTTGATTATGAGATAATCAAGTCTTGATTATGAGATAATCAAGTTAGTAATAATTATGAGATAATTACTGTTGGAGTTCTACGGCCCTGAGGATCGATTAACAAGCATAAAATAAACATGCGAATACATCACAGAGTTGCAGAATACTCACATCGATCGGTTGAGTGACGCGGCGACGAACAAAACTCGATTTTCTGCCCACTGTCAAGCTCGGCAGTGAGCTGCTGTTGCCTCCAAGAATCGGCCATTGTTGGTCATTCGTGAAGCTCCAAGCTTCGCGAAATGATTCCAAGCTCATGGGTGAACTTCCCTATCACCTTCGCATGACTTCGTAGTGTGCTAGCACTCCCGATTTTGCCACAAAATCGCGACTTTTGCTTCCCATTTTTCCTCATTGGCTCTCGGTAGTGACAGAACCAGAAGAAGGAAATGCAGCAGCCCCTTGGGCGAAAATGAGAGAAGAGATGAGAGGAGAGAGTTGTGATGGTTGGTGGGAAAAAGTGTATCAAATACCCTAAATCAATTTCCAAAATTAATTACAATTTTTTCTCTTTCCAAAAGTCAAGCATAAATGCTTTCCATCAACTCACATCAAGTTACATCACTCAATCAATCAAATCAAGTGACAAGTTATCACATCACTTAAAGTGACTAATGATTTGACGCTTGATTTGACTTGCGTACCGCACTCGAATTCGAAATGCGAATGCACTCCCAAACAATCCCGGGCTCGGGTTCGCTAATTCCAAATTAACGAATTTTCCGTTGCGATGCAATTAAATGATTATGCCTAGTGAAATCACATTCACGTCGCTAACGAATTAATTCTAAATTAACTCGTTCGCCCGAATTAAAATCTAATTTTAATTCCGCGTCGAAATCCAATCTCGTATAATATATCGAATATATTTTTTATCGATTAATTCCAAATTAATCGTTATCTTTCTTTAATTGATATTTTATCCCAGATAAAATATCTCCGCTATTAATCCCAAATTAATTTTCTCTCTCATCATTAATTAATCCCAGATTAATAAAAGTGCGAGTCATACGTCATCGGTGAATCTTCGGGAAGCGACCCATGAGATCCTCGGATATGTTGGCAGTAAATTCGGTCGTCAGACTATCCGAACACGTAAGTACCTAGTACTACGTTTGTACCGATTTACAAGACAAGGTTGGCTTCTAGCAAAGCGCCCTGCCTACCCAATTCTCCAGAAATATCCTTACAGGAATATAAGGATCTATATCAGGCGTAGTATACGTAGTATTGCTTATTTCGATCCAGTATCGGATGATCACATGCAAGGCCGGGGCTGGTACACAGTGTCTGCCCCGTACGAAGCATATATCGATTACGAGCAACTTCTCTCTTTAATATCGGATAATCATGACCAAGTCATATTATCCCGACGGTTGCAACCTTTTTAGAGAACCAGTTCTGTATCCTTACGCGATCATCATCTCCATATGACTGGAGTGATACTTCCGTCTTGACATCACACCCAACACCCTACGATTCTCAATATAACCAGCAGAGGCGTACACAGAACCTGTTAAAGCCCTGGACGACCACAACCAAAGTATATTGATTGTCGCAAGCATTAGCGGTGCAAGTCTCAGGTTAAGACCAAATACACCTACCCTGATTTCGGACTTCCATAGACACATAGTCATACTACCAATGGAATTCCTAGGGGGTCTATCCAGAGCAAAGCTGTTTCCCGTACCATCGGTAAAACAAAACCTCCTATTACACTTATATGAGTATCCTATACCCAAATATATGAGAACTATGCCGTTGTGCCCACACAACGCTCACAAGTGTAATACTAGTCTGACTAGGGATATTTAATGGTTTATCCTTCATGGACTGATACTGTTTCATATCATTCTCAATCCAGGAACAAATCAGAAGGACATCCTATCATTTATACATCTTGGTGATCTAATCACAAATGATAAGAGTGCAATCTCCTTTGTCACATAGTTAATTTGTACAACAACACCATGATATGTACAAATAGTGACACTATAGGTCATAATTGTCCAACAATCTCCCACTTGGCCTATAGCCAGTCACTAGAGTGTCTTACACCCGAACTATGTACGGTTGGCTCAAATTGCTGAGAAAAGGCTTTCGTCATTGAATTTGCATGATTATTATCTGATGCGATTTATTCGATCATCAATCGCCACGATGTATGATCCGAACGAATCAGATGAATAATCGAAGGATATATCTGGATCGTTGATGAGACCAATAATTCTTTAGCCTGTGCTGACGCCTAGCTCAGCTGCTAACAGAATTATATCTAATCTAATTAGATTTGTTATTGACCCAAATGGCTTCTATTGCTACCTCAGGTGCAGCAGCAATAACCCGCATTTGTTGTTTATTCGGTAACAATATCTTGCTTGGAATATTTCCAGCTCACTATTCCGTTATTCAAATTGTATAGTACCATTGTTATGACTTGTAGTCATTTAATCGGTTAGGAAACTTGCTGTAGTGAACCCAGTCACTTCAAGTTCTCCTTCTCCATAGATTAAGACAACATCCTTAGATCTCTAAGATACTAAGTATGTTCTTAACATCAATCCAGTGACTATCACTTGGATTGGCCTGTTTGTGAATCCATATGCTCAAAGCGTATGAGACACCAGGTCGCGTATTTTTCAATGTACGAGTTCTCGGAGAGTTTTGTGAAAGTCAAGCTTTCACCGATTGTTTTTATGGGAATATCATTCCAAGAAATGACACATATTATCATTATTGTATAGGACAACCACTGTCAGTGCGCTCCCACTAACCCTCTTATATACACAAGAATCATTTACGTTTTGAATTAAATCATAAATCATATGATTACATCAAAAAACGATAATTCCAAGAACCTTATGCTTGCTTCAATCCAAACATGGATCGAATAACCTGCAGACCTTGTTTGCTAGTTATGTTACGACAAAATCGACAGGATGTTGTAAACATCATCCAAATAGTTTCCTTTTCAGGAAAGCGATTTTGCCATTCAGCTGACATATTTCATGAATGAAACACGCAGCATCAGCGAGCATTATCCAAATGGATTTACCATGGCAATATGTAAAAGGTTGAATCGTAATCAACATAATGTTGATAACGATACCTTTCCGCTAAAAGCCTAGCTTTATACGTTGGTATATTGCCATCCATGTATGTCTTCCTTGAAGACTTATATAGTACCAATAGGCACAATGCCTTGCGGTAAATCAACTAGTATCCAAACATAATTGGTATAAATGGAATCCATTTCGGATATCATGGCACTTTGCCATAATAGGGAGTCGATAACTTGTATCACTTCCTCATACGTAGTCAGTTGGTGTTCATCAATAACATTAACATCTTTATGAGGTGGATCAGAAACCCATACCCCAGGTTGTTTTCTGACTCTCTCGACTACGCGGTGGTTCTTGTGTATTCGAAGATTACTGGTATAGTTTCATCATTGATGAACTATTTGTGTTCCAATAAGTATCGGTGTCTGGAACAGTATCACTACGATTTGCATCGAGTTATACTATCCTCCCACTTACCACTGCATATCGGTATTCCTCTTAGGAAAACCGCATGGTGAGCACAATTAAATTGTTCTCAAGTGAGTTGGATAAGTACTATACTTATGGTTTCCCTAGGATAACAAACAATGGCACTTATCCAATTGGGTTTTAGTTTGGTATCATCCAAACATATGCCTAACATTCCAAATTATAGGAATGAGAAACCCGTTTCTTTCCTGTTCATATCTAATATGAAATCTGTCAAACAGATTTTATGGAACCTTATTCAAAATAAGTTCTGCACTATTTTTGCGTATCCGTGAAGGAAATGGTGCTTAGCTCAGAGACTCATGATTAACCTTATCATGTCTAACAAAATTCGGTTTCTCGGTTCAGGACACACCGTCAAAATGACGTGTTCCGGGAGGAGTCCTCATTGAAAGAATACTATACTCTTTCAAGTATATTAGAAACTTATTGCTTAAGTATTTTCCATTACGGTCTTACCGTGACGGTTAATACTTTAGCGATCTATTGTCTATTTCGTGTCGAACTTTAAAAGTTTCCGATTTGTGTTCTTCAAAAGAAACACATAACCATAACGCGATGCCACATCCGTAAAGGTCACGAAATATTCATATCCACCTCTAGCCTAGCTAGACATGGGCCCACTTGCTTCACTATGAACTAGGGCTAACAGATTGATGGCATTTGCAATTTTACCAAGTAAATAGTGTTTTAGGCACTTTGCCCAATAAACTATATTCGTAGACTTTATTTGAATAGAATCAAATATGTCCTAGTACACACTCTTCAAAAGTGTGGATATACGATTCTTGTTAGATTGTGTCCCATACAACAATGCCACAAAAGGTTTCTTCTGATCAAATCAGTTTGAGCTATTTGTTTGTCATTTAATATGTTTGAGATTTTATTTATATTCAAAATATAAATGCTGTTATTCACATCTAATGCCTTTATCTGAATATCATCTTTATAAAATAAAACACTTCAGTGTTCTAGAATATAAAGGTTCAC
Organism: Zanthoxylum bungeanum; assembly: GCA_019454045.1. NCBI lineage: Eukaryota > Viridiplantae > Streptophyta > Magnoliopsida > Sapindales > Rutaceae > Zanthoxylum > Zanthoxylum bungeanum. The sequence continues at coordinate 293,036 of SKCR01001260.1, forward strand.
CCGCAGCGGGTTAAACACTGATATAGAGATAATGTTTCTAGTCAAACTTGTTACATTATAACAGTTTCCTAATTTAAATACACACCCAAAGGTAGTTCCTAAACTTAGGTATCTGCGATTAAAACAGCGACTTTCGCCCCGTTTCCAATTCGTAGATAAATCTCAATCTGAAGTCAGTATCATACTCATAGTAGATTCTGAACAACAGTATATATATGTATCACACTAAGCATATAAAATCCAATTTTAATACTAGTAGTGAACATAATATGACAAACATATTTGAAGTCGGAGCCTTGCACCGTCTTCAATTCCTTCATGTCTGCCTTGTCCAACGGCAGTCACGCTTCCGCGATCCCATTTGCCACAATCTAGGCAGACATTTTGGGATATGTCCTTTTATCTTCCAGAAGATTATAATGATTTTGCCTTTGCCCTTTTCACATTCCACTAGCATTTGGCCAAGCCTCGGGTTTCTAGAATATCGAAGTAAGGTGCGCCTTGCGTATTTGCCTAATTGCAAACTTTGACTTTGTCTCCTTGAGAATAGTCATTAACTCTCCAAGAGTTATTTATTGCAATTTAGTACTTCTAAGATCTAATTATAGATCTATGAATATCCTTCAATTTCAATATCATACTTTAAGGATATAATCCTTATTTCCGATTAAGAAATTAAGGAGTCTAATGCGACAAGCTTATTGGATTAAGCACTTAAGTTATCATCACATGAATCTTCCAAAGATCATGCTCTATTATTTTCTTAACTCCGGGCTTAGGCCTAATATGTTATTTTATCAAATAAAGTAACTTATTAGTTTCCAGGACCATCCTGAAATTTTATTCACTATTTTGAAAATTAATCCATTTAAATACATTTTCCCTAGGATTATGTTTTAAATGTCAATTTTTCATTTTTATCTTGATTCTAATAGTCCAACTATTTAATCAACGATTTCGATACTTTTAAATATAATGATTATTATAGTCCAACTATTTAATCAACTATAATTTAAATAGATTGAATACAGTCCAACTGTTTATTAAAACAACATTTAAATATTAGTCTAACTAACATTTAATTTATATGAAGAATGATATTTGTTTGAGCGCGTATGGCAAGTAATTAAACGAATATTGCAAATTCAATCTTGCCTCCCACTATTTTTCGGAGAGCCTCTACCCTCTGTTGAGTACTCGGGAAACCGTGTTTCCTAGCGGGATAGGATCCCGTTAAATATCACACAATCTTGACTTTGGCCAACAAATTGTATGATAATTAACTAGGTAGATCTCTAAGATCAATTGGATCCAATCCAATTCCTAGATCCAGTAGGGGGACATCCAAGTCCGAAAACATATCTTATATATGCCAATATATCCAATATATTGCCTAACATTTTTCCTCTGAATCAACTAAGCCTTGGCTTTGGCACAACAAACTTAGTGATCCCAGTTAAGCGTGACCCATTGACCATGGAAAGCTTCGTAATCAATGTCGATGGACAAGAAGTGTTCTTGACTTTGGCCAACAAACCAAAACTTGGACAAGACACCAATATGGAACAAAGCTCTCATGATTCAAACACATCCTCGACGGACAAAGGCCTTGACTTTGGCCAACAAGCTAATGCCAGTCTCGGATCTTGAGTAAGAATCACTCAATGGAAGGAAAAACACTTAATATTTTGCGAGGGTTTTTCGAGTGCAAATTGGCAACCAATTTATTATATTTGTTAAGGTCTCATCATCATACACCCAAACATGCATCTAAACACATATTAAAGCGTATAATAAAATAATAATGATATGCGGATGGATACTTTACACATTGATCCTAGATCAAATCTCTCCTTTTCTCTCTCCCGCTAGCACAAGTATTTACTTCTACACGTTACACTACACTTCTAAAGAAACCTCATTTACATTGAGGGGAATAGATGAGAAGAGAATACAAAGAATAAGGAGGTAATAAGACTGGACACAGGTCCAATTAATAAATTCCAATTTATTACAACAATTTCTAAAATTGCCCCACCCATCTAATATCCATCCGATATACATTATTCAAGCATCGCAACCATGTATTCACACAAGCATGTTATCAATCAATCTAATCAAATTAATTAATCTGATAATTAGTGATCATCCAATGTTCAAACAACGATTTGATTTTGCTCGAGTCAAACTCGTTTTGCGAAACTAAGTACTCAAAGTAAGAATTCTCGAATTAAATTAAACTACAAAATTAAATCCAATTCAATTTGTATTTAATACTAATCCATTTATTTAATTCCAAATTAAATACTACACTTTATTTGACGAACCTTTACAACTTGAATTCCAAATTTAATCGCTACGGGTCTTAAAGCCCGATTAACGTCCAACGTCAATTTAATTAAAGTCCAATGGGCTTTTAATTAATTTCTTAAGGGTGGACTTTTGGTCAACCCGGGTCAAACCCAATAACCAAAGTCCAATCAAGGAGAGTTACCCTATAAGCCCAGAAATCAATTTAGGCCCATTAGGCCCAATTAAACTTTAAAGGTCCATTAGTCGCATTTGGGCTTTATGGAAGCGGTTTTGGGCCCAATTGGATCCAACCAACTTAGCCTAAACCCAACATGGTACAACCAAGCCCAATTAGCCCAATAACAACTTTCAAGCCCAAATCCAATTTTAAGCCCAATTATAATTAAATTACAAAAACCCAATTTTACAATTTAATTACATAAAGTACATTACATAATTAATTACCCAATTAATATTTCTAAAACATCAATTAGCCTAATTAATCATGCTTTTTAACATCAAATAGTGTCCAACACAATTTAATCAAAAATCAAACCCATTCATGCTTCTAATGTCTCGGCTTTATGGTGATTTATTTGTCCAATTTTAAATCCAATCCAATTGAATCAAATTCAACATTAAATTAACATTCCCAATTGATTTCCAACACATCCAATGATCAAAAATCAAATATCCAAGACAATTTAGGGCATCCATCAATTCGGCCAACCTAAGATATTAGGCAAATTTGTTCCAAACAATATTTCTTGAAATTGATCAAATCAAACTACAATTAAAACACATTTAAGCATATTCATTTATCCAATTTCATAAAATCATACTCAAAATCAATTTACCCAAATTTTAAGCCTAAGTCAAATTTCATGCTTTTACTCCGCTCTGATACCAATTGTTGGAGTTCTACGGCCCCGAGGATCGATTAACAAGCATAAAATAAACATGCGAATACATCACAGAGTTGCGGAATACTCACATCGATCGGTTGAGCGACGCGGCGATGAACAAAACTCAATTTTCTGCCCACTGTCATGCTCGGCAGTGAGTTGCTGTTGCCTCCAAGAATCAGCCATTGTTGGTCATTCGTCAAGCTCCAAGCTTCGCGAAATGATTCCAAGCTCATGGGTGGACTTCCCTATCACCTTTGCATGACTTCGTAGTGTGCTAGCACTCCCGATTTTGCCACAAAATCGTGACTTTTGCTTCCCATTTTTCCTCCTTGGCTCTCGGCAGTGACAGAACCAGAAGAAGGAAATGCAGCAGCCCCTTGGGCGAAAATGAGAGAAGAGAGGAGATGAGAGAGTTGTGAGGGTTGGTGGGAAAAAGTGTATCAAATACACTAAATCAATTTCCAAAATTAATTACAACTTTTTCTCTTTCCAAAAGTCAAGCATAAATGCTTTCCATCAACTCACATCAAGTCACATCACTTAATCAATAAAATCAAGTGACAAGTTATCACATCACTCAAAGTGACTAATGATTTGACGCTTGATGCGACTAATGATTTGACGCTTGATTTGACTTGCTTGCCGCACTCGAATTCAAAATGCGAATGCGCTCGTAAACAATCCCGGGCTCGGGTTCGCTAATTCCAAATTAAAGAATTTTCCGTTGCGACGCAATTAAATGATTATACCTAGCGAAATCACTATTCACACCGCTAACGAATTAATTCTAAATTAACTCGTTCGCCCGAATTAAAATCTATTTTTAATTCCGCGTCGAAATCCAATCTCGTATAATATATCGAATATATTATTTATCGATGAATTCCAAATTAATCGTTATCTCTCTTTAATTGATATTTTATCCCAAATAAAATATCTCCGCTATTTATCCCAGATTAATTTTCTCTCTCATCATTAATTAATCCCAGATTAATAAAAGTGTGAGTCATACGTCATCGGTGAATCTTCGGAAAGCGACCCATGAGATCCCCAGATATGTTGGTAGTAAATTCGGTCGTCGGACTATCCGAACACGTAAGTACCTAGTACTACGTTTGTACCGATTTACAAGACAAGGTTGGCTTCTAGCAAAACGCCATGCCTACCTAATTCTCCAGAAATATCCTTACAGGAATATAAGGATCTATATCAGGCGTAGTATACGTAGTATTGCTTATTTCGATCCAGTATCAGATGATCACATGCAAGGCCTGTGGCTGGTACATTGTCTGCCCTGTACGAAGCATATATAGGATTACGAGCAACCAGTCTCTTTAATATCGGATAATCATGACCAAGTCATATTATCCCGACGGTTGCAACCTTTTTAGAGAACAAGTTCTGTATCTCTACGCGATCATCATCTCCATATGAATGGAGTGATACTTCCGTCTTGACATCACACCCAACACACTACGATTCTCAATATACCTAGCAGAGGCGTACACAGAACCTGTTAAAGCCCTGGACGACCACAACCAAAGTATATTGATTGTCGCAAGCATTAGCGGTGCAAGTCTCAGGTTAAGACCAAATACACCTACCCTGATTTCAAACTTCCATAGACACAAAGTCATACTACCAATGGAATTCTGAGGGGGTCTATCCAGAGCGAAGATGTTTCCCGTACCATCGGTAAAACACAACCTCCTATTACACTTACATGAGTATCCTATACCCAAATATATGAGAACTATGTCGTTGTGCCCTCACAACGCTCACAAGTGTAATACTAGTCTTTTACGTATTTATCGATGTCCGATCTCGATAGTACTCTGACTAGGGTTATTTAATGATTTATCCTTCATGGACTGATACTGTCTCATATCATTCTCAATCAAGGAACAAATCATAAGGACCTCCTATCATTTATACATCTTGGTGATCTAATCACAAATGATAAGAGTGCAATCTCCTTTGTCACATAGTTAATTTGTACAACAACACCATGATCTGTACAAATAGTGATGCCATAGGTCATAATTGTCCAAGTCGCATCAAGTCACATCACTAGTCATTCATTCACCTTTAAGGTGATGGAAGTTGGTGTAGGATTTATGGTGGCTTATTTTACACTCCAAATGTGTAAGAATTAAATGACAAATACCAAAATATTTGGTATATCATTTTGACTTTGTTTTTGAAACAAAAACACAACACATATTTCTCTCTTCTCTCCTCTCAACCTCACGCCCAAGGTGCATTTTTCTTCTTCCTTTTCTGGTTTTGCTGAGAACAATGGAGAAGCTAAGGGAAATTTTGCGGCAAAATTTTTGGAGTGCTAGCACGCTTTAAGGGTCTTGCGAAGGTGATAGGGAAACCCACCCGTGTTCATGGAATCACACACAAAGTTTGGAGCTTTAAGGACCACCATGGCCGAATTTTGGAGGAGCAAAAATAGCCCACTGCCGTGAGCTTCAAAAGGCATAAAAAGATTTTTGTTCAACGCATCTCATAACCGATCAATGTAAGTATGATTCCGCCATACTTTTTTTGTATTCGCATATGTGTTTCTTTGCTTGAAATCGATCCCGGGACCTTAGAGAAACCCAACACTTTCTATGGGGGTTGATTTACTTTTTATTTAATCAAGAGTCGATTAGTCTTTTCTAGATGATTTAAGGACATTCAAAGTTTTTGGGAAAAGGGAAATTGGGTTTATGATTAATTAGTTGGGCGTCATGGGCCCAAGTGACAATTTACTTTATTATACAATTTTTGCCACAATACAGTCCTCATGGGAAAGTGACCAATATTGTCCTAGTTAATTGGAAAAATGTTCAACACAAAAGTTGTAGATCTTTGTCTTAGATTTCCGACTGTATAAAGATTACTGAAATCGAAAATTGATAGCCCAAGATATGGCCGAAATACTAAAGACTATCTAAATATACTGAAAATTACAATTATGCCGCAATTGCGGAAATTTTCGTTGGACTTCGTAAATTTTTTTTTGCGATTGTAAATGCACCCATATTTGGTTTTATATTAAATAACATATTTTTCACATAAGATAGGTCGTTAGGGTCATGCCACAGTAGCGGGGTGTTATATTCTTTCCCCCTTAAATAGGATTCGTCCACAAATCCCTTCGAAGGTTTAACTCTCATATCCATCTTGGTTTGATGACGTCTGTTTCTCAATTACTTTTATCCTCTTTAACTTCCTTTTTGTTTTTCTTATTATTTATTCAGTATCATAATTTCTATGAATCTCTTATTCTGGTATACTCTAATTATTTCTTATGGCTGAAAGTTTGATTCATTGGTATCACCTTGTTAACTTTATTTATATGATACATATTGTCTACATAAATGTGTTAATCCTTCATGAAACTTACCATTCATTAAACTTATCTATCTCTTATTCTATACTTCAGGACTTCCCCAAAAATATGCTAGAAGTATTCAATCTTTTACGATCTTAACATAGGTTTCTTTTGAATCGGCGCCTAAGTGAATTATGCTGGCTGCCGGATACACCGTATTTGTATCTTACTTAATCTTGTTATACTCTTTAGAGGTTTAATATTTCTTAAGAATTCCCAGACGGTCACTCATCTCATTATTGCTCTTACCCAAACACGCTTAACCTGTAAGGTTTTAACTGAATTTGGTATATAAGTGCTAATATGGCCGCACCCACTATTACTTCAAGTTGGATGATTAATCCTCAATAGTAGTACTTGGTCTATATAGGGGATTTACATCAATCTGGTTACTAAGAAGTGTATTCATTCATAAGTTATATTTTCTTTATCTATAGTACGTTTAAAAACTTATTTAACCTTATTAAACATATCCTCGGGTTCTTCTTAGCTAGTGCTTTCGAGTCTCTAGAAATACTAGTGTTCTTTATGATTAGGCTTTTTCATATCATTCTTTAATTCTGGGTGTAAATGTATAAAAGAATAATCTTATTAGATATTTCTTTATCACCACATACTCGATCTGATTCTAACATTCATTCTTTTAACTTAACTATTTAACTCTCCATTTCTCTTCACTAAGCTTCAATTGCTTATCGGCTTCGTCCTTCAAGTGTTGGACAAAATGACCCATAGCGTCACTATTTGCACAGATCATTATGTTGTTGTAGCAAATTAACTATGTGACAAGGAAATTGCACTCTCATCATTTGTGATTAGATCACCATAGATATATAAATGAAGAGAGATCCCTATGATTAGTTCCTGGATTGAGAATGATATGAGACAATATCAGTCCACGAAGGATTAATCATTAAATATCCCTAGCCGGGGTATTATCGAGACAGGACATCGATAATGCGGAATAGGCTAGTATTACACTTGTGCGCGTTGTGAGGGCACGACCACATAGTTCTCATATATTTAAGTATTGGATACTTATGCAAGTGCGATAGGAGGTTGTGTTTCACTGATGGTACGGGGGAAACAGCTTCGCTCTGGATAGACCCCTCGGAATCCCATTGGTATTATGACTATGTGTCTATGGGAGGCCGAAATCAGGGTAGGTGTGTATGGTCTTAACCTGAGACTTACATCGCTAATACTTACGATAATCGATAGAATTTCGTCTTGGTGGTACAGGGCTTTAACCGGTTCTGCGTACACCACTTCTGGGTTTATCAGAGAGTCGTAGTGTATTGGGTGTGATGTCAAGACGGAAGTATCACTTCAGTTATAGTAGAGATGATGTCACGTAGGATACGGTACTAGTGCTCTCGAGTGATGCGCATCCAATCATGATATTATGACCAGGTCATGAATATCTGATTATAGAGACTAGTTACCAGACATCCGACATGTGCTTCGGACGGGGCAGACACTTATCCAGCCCCAGCCCTAACACGTGACTATCCGATACTGGGCCGATATACACAATACTACGGTATACTACGCTTGATACAGATCTATATATTCCTGTAAGAATATTTCTGGAGAATTGGGTAGGCATGGCGCTTTGCTAGAAGCCAACCTTGTCTTGTAAATCGGTATAAACGTAGTACGAGGTACTTACGTGTTCGGATTATCCGACGACCGTATTTACTGCCAACATATCCGGAGATCTCATGGGTCGCTTCCTGAAGATTCACCGATGATGTATAACTCGCACTTAATTAATCTGGGATTAATTAGAAGAGAGAGAAAATTAATCTGGGATTAATTGCGGAGATATTTTATCTGAGATAAAATATTAATTAAAGAGAGAGAACGATTAATTTAGAATTAATCGGATTAAAATAATATATTCGATATATTTTATGAAATTGGATTTCGGCGCAGAATTAAAATTAGATTTTAAATTCGGGCGAACGAATTAATTTTGAATAAATTCGTTAGCGACTTGAATAGTGATTTCGCTAGGCGTAATCATTTAATTACGACACGACGGAAAATTCGTTAATTTGGAATTAGCGAACCTGAGCCCGAGCGTGTTTGCGAGCGCATTCGTATTTCAAATTCGAGTGCGACACGCAAGTCATGTCAAGCGTTAAATTGCTAGTCGCATCAATTGTCAAATCACTTGTTACTTTGAGTGATGTGACATGACATGTTGTCACTTTATTAAAGTGATGTGATGTGATGGAAAGCTTTATTGCTTTTTACTTTTTGGCTTTTGCTTTTGATTTTTGAAATTCAAAAGTTTTGGTAATTGTTTTTTAATTGGTTTTTGGAAAATCAATTTAATATAAAACAAAATAAAAGGCTTTTCTCTCTCCCTCATGCAATGATATACGGTCTTTTCTTTTCCCTCCTTTCTCTCTCGGCTTGGAGCCGTTTTTCATCTTCTTCTCTCTCGTTTTTCTGGTTCTGCCGAGAAGTAATGAGAAGCAAGAATTGATTTTGTTTCAAAACCAAGTGCTAGCACACACATAGAGTTATCCTAAGGTGATAGGGAAACGAATTTATGAGCATGGAAAAGCTTGAAGCTTGGAGCTTCAATGGAGTCTCACATGGCCGAATCTTCAAGGAACAAGATGGACCAAAACCGAGCAGCCCCCTGTCAAATATAGCTACTGCCGAGCTTCATGGAGGAGGCCAAAACATTTTGTTCTTCTTTGCATCAAAACCGAATTCAATGTGAGTATATTCCGCACCTCCTATGTTGTGTATTCATGCGTTTTCTTGCTTGATTTGTTGATCTTGGGACTTGATTGAAACTCAACAATGGTATCTTGAGCTATTATCAAGCATGAAAAAAGTTAGGGTTTATTTTGGGCAAAATCGATTTTGACTTGTTTTGGTTAAATTGATTGTTTAAGCATGCTTGGATGATGTTTAATTGAGATTGTGCATGATCAATTTCATGAAATTGGATTGGATTCAATTTTCCCTAAATTTTGGGCATGACAAATTGGGTAAAATCAATTGAAGCATGATTTGGTTGAATTGGTTGATTAATTATGCTTGTATGTTGATTAATTGAAGTTGTGCATGATCAATTTCAAGAAAATTGGATTGGATCAATTTTCCCCAATTCTTTAGGTTGAACATGTAACTTGAAATTGGGTTAAAATGTGTTTGAGCATATTTTAATTAAATTGGATGTTTAAGTATGCTTAAAACATGTTTTATTGAGATTGTGTGTGATCAATTTCAAGAAAATTGGATTGGATCAATTTTCCCCAAATTGGAGGCATGGCCGAAAATTGGATAACCCTAATGTCTTGGTAATTTTGTTTTGTTTTATCATTGGATGACTTAAAACAATTGGGTAATGTTGTTTTGAAGTTCAATTGAATTGAATTTTGATTTGGAACAATTTTCCCTTTATAAAGTGGGTTGACCGAATTCAATTGGACATGAAATTCATTGTGATTTTGTTGTTTGATTCATTGGATGAGTTGAATTGATTTGGTAAATTATGATTGTGGACTCAATTGGATTGAAACCGAATCGAATTGAAAAACCCCTAATTGCCGAGACTTGAAAGCATGTAAATGGGTTTGATTTTAATTGAATTGTGTTGGACACTATTTGGTTGTTAAAGTGCATGATTAATTAGGCTAATTGATGTTTTAGAAATGTTAATTGGGTAATTGATTGTATATTACACTTAGGTTAATTAATTGTGAAATTTGGAATTTTATAAGTTAATTAATTTGGGCTTGATTTTGGAAATTGGGCTTGTTAGGTTGTAATTGGGCTTTTGGGCTTTGTTGTAACAAAGTTGGGTTTAGGCAAAATTGGTTGAATCCAATTAGGCCCAAAACCGAATCCAAAAGGTCCAATTATGACTTAATGGACCTTAATTATTTAATTGGGCCTAATGGGCCAAAATTAATTTAAAGGCTTATGGGGTAACTCCCGGATTGGACTTTGGTTATCGGTTTGACCCGAGTTGACCAAAAGTCCACGCCTTAAGAAATTAATTAAAAGCCCATTGGACTTGAATTAAATAAACGTTGGACGTTAATCAGGCTTTGAGACCCGTTGCGATTAAATTTGGAATTTAAGTCGTAAAGGTTCGATAATAAAAGTGTAATATTTAATTTGGAATTAAATAGTGAATTAGAATTAAATGCGTATTAAATTGGATTTAATTATGTAGTTTAATTTAATTCAAGAATTCGTACATGAGTACTTATTCGCAAAACGAGTTTGACTCGAGCAAAAATCAAATCGTTGTTTGAACATTGGATGATCACTAATTATCAGATTAATTAATTGGATTGATTGATTGATAACATGCTTGTATGAATACATGGTTGCGATGCATGAATAATGTATATCGGATGGATATTAGTCGGGTGGGATAATTTTGGAAATTGTAATAAATTTGATTTATTAATTGGACCTCCGTGTCCACCCTTATCACCTCTATACTCTTTGTATTCTCTTCTCACCTATTCCCCTCAATGTAAATGAGGTTTCTTTAGAAGTGTAGTGTAACGGGTAGAAGTAAGTACATGTGCTAGTTTTGGAGAGAGAAAATGAGAGATTTGATCTAGGATCAATGTAAAGTATCCATCCGCATATCATTATTATTTTATTTCATATGCGCTTTATTATGTGTTTAGAATGCATGTTTAAGGGTGTATGATGATGAGACCTTAACAAAGATAATAAATTGGTAGCCAATTGCACGCGAAAAACCCTCGCTTAATATCAAGTGTTTTTCCTTCCATTGAGTGATTCTCACTCAAGATCCGAGATTGGCATTGGTTGTTGGACAAAGTCAAGCCCTTTGTCCGTCAAAGATGTGTTTGAATCACGAGAGTTTTGTTCCATATCGGTGTCTTGTCCAAGTTGTGGTTTGTTGGCCAAGTCAAGACCACTTCTTGTCCATCGACATTGATTACGAAGCTTTCCATGGTCAATGGGTCACACTTGACTAAGTTTGTTGTGCCAAAGCCAAGGCTTAGTTGATTCAGAGGAAAAAGGTTAGGTAATACATTGGATGTATTGGCATATATAAGATATATGTTTAGGATTTGGATATCCGCCTACTGGATCTAGGAATTGGATGAGATCCAATTGATCTTCGAGATCTACCTAGTTAATTATCATACAATTTAATGGCCAAAGTCAAGATTGTGTGATATTTAACGGGATCCTAGCCCACTAGGAAACACGGTTTCCCGAGTACTCGACAGAGGGTTAGAGGCTCACCGAAAAATAGTGGGAGGCAAGAATTGAATTTGCAATACTCGTTCAATTACTCGCCATACGCGCTCATTCAATTATTTCGTCGTTAGATTAAATGTTAGTTGGACTAATATTTAAATTGTTGTTTTAATAAACAGTTGGACTGTATTATATTTGATTATATATAATTGGATTATATTAATCAATATATTTGAATTAATTAATTTCAGTTTACAATTGATTTTATAATTGGATTATAGTAATCAATGTAATTGAGGTTAATTAATTTGGATTATATTGATTATATAATTGGACTATTATAATCATTATAATATATATAGTACCACTAATCGTTGATTAAATAGTTGGACTATTGTAATCAAGATAAAATTGAAAAGTTGGATATTTAAAATATAACTGGGATTAAAATATTTTAAATATTTAATTTTCAAATTGGGAATAAATAATATGTTACTTTATTTGATAAAATAACTTATTATACCTTAAGCCCAAAATTAAGCAAAATAAGTAGAGCATAAAATCTTTGGAAGATTTATGTGATGATGACTTTAATGCTTAATTTAATATACTTGTCATAAATCTAATTTTAGATTTAAGAAGTATTAAAATTGCAATTTATAATTCTTGGAGAATTAATTGACTATTCTAGAGGAGATAAAGTCAAAGTTTGCAATTGGGCATGCAGCACGAGGTGCACATCGTTTCGATATTCTAAGAACCCAAGGTTTGGCCTAAGGTTTCTGAAATATTGAAAGGATAATTGACATATCCCAAAGTGACTACCATTTGGATATGGAAGACACGAAGGAATTAAAGAAAGGGCGAGGCTCTAACTTTAAAAATATTTGTCAAAGTTATGTTCACTACTAGTATTGAAATTGATTTTAAATACTTAGTGTGGTACATAAAATATATGTATTGATGTTCAGAATCCGCTATGAGCTGGATACTGACTTCAAGCCGAGATTTCTCTGCGAATCGGAAACGGGACGAAAGTCGCTGTTTCGACCGTAGATACCTAAGTTTAGGAACTACCCTTCGGGTGTGTACTTAAATTAGGAACTGTTATAGTGTAACTAGTTTGACTAGAGACATTATCTCTATATCAGTGTTTAACCGTTGCGGATAAACCTTTATATTCTAGAACACTAAAGTGTTTTATTATATAAAGATGATACTGAGATAAACACATTAGATGTGAATAACAGAATTTATATTTTGAATATAATTAAAATCTCAAACATATAAATTGACAAATAAATAACTTAAATTGATTTGATCAATAGAGACTTATTTGTGGCATTGTTGTCTAGGACACAATTTAACGAGACTCGTATATCCACACTTTTGAAGAGTGGGTACTAGGACTGATTTGACTATTCAAATAAGGTCTGCGAATCTAGTTTATCAGGTAAAGTACCTAAAATACTATTTACTTGGTAATAGTAAAAGGGCCACCGATCTGTTAGCCCTATTCATGGTGAAGTTTGTGGGCCTATATCTAGCTAGGCTAGATGTGAACATGAATATTTCGTGACCTTAACGGATGTGGCATCACGTTATGGTTATGTGTTTCTTTTGAAGAACACAAATCAGAAACTTTTTAGAGTTTCGACACGAAATAGACAAACAGATCGGCTATAGTATTATACCGTCACGGTAAGACCGTAATGGAAAATACTTAAGCAATAAGTTTCTTATATACTTGAAAGAGTATAGTATTCTTTCAAATGAGGACTCCTCCCGGAACACGTCAAAGTGACGGTGTGTCCGAACGGATTAACCGAATCATGTTAGACATGATAAGGCTAATCATGAGTCGCTCTGAGCACCATTTCCTTCAACGGATAAGTTTTAACAGTGCAATAACTTATTTAGAATAAAGTTCCATAATAATCTGTTTGACAGATTACATATTAGATATGAACGAGAAAGAAACCGGGTTTCTCATTCCTGACTATTTGGGATGCTAGGCATATTTTGGATAATACCAAACTAAGGACCCAAATTGGATAAGTGCCAATATAGGTTATCCTAAGGGAAACCATAAGTATAGTACTTATAAATCTCACATGAGAACAATGTGATTGTTGCTCACCATGCGGTTTTTCCTGAGAGGAATACCGATATGCAGTGGTCAGTGGGAGGATAGTGATACTCGATGAAAATCGGAGTAATACTGTTCAAGGCACGAAGTCTTTAATGGAACACAAATAGTTCATCTATGATGAATCTGTACCATTAATCTTCGAATGCACAAGAACTGAGTAGATCGGATAGAGTCAGAAAACGACCTAGGGTATGGGTTTCTGATCTAACCTCATAAAGATGTCAATCTTATGAAGGTATATCCACCGACTACGTTTTGAGGAAGTGATACGAGGTATCGACTCCCTATTATGGCAAAGTGCCATGAATCCGAAATGGATTCCATGTATAACAACTATTTTGGATACTAGTTGTTGTACCACAAGGCATTGTGCCTATTGGTACATTAAACGTCTTCAAGGAAGACATACATGGAAGGCAACATACCAACGTACAAAGCTGGGCTTTTGACGGAAAGGTATCGTTATCAACATTGTGTTAATAACGGTTCAACCTTTTACCTGTTGCCATGGTAAATCCATTTTGAAGATGCTTGTTGATAACTGCATATTTCATTTATGAAATGTGTCAGTTGCAGATCAAAATCGCTTTCCTGAAAAGGAAACCTTTTGGAGGATGCTTACAACATCCTGTTGATTTTGTATAACCGACAAACAAGGTTTGCGGGTTATTCGATCCATGTTTGGATTGAAATAAGCATAAGGTTCTTGGAACTGTCGTTTTGAAAAAAAAAATCATAATGGTTTATGATTTGACTCAAAACGAAATAATTCTTGTGTATATAAGGAGGTTAGTGGGAGGGCACTGACAATGAAATTCCCATAAAGCAATCGGTGAAAGCTTGGCTTTCATAAGAAATTCTCATTAGAATTCTGGGGAGTAACAACCTTTATTCAAGGAATAAAGATCTACTGGGATAGATTTGGAGTTGTTAACACTCTGGGAAATTGTACATTTAAAATGTACTTGTATTGGTGTCTCATACGCTTCGAGCATATGGAGTCACAATCAGGTCAATCCAAGTGATAGTCACTGGATTGAAGATTAAGAACATATGTTAGTATCTGAGAGAACTAAAGATGCTGTCTTAAATTATGGAGTAGGAGAACTTGAAGTGACTAGGATCACTGTTGCAAGTTTCCAAAATGGTAAATACTGCGGTACTATAAAGTTTGAACACTGGGACAGTGAGCTGGAAATCTTCCGAGCAAGATAACTGTTGTCGTATAAACAACAAATGCGGATTATTGCTGCAGCTGAGGCAGCAATAGAAGCCATTTGGATCGTAAATAAATCTAATTAGATTAGATATAGTTCTTTTAGCAGCTGAGCTAGGCGTCAGCACTGGCTAAGGAATTAAAGGTCTCATCGACGATCCAGATATATACTTCTATATCATCTGATTCGTTCGGATCATACATCATGGCGATGTGATGATCGTGTCGCGTCAGACGATAATTAAGCAATCCGCTGACGAAAATCTTTTCTCAGCAATTTGAGCGAACCGTACATAGTTCGGGTGTGGGACACTCGAGTGACTGGCTATGTGCCAAGTGGGAGATTGTTGGACAAAATGACCCATAGCGTCACTATTTGCACAGATCATTGTGTTGTTGTAGCAAATTAACTATGTGACAAGGAAATTGCACTCTCATCATTTGTGATTAGATCACCATAGATATATAAATGAAGAGAGATCCCTATGATTAGTTCCTGGATTGAGAATGATATGAGACAGTATCAGTCCACGAAGGATTAATCATTAAATATCCCTAGCCGGGGTATTATCGAGACAGGACATCGATAATGCGGAATAGGCTAGTATTGCACTTGTGCGCGTTGTGAGGGCACGACCGCATAGTTCTCATATATTTAAGTATTGGATACTTATGCAAGTGCGATAGGAGGTTGTGTTTCACCGATGGTACGGGAAACAGCTTCGCTCTGGATAGACCCCTCGGAATCCCATTGGTATTATGACTATGTGTCTATGGGAGGCCAAAATCAGGGTAGGTGTGTATGGTCTTAACCTGAGACTTACATCGCTAATACTTACGATAATCGATAGACTTTCGTCTTGGTGGTACAGGGCTTTAACCGGTTCTGCGTACACCACTTCTGGGTTTATCAGAGAGTCGTAGTGTATTGGGTGTGATGTCAAGACGGAAGTATCACTTCAGTTATAGTGGAGATGATGTCACGCAGGATACGGTACTAGTGCTCTTGAGTGATGCGCATCCAATCATGATATTATGACCAGGTCATGAATATCTGATTATAGAGACTAGTTACCAGACATCCGACATGTGCTTCGGACGAGGCAGACACTTATCCAGCCCCAGCCCTAACACGTGACTATCCGATACTGGCCGATATACACAATACTACGGTATACTACGCTTGATACAGATCTATATATTCCTGTAAGAATATTTCTGGAGAATTGGGTAGGCATGGCGCTTTGCTAGAAGCCAACCTTGTCTTGTAAATCGGTATAAACGTAGTACGAGGTACTTACGTGTTCGGATTATCCGACGACCGTATTTACTGCCAACATATCCGGAGATCTCATGGGACGCTTCCTGAAGATTCACCGATGATGTATAACTCGCACTTTAATTAATCTGGGATTAATTAAAAGAGAGAGAAAATTAATCTGGGATTAATTGCGGAGATATTTTATCTGGGATAAAATATTAATTAAAGAGAGAGAACGATTAATTTAGAATTAATCGGATAAAATAATATATTCGATATATTTTATGAAATTGGATTTCGGCGCAGAATTAAAATTAGATTTTAAATTCGGGCGAACGAATTAATTTTGAATAAATTCGTTAGCGACGTGAATAGTGATTTCGCTAGGCGTAATCATTTAATTACGACGCGACGGAAAATTCGTTAATTTGGAATTAGCGAACCCGAGCCCGAGCGTGTTTGCGAGCGCATTCGTATTTCAAATTCGAGTGCGGCACGCAAGTCACGTCAAGCGTCAAATTGCTAGTCGCATCAATTGTCAAATCACTTGTTACTTTGAGTGATGTGACATGACATGTTGTCACTTTATTAAAGTGATGTGATGTGATGGAAAGCTTTATTGCTTTTTACTTTTTGGCTTTTGCTTTTGATTTTTTGAAATTCAAAAGTTTTGGTAATTGTTTTTTAATTGGTTTTTGGAAAATCAATTTAATATAAAACAAAATAAAAGGCTTTTCTCTCTCCCTCATGCAATGATATACGGTCTTTTCTTTTCCCTCCTTTCTCTCTCGGCTTGGAGCCGTTTTTCATCTTCTTCTCTCTCGTTTTTCTGGTTCTGCCGAGAAGTAATGAGAAGCAAGAATTGATTTTGTTTCAAAACCAAGTGCTAGCACACACATAGAGTTATCCTAAGGTGATAGGGAAACGAATTTATGAGCATGGAAAAGCTTGAAGCTTGGAGCTTCAATGGAGTCTCACATGGCCGAATCTTCAAGGAACAAGATGGACCAAAACTGAGCAGCCCCCTGTCAAATATAGCTACTGCCGAGCTTCATGGAGGAGGCCAAAACATTTTGTTCTTCTTTGCATCAAAACCGAATTCAATGTGAGTATATTCCGCACCTCCTATGTTGTGTATTCATGCATTTGTTTGCTTGATTTGTTGATCTTGGGACTTGATTGAAACTCAACATCAAGTTCTCATATCTCTACTTATCTGTGGGGCTTAGGACCTCATATTTCATTGTCAAATTATTCATATACTTTTAGCTTACTATTTTTATTTACCGATGTCTATTATATTCAGGATATTAATTTTGGGTACATTTTCTGGTGGTCCTTCTTAATTGGCTAAAGACTCAAGAACAAGGTACATATACTAAACTTAATTATATGTATATTTGTGCTTAAACTATATTCCTTATTATTGACATCGACGCTGGCGATTCGGTTCTGGTTAATGTTCATACTCTTTCGTACTTTTAAATTCGTTGCTAGTATAAACCTAGTTAACCATCCTTTACACTGACTTGTTCTCTTCACCTGGTTACACTTTAGGATATCCCACTTTCAATTATTCCTATAGTCTTATTCTGTTAGATGTTGTCTTGTTCTCAATAATATCCATATACTTAGTTTCCTTGGCCTTTTAAATCTATTTAAGATCATCCTAAGCTTTATTTATAACGGTGCGTTGCGAAGGGGAAAATATTGGCTAGACTCGTTATCTTTCTTCGAATCTATATTTAATAGAACTTCGGTCTTATACTAGCGCTTAAGGGCTTGCTGCAATACATTCCATAATATATTCTGTTGTTACCATTCTTCTTCAATTTCTAAATGGAAAAGTTTGTTGTTATACGTCCTTAATCATGTCTAACACTATTACTCATGTATTCCTGTCATTGCTTGACTAATGCTCCATATTTTCACCGTTTTATCACGATAGTTCCTCCTTTAAATCTTTTACTTAATGTTCTTTTCCTCTTCTCTTATACTCTTATACTATATCTGAAGTTTCTGTGTTTTATGTCTCGATCTTCTTATCCGAAGGATATTATCTTTTAAATGTCTCATACTCTACCTTATAGGATACCATAATACACCACAAATTCACTTATTTCTTGGATATCATAGGGACGAACATCGAGGTCCATCATTACTGTTACTGTCTAACGAGGGTTATGAGGGTGGTTGTTGGTCCTGAAATCTTTTTTGGTTATGGTGGTCTCACTAGCTATGTGTGCTGCAGTTGCACATGCTGCTCATTTATAATCCTAAGATCTCCTTATTTACATATCTGATATTAGGCTCTCACACCAATGTACTATTGTTATGAATTATTTGATTACCTCATTCAACTTTACCCCTGAAGTTTCCGTATTTTATGTCTCGATCTTCTTATCCGAATGATATTATCTTTTAAATGTCTCTTACTCTACCTTATAGGATATCATAATACACCACAAATTCACTTATTTCTGGGAATATCATCGGGATGAACATCGAGGTCCATCATTACTGTTACTGTCTAACGAGGGTTGGGAAGGTGGGGGTTGGTCCTGAAGTCTTTTTTGGTTGTGGTGGTCTCACTAGCTATGTGTGCTGCAGTTGCACATGCTACTCATTTATAATCCTAGGATCTCCTTATTTACATATCTGATATTAGGCTCTCACACCAAGGTACTACTGTTATGAATTATTTGAATTACCTCATTCAACTTTACCCCTGATTTATTTATGACTATTGGTCATACTATCATTTACTAAAAACCTCTTTAAGGCTCATGCTCTATTTTTTATTCTTCCTTTCAAAGTTTTTCTCTGTTACTTAGATTTCCTAATGGTGTAATGAATCTTTGCCTTATCAAAAGGCATTATCAGTCATGTATTTTATCTATTTGGTCATAAAATATTTCCTACTTATCTCAGTTTCTTAAACCTCTTAAGTCATTACTTCTCTGGAAGCTTCATATCTTACGAAAAGTCATGGTATCACTATTAAATTTTGGTTTAGGTGGTGCCCTTTTACTAATTGTTCCTCTCTAGTATGTTGGGAAGCTCTATATAAGTCGTATATCTTACTTCTGAGGGTCGTTATATGTGTTGCTTACTCTAATTCCTTACTCTTTTGAGCATTTACCTTATTCAAGGCTATCAGTTCTACAATAAGATAGGTTATCACTTCTAGATTCAGCTAGATTTACTGTGAATTCAAATTACTCTATCTCATACAGAATATTACTATCTTAGGATTATTATCTAGGTTCTCTTAAATTTCTTAGTTCGACTATTATGGTGTCTCATGATTTATCTATCCCATTAGATGTTTTTCTTTACTTGTACAAATACTTATTGGGCTCTAAGTTGAGGGTTGAATATATGCATTCTATAGAGATCTGAGAATACATATTACTATTATTTGTCTAGGCTCAGTGATGGTCTGGTTAGGTGTCCACATACTTACTAGAGTAGGAGCTACTGGAAAGAAGAATTATCATTCGTTCTGTTGGGATCTACATCAACTACACCATGTCTTAAGGTTTCATAACATTTATCAACTATTCTGAGGTCTTCATTTACGTTACTGTCTTTAAGCTACGTTATCTATGTTACTATCTGTACTGAACTTCCTTGTTACTTTCTGCATTATGCTATATTATTTATTTCCATAACCTATCTTTTGGCTCAATGCGGTACTACTGAAGCTAGTGTTGGTTCATTCTTATTGGCTACTTTCTAGATCTCTGCTCTTGCTATATGCTACAGCTACGACATTTAATCTTACTGTCCGTACTGGTACTTTTTGTTAACTCCTGAGTGTCTCAAATCTCATGAGTCTGTTCTTATAAACTTACATGGATTTCCACTAGCATTGGTCTGATATATGGGTTTTACTAGTGCTGCAAACTTGCCCATCTTGGATTATATCAGGTTATTTCTTTTCTAGTCTTAGAAGCCTCATTGGTCACTTTCTGGGTGAACCATCTCTCGAGGTTTGCTGCCACTGTCTCAGAATATAGTATAATGGGTACTAAGCTTTCTTACAGTTATCTTTATCTATACTAGTAAATGATGGGACAAGAATTTTACATATCAAAGGATATCAATGTCCTTGTTTTGTTATAATATATCCTGGTAGAGTGTATTACTCATGTTAGGATAGGTATGAGATAGGCTCCGTCAGGATAGTTTCCTTAACCGGTATCACACAGAGGTTAGAATCCGGGTAGATCAACGCCTTATCTATATCGAATTTCTTAGCTAAGGAAACTAATCAGCTTCCCAGACGACATTCACTTTATTTCTTACGAGCCTGGTGTAACATCCATCTCTCGGAGATACTACCGACATAGTATATGATGACCTATCCCCCAAGCCTCTGACTATATGATTATGATCAACACTGCTAATCTCATCTCAAACATAGACTCATGCATAGGGACCATTGCCTAACACAACGACAAGGAATACATTTTAATACTCATAATTGTATACTCAATATTACTTCTCTTTACAACTCTGATCATGAATACTCTTAACACATTACAAAGACTTATACATTACTAATGACTGACATATAACTTTACTTTAACTCTGACTCTACTAAACTTCTAACTCGACCTGATGGTCCCATACACCTTAGTGACTGCCATCAGTATCCATCCTCTTGAGCTCGTTCTTCGGGTAACCTGCAAAACAAAAACACTGAGAGTGAGGGGGTAATATCGTTTGAACGATCTAGTGAGTGGACAGTTTAAAAACAGAAGTTGAAATACTTTATGAAAAATTCATGGTTCTAAAACCGAAATCATATCAAGAAAATCAATATTTTCTGAAAACACTTTTCTCGTTTGAAAACCAATCTCTTTCTATGAAACCTTTCTGGAACCTTTTATGTATGAAAAGCTCTGAGATATTGAGTAAAGCTGAACTCTTTCTAAAACTCTTTCTAAAACTCTTTCATAAAACTATTCTGCTGAAAGTCTTTCATAAAACTGTTCTTTCTGAAACTCTTTCATAAAATCATCATTTCGGAAAAACCATATCTCTGAGAATCTGTAGAAAACTTTATGCATGGGGGCATTACGTATTGTCGTCCCCCCATATGCCTAAACTAGTGTTGGAGATCTCTAAGTCCCGAGGATCGAATACAAAGTAAGAAATAAGTATGCGAATACATCATGGAGTTGCGGAATACTCACATCGATCGGCTGAGCGACACGGGAGGCAACAAAAATTCCATTTTCTGCTCACTGGTGCATTCGGCAGTGAGCTTCTGGAATGCTCCATTTTCGGCAATCAATCTTCAAGAATCCAAGCTCCAAGCTTCGTCAAATGATTCCAAGTTCATGGGTGGACTTCCCTATCACCTTCGCATGACTTTGTAGTGTGCTAGCACTCCCGATTTTGCCATAAAATTGTGACTTTTGCGTCACTCATGCTCGGTTTTGCCCAGCAAAATAGAATCAGAAAAGTGAAGAGAGAAATGCCCATTTGGGCGTGACTTAGAGGAGAGAAGAAGTGAAGTAGTTTGTTTTGATTTTGTGTATCTAATACCAAAAATCAAAATTCAAATACCATTATTTTAATAGTAAATGTCTTTCAAGCTTTCAAAAAGTTTTTTCAACCACTTCCATCAAGTCACATCACTCAATCAATCAATGGTCACATTACTCAAAGTGACATGTGATTTGACGCTTGATGTGACTAGCGATTTAACATTTGATTTGACTTGCGTGCCGCACTCGAATTTGAAATGCGAATGCGCTCGCAAATAATCCCGGGCTCGAGTTCGCTAATTCCAAATTAACGAATTTTCCGTTGCGACGCAATTAAATGATTATGCCTAGCGAAATCAATATTCATGTCGCTAACGAATTAATTCTAAATTAACTCGTTCACCCGAATTAAAATCTAATTTCAATTCCGCATCGAAATCCAATTTCGTATAATATATCGAATATATTATTTTATCGATTAATTCCAAATTAATCGTTCTCTCTCTTTAAATGATATTTATCCCAGATAAAATATCTCCGCTATTAATCCCAGATTAATTTTCTCTCTCATCTTATTAATCCCAGATTAATTAAAAGTGTGAGTCATACATTATCGGTGAATCTTCGGGAAGTGACCCATGAGATCCCCGGATATGTTGGCAATAAATTCGGTCGTCGGACTATTCGAACACGTAAGTACCTCGTACTATATTTGTACCGATTTACAAGACAAGGTTGGCTTCTAGCAAAGCGCCATGCCTACCCAATTCTCCAGAAATATCCTTACAGGAATAAGGATCTATATCAGACGCAATATACGTAGTATTGCGTATTTCGATCCAGTATCGGATGATCACATGCAAGGCCTGAGGCTGATACAGTGTCTGCCCCGTACGAAACATATATCGGATGATAAACAACTTGTCTCTTTATTATCGGATAATCATGACCAAGTCATATTATCCCGACGGTTGCAACCTTTTTAGAGAACCAGTTCTGTATCCCTACACGATCATCAACTTCATATGACTAAAGTGACACTTCCGTCTTGACATCACACCCAACACACTACGATTCTCGATATACCCAGAAGAGGCGTACATAGAAACCAGTTAAAGCCCTGGACGAAAAAAACCAAAGTATATTGATTGTCGCAAGTATTAGCGGTGCAAGTCTCAGGTTAAGACCAAATACACCTACCCTGATTTCGGACTTCCATAGACACATAGTCATACTACCAATGGAATTTCGAGGGGGTCTATCCAGAGCGAAGCTGTTTCCCGTACTATCGGTAAAACACAACCTTCTATTACACTTGCATGAGTATCCTATTCCCAAATATATGAGAACTATGCCGTTATGCCCTCACAACGCGCACAAGTGTAATACTAGTCTTTTACGTATTTATCGATGTCCAATCTCGATAATACTCTGATTAGAGATATTTAATGACTTATCCTTCGTGGGATGATACTGTCTCATATCATTCTCAATCCAGGAACAAATCATAGGGACCTCCTATCATTTATACATCTAGGTGATCTAATCATAAATGATAAGAGGGAAATCTCATTTGTCACATAATTAATTTGTACAACAACACCATGATCTGTACAAATAGTGACGCTATGGGTCATAATTGTCCAACAATCTCCCACTTGGCCTATAGCCAGTCACTCGAGTCTCTAACACCCGAACTATGTACGGTTGGCTCAAATTGCTGAGAAAAGGCTTTCGTCAGCGGATTTGCATGATTATCGTCTGATGTGATTTATACGATCGTCACATCGCCACGATGTATGATCCTAACGAATCAGATGAATATCGAAGTATTATCTGGATCGTTGATGAGACCATTAATACTTTAGCCTGCGCTGCAGCCTAGCTCTGCTGCTAACAGAACTATATCTAATCTAATTAGATTTGTTATAGACCCAAATGGCTTCTATTGCTGCCTCAGCTGCAGCAATAACCCGCATTTGTTGTTTATTGGTAACAATATCTTGCTTGGAAGATTTCCAGCTTACTGTACCGTTATTCAAACTGTATAGTACCGTTTGTGACTTATAATCGTTTTATCAGTTAGGAAACTTGTAGTAGTGATCCCAGTCACTTCAAGTTCTCATTCTCCATAGTTTAAGACATTATCCTTAGATCTCTAATATACTAAGTATGTTCTTAACATCAATCCAGTGACTATCACTTGGATTGGCCTGATTGTGACTCTATATGCTCAAAGCGTATGAGATACCATGTGGCGTACATTTTTCAATGTACGATTTCTCGGAAAGTTTCAACAACTTTTAGATCTATCACAGTAGATCTTTATTCCTAGAATAAAAGTTGTTTCTCATAAGAATTCTATAGAGAATTTTCTCGAAAGCCAAGCTTTCACGATAGTTTTATTGGAATATCCTTTCCAAGAAATGACATATTATCATTATTTTATAGGACAACCATTGTCAGTGCTCTCCCACTAACCCTCTTATATACACAAGAATCATTTCGTTTTGAATTAAATCATAAACTATTATGATTAAATCAAAACGATAATTCCAAGAACGTAACGCCTGCTTCAATCTAAACATGGATCGAATAACCTGCAAACCTTGTTTGCTAGTTTTGGTACGACAAAACCTTTTAGAGGATGTTGTAAACATCCTCTAAAAGGTTTCCTTTTCAGGAAAGCGATTTTCCCGTTCTGCTGACATATTTCATAAATGAAACTTGCAGCATTTGCAAGAATTATCCAAATAGATTTACCGGGGCAACAATTAAAAGGTTGAATAGTAATCGACACAATGTTGATAACGATACATTTCTGTTAAAAGCCTAGCTTTTTACGTTCGTATGTTGCCATTCCACGTATGTCTTCCTTGAAGACTCATATAGTACCAATAGGCACAATGTCTTGCGGTACAACAACTAGTGTCCAAACATAGTTGATATACATGGAATCCATTTCGGACTCATGACACTTTGTCATAATTAGGGAGTTGATACCTTGTATCACTTCCTCATACGTAGTCAGTTGGTGTTCCTCAATAAGATTGACATCTTTTCGAGGTGAGATCAGAAACCCATACCCCAGGTTGTTTTCTGACTCTCTCCAAAATACGCGGTTCTTGTGTATTCGAAGATTACTGGTATAGTTTCATCATTGATGAACTATTTGTGTTCCATTAGAAATCGGTGCCTGGAATGGTATTACTCCGATTTTCATCGAGTTTTACTATCCTCCCACTTACCACTGCATATCTGTATTCCTCTTAGGAAAACCACATGGTGAGCAACAATCTAATTATACTTATTGTATCCCTAGGATATCCTACAATTGGCACTTATCCAATTTGGGTTCTAGTTTGGTATCATCCAAACATATTCCTAGCATTCCCAAATGTTCAGGAATGAGAAACCTAGTTTCTTTTCCTGTTCATATCTAATATGAAATCTGTCAAATAGATTTTTATGGAACCTTATTCAAAATAAGTTATGCACTGTTAATGCTTATCCATTGAAGGAAATGGTAGCTCAGAGCGACTTATGATTAACCTTATCATGTATAACAAAATTCGGTTACTCTGTTCGGACACACCGTCAAATTAACGTGTTCCGGGTGGAGTCTTTTTGGAAAGAATACTATACTCTTTCAAGTATGTTAGAAACTTATTGCTTAAGTATTTTCATCATGGTCTAACCGTGACGGTATAATACTATAGCCGATCTGTTTGTCTATTTCGTGTCGAAACATAAAAGTTTACGATTTGTGTTCTTCAAAAGAAACACATAACCATAACGCGATGCCACATCTGTGAAGGTCACGAAATATTCATATCCACCTCTAGCCTAGCTAGAAATGGGCCCATTTGCTTCACTATGAACTAGGGCTAACAGATAGGTGGCTTTTACACTTTTACCAAGTAAATGTTTTTTAGGCACTTTGCCCAATAAACTAGATTCGTAGACTTTATTTGAATGGAATCAAATTAGTCCTGGTACCCACTCTTCAAAAGTGTGGATATACGATTCTTGTTTAATTGTGTCCCAGACAACAATGCCACAAATTAGTTTCTTCTGATCAAATCAGTTTGAGCTATTTGTTTGTCATGTTATATGTTTGAGATTTATTTATATTCAAAATATAAATACCTTTATTCACATGTAATGTGTTTATCTCAATATCATCTTTATATAATGAAACACTTTAGTGTTCTAGAATATAAAGGTATATCCGCAACGGATTATACTCCGATATAGAGATAATGTTTCTAGTCAAACTAGTTACATTATAACAGTTTCCAAATTTAGGCACATACCCGAAGGGTAGTTCCTAAAATTAGGTTTCTACGGTTAAAACAACGACTTTCGTCCCGTTTCCAATTCGCAGATTAAATCTCAATCTGAAGTTAGTATCATGCTCATAGCAGATTCTGAACATCAATACATATTTATGTATCACACTAAGTATTTAAAATCCAATTTTAATACTAGTAATGAACATAATTATGACAAACATATTTGAAGTCAGAGCCTTGCTCGTCTTCTATTCCTTCATGTCTGCTTTGTCCAAACGGCAGTCATGCTTCCGCGATCCCGTTTGCCACAATTTAGGCAGACATTTTGGGATATGTCCTTTATCTTCCCAGAAGACTATAATGATTTTGCATTTGCCCTTTTTCACATTCCAGTAGCCTTTGGCCAAGCCTCGGGTTTCTAGAATATCGAAGTAAGGTACGCCTTGCGCTACTTGCCTAATTGAAAAGTTTGACTTTATCTCCTTGAGAATAGTCATTAACTCTCCAAGAGTTATTATTGCAATTTAGTACTTCTAAAATCTAAGTATAGATTTATGAGGATCCTTCAATTTCATTATCATACTTTAAGGATCTAACCTTAGTTCTGACAAAGAAATTAAGGAGTCTACTGCGACAAGCTTAATGGATTAAGCACTAAAGTTATCATTACATGAATCTTCCAAAGATCACGCTCTACTATTTGCTTAACTCTGGGCTTAGGCCTAATATGTTATTTTATCAAATAAAGTAACTTATTAGTTTCCAGGACCATCCTGAAATTATATTCCCAATTTGAAAATTAAACCATTTAAATACATTTTCCCTAGGATTATGTTTTAAATGTCAATCTTTCATTTTATCTTGATTCTAATAGTCCAATTATTTAATCAACGATTTCGGTACTATTTATTATAATGATTATTATAGTCCAACTATTTAATCAACTATAATTAATAGATTAAAATCAATTATATTGATTACTATAATCCAATTATAAAATCAATATAAATGAATAGTTTGAATACAGTCCAACTGTTAATTAAAACAACGATTTAAATATTAGTCCAACTAACATTTAATTTATTTGACTAATGATATTTGTTTTGAGTGCGTATGGCAAGTAATTAAACGAATATTGGAAATTCAATTCTTGCCTCCCACTATTTTTCGGCGAGCCTCTAACCCTCTGTCGAGTATTCTGGGAAACTGTGTTTCCTAGTGGGCTAGGATCCCGTTAAATATCACACAATCTTGCCTTTGGCCAAAAAATTGTATGATAATTAACTAGGTAGATCTCTAAGATCAATTGGATCCAATCCAATTCCTAGATCCAGTAGAGGGACATCCAAGTCCGAAACATATATCTTATATATGCCAATACATCCAATGTATTACCTAACCTTTTTCCTCTGAATCAACTAAGCCTTTGCTTTGGCACAACAAACTTAGTGATCCCAGTTAAGCGTGACCCATTGACCATGGAAAGCTTCATAATCAATGTCGATGGACAAGAAGTGGTCTTGACTTTGGCCAACAAACCACAACTTGGACAAGACACTGATATGGAGCAAAGCTCTCGTGATTCAAACACATCCTCGACGGACAAAGGCCTTGACTTTGGCCAACAAGCCAATGCCAGTCTCGGATCTTGAGTGAGAATCACTCAATGGAAGGAAAAACTTAATATTTTGCGAGGGTTTTTCGCATGCAAATTGACAACCAATGTATTATCTTTGTTAAGGTCTCATCATCATACACCCTTAAACATGCATTCTAAATACATAATAAAGCGAGTATAAATAAAATAATAATGATATGCGGATGGATACTTTACACATTGATCCTAGATCAAATCTCTCCATTTCTCTCTCCCGCTAGCACATGTATTTGCTTCTACCCGTTGACCGGCGTAAACACACACGTATAACGCAAGCGCACGTATCGTTCAAGTAGTATAAAAATATCGATCCCACGAGGACTTAATTCCTACTGTTGTTATTAATTGTTGAATCTATTTATTTACAAATATCTAATTAAAGGGAGAATGGAATTGATTGTTTGTTTGATTTGGTTGATTGTAGATTTGCTAAATAAATAAATAAAAAGATAAAAGAAAATACTAAGGAAAATAAAGGACACAAAGATCTAAGGTTGTGATTTCTTTTAATATCATTTTAAAGATGAAGTGGTTATCTTAAAGTTGGTAATATATTGATTTATTAACCTGGAACACTAAATTATGTGTAAGCCTCTGTCGATGGTCAGACACAAATACCTAGTATAATTCAATTGAACCATATGTCTATGTCAACCAAATTACCTAGATTCATTAAGTTCAAGTTCCAATTATGGCTACCCCCCCCGACAGGTATATTCCTATCCTGTAAGGAAATCTATTAAAGGGTTATCTATCCTCAAGGAAGATCGTGGGCTATTGAGTCTAAGGTCTTAAACTTAAAATCCCTATGTCTAGTTCATTTTAAGTTTACCTAATCAATTTTATTAATGGCCAGTTAATAAAAAGGCTTTAAGATTAAGACTCAATAAATAAATCTTTAAATTACCTAAAATAATCTAACCCTTTAAACCAGTGATAGTAAAAGTTATCACAACCCCTAAATAACTAACACATGACTAAAGCAAGTAAAAGCTTAAAAGTAAAAGACATAAAGTGAAAGCTGAAAAATAAAATAAAATAAAATTGCTAAGGTAAAAGGAATTAACTTCTACTAAATACTATTTAGATTTCTCCCATAATATAATATAAGCTTTGCAAAACATTTCCAACCAGCCATATAGGCGGTAACCTGATTAAGTCAATTTAAAAACAACCAGCCATAAAGGCGGAATTAAAATAACCAGCCATATAGGCGGAATGAAAACAACCAGCCATATAGGCGAATTAAATTAACCAACCGACCAATCTGGCGGTATCCTCATTAAGTCCAATTAAAAACATTGAATATTATAATTATGGGAGAATAATCTAAGTAGTAATAGTAAAAGAATTACATTTCACCATAGTAAAAGGATGTTACCTCATATAAATAGTAAAAATTGTAAAAAGTAAAAAGTAAATAGTAAAAACTGTAAAAGAAAGTAAAAAGTAAAAATTAAATTACTATTATTACAAAACGTAATTAAAATTATTTACAAAACTAAAAAAAACTAAAAACTAAAGAGTTTTAGAGAGAGAAACTCTCTCTTTAGAAGGAATTGAAGAGAGAGGAAGGTACAACAATTTCTGAAATCTCGAGCTCAATTTATAGGCGTCGATAGGGTCTGGGCGTCGCGACGCTCGTTCCGCGTCGCGATGCGCGCTACAGTAACACGTGTCACTTGCTGGTTCGTTGACTCAGATCTTATCCGATGACGTGGCACTGTTCATGACGTCATTGCTTACGTCATTCTGAGGTGAGATTGTCGGCAGCGTCAGATCGTGACACGTGGCATGGGCGCATTTTAGCAAGGCCGTTGAGATGTTGACACGTGTCCCGGCGCAAGATAGCATAGATGATGATTGTCGGCACCGTTGTGATGATGACACGTGGCAGCGCAAGTTAGCAAGTCTTATGTGATGGTGACACGTGGCACGGCGCACGTTAGTAAAGTCAAACTTTTCAAATTGTTGACCCGTTGACCCAGCACATTTTAGCAAAACCGGCACATGTTGGGCGTCGCGGCGCGCAATGATCCAGCGTCGCGACGCGCAGAAGATGAAAATATTCCAGTTGACGCATTTTTGTTCGGATTTGCCCCAAATTGCCTCCAGTGCTGTCCAAACTTTATTTATCTGCAAAATAACAACAAAACACATCAAAACGTTCATAAATCTCGAGAAACAAAACAAAACATTAGGTCAAATGAGTGAGAAATAGTGGTATAAATACCACTCATCACACCCCTAAACCTAACATTTTGCTAGTCCTCGAGCAAAATAGAAAATAAAATAACATGAAAATAAAATTTAACTAAGCCACTTTCGTAGGGATCACGGTTGCATTTAGCATATGCAACAAGCCTTTAAACCCCTAGGTGTCCCTAGTGGACGAGTGTAGTCTCGTGAGGGTTTACAGCAATGATACCCACAAACATTTTACAAAAGTAAAAAGTTAGTAAAACTAATGCACACAAAAGTAAAAAGACAAGCGAAAAGAGAATAAAGAAAGTTAGTGACTAATCAGGTGAAAATTCTACTCCAAGTTACTAGTTGTTTTGTTTCTTTCTAAATTACCGAATAAGTAAATTCTCCGATTATTTTTATCATTCTCCATATACACAGCCAACAAAATATTAATCAACTCATTTTTGCCCACAACAGTCATAAGTGCAGTTGATAAGAGAGTAATATTTTTGTCCTAAAGTTCTATCAGATTTCACACCTTTTTGTAGCAATGGAATAATTTTCTGATTTTTTCTTTGATTTTTCTCTATTTTTTATTTATATACAATACCTTCCGTCTATGTAGCGAGCTTTGGGTCGGTGGCTCCCAAACCAGTTGGCTTTAGGGCACCAGGTGTTAAGACACCCCTACGGACTTAATTACCCAGACTTCAGATATATATATTTTTTGCAGCATCTTTGATCCATGTAACGAGATTTGGGCCAGTGACTCCCAAACCAGTTGGTTTTAGGGAACTAGGTGTTAAAACACCCTTACAGACTTAATAACCCGGATCTTAGATACTTTATTTTTGTAAATCAGATTTTTTTATTTTTTTTTACTCCATCACTATTTAGAGATGCTTTCTCCAATTAAACTATAGCACGGAATATTACAAACTTTTCAATTTTAGCTTATGACCGTATGTTTCCATGTATGTTGATAATACCTGCCAACGGAGTATATGAAGATCCATTTTAGTCCGTTTTAAGGAGAATACACAAATTAAATAATTTAAAAGGAAATAAACAAAAATTAACTTGTTTCAAAAATAAATGGTTTGAGATACGTATCAGGAGTGAAAACTCCTTACTCAGCTACCTCTCACCAATTTCACCTTTTTAGTCAAAACAAAAACACAAAAATGCAAAATATTTTTGTAATTTTTGAAAATCCAAAAACTTGACCGGCGTAAACACACATGTATAACGCAAGCGCACGTATCGTTCAAGTAGTATAAAAATATCGATCCCACGAGGACTTAATTCCTACTGTTGTTATTAATTGTTGAATCTATTTATTTACAAATATCTAATTAAAGGGAGAATGGAATTGATTGTTTGTTTGATTTGGTTGATTGTAGATTTGCTAAATAAATAAATAAAAAGATAAAAGAAAATACTAAGGAAAATAAAGGACACAAAGATCTAAGGTTGTGATTTCTTTTAATATCATTTTAAAGATGAAGTGGTTATCTTAAAGTTGGTAATATATTGATTTATTAACCTGGAACACTAAATTATGTGTAAGCCTCTGTCGATGGTCAGACACAAATACCTAGTATAATTCAATTGAACCATATGTCTATGTCAACCAAATTACCTAGATTCATTAAGTTCAAGTTCCAATTATGGCTACCCCCGCCCGACAGGTATATTCCTATCCTGTAAGGAAATCTATTAAAGGGTTATCTATCCTCAAGGAAGATCGTGGGCTATTGAGTCTAAGGTCTTAAACTTAAAATCCCTATGTCTAGTTCATTTTAAGTTTACCTAATCAATTTTATTAATGGCCAGTTAATAAAAAGGCTTTAAGATTAAGACTCAATAAATAAATCTTTAAATTACCTAAACTATAATCTAACCCTTATAAACCAGTGATAGTAAAAGTTATCACAACCCCTAAATAACTAACACATGACTAAAGCAAGTAAAAGCTTAAAAGTAAAAGACATAAAGTGAAAGCTGAAAAATAAAATAAAATAAAATTGCTAAGGTAAAAGGAATTAACTTCTACTAAATACTATTTAGATTTCTCCCATAATATAATATAAGCTTTGCAAAACATTTCCAACCAGCCATATAGGCGGTAACCTGATTAAGTCAATTTAAAAACAACCAGCCATAAAGGCGGAATTAAAATAACTAGCCATATAGGCGGAATGAAAACAACCAGCCATATAGGCGGAATTAAATTAACCAACCGACCAATCTGGCGGTATCCTCATTAAGTCCAATTAAAAACATTGAATATATTATAATTATGGGAGAATAATCTAAGTAGTAATAGTAAAAGAATTACATTTCACCATAGTAAAAGGATGTTACCTCATATAAATAGTAAAAATTGTAAAAAGTAAAAAGTAAATAGTAAAAACTGTAAAAGAAAGTAAAAAGTAAAAATTAAATTACTATTATTACAAAACGTAATTAAAATTATTTACAAAACTAAAAAAAACTAAAAACTAAAGAGTTTTAGAGAGAGAAACTCTCTCTTTAGAAGGAATTGAAGAGAGAGGAAGGTACAACAATTTCTGAAATCTCGAGCTCAATTTATAGGCGTCGATAGGGTCTGGGCGTCGCGACGCTCGTTCCGCGTCGCGACGCGCGCTACAGTAACACGTGTCACTTGCTGGTTCGTTGACTCAGATCTTATCCGATGACGTGGCACTGTTCATGACGTCATTGCTTACGTCATTCTGAGGTGAGATTGTCGGCAGCGTCAGATCGTGACACGTGGCATGGGCGCATTTTAGCAAGGCCGTTGAGATGTTGACACGTGTCCCGGTGCAAGATAGCATAGATGATGATTGTCGGCACCGTTGTGATGATGACACGTGGCAACGCAAGTTAGCAAGTCTTATGTGATGGTGACACGTGGCACGGCGCACGTTAGCAAAGTCAAACTTTTCAAATTGTTGACCCGTTGACCCGGCACATTTTAGCAAAACCGGCGCATGTTGGGCGTCGTGGCGCGTAATGATCCAGCGTCGCGACGCGCAGAAGATGAAAATATTCCAGTTGACGCATTTTTGTTCGGATTTGCCCCAAATTGCCTCCAGTGCTGTCCAAACTTTATTTATCTGCAAAATAACAACAAAACACATCAAAACGTTCATAAATCTCGAGAAACAAAACAAAACATTAGGTCAAATGAGTGAGAAATAGTGGTATAAATACCACTCATCACCCGTTACACTACACTTCTAAAGAAACCTCATTTACATTGAGGGGAATAGGTGAGAAGAGAATACAATGAGAAATGAGGTAATAAGGCTGGACACGCAGGTCCAATTAATAAATCAAATTTATTACAACAATATAATGATTATTATTGAATTAATTAATCTGATAATTAGTGATCATCCAATGTTCAAACAATGATTTGATTTTGTTCGAGTCAAACTCGTTTTGCGAATAAGTACTCAAAGTACGAATTCTCGAATTAAATTAAACTACATAATTAAATCCAATTCAATTGTATTTAATTCTAATTCACTATTTAATTCCAAATTAAATGTTACACTTTATTAACGAACCTTTACGACTTAAATTCCAAATTTAATCGTTACGGGTCTCAAAGCCCGATTAACGTCCAACGTCAATTCAATTAAAGTCCAATGGGCTTTTAATTAATTTCTTAAGGCGTGGACTTTTGCTCAACTCGGGTCGAACCCAATAACGAAAGTCCAATCCGGGAGGTACCCCATAAGCCCATAAATCAATTTAGGCCCATTAGGCCCAATTAAACTTTAGAGGTCCATTAGTCGCATTTGGGCTTTAAGGAAGCGGTTTTGGGCCTAATTGGATCCAACCAATTTGGCCTAAACCCAACTTAGTACAACCAAGCCCAATAAGCCCAATAACAACTTTCAAAGTCCAATTTCCAAAATTAGGCCCAATATAATTAAATTCCAATTCCAAATTCCCAATTTAATTACCAAAGTGTATAGCATTATTAATAACCCAAATCAATATTTCCAAACCATCAAATTAGCCTAATTAATCATGCTTATCATCATTAAATCATGTCCAACACAATTTAACAAAAATCAAACCCATATCATGCTTATAATGTCTCGGCCAAGGGGAAATTTTATGTCCAAATCAAATTCAATCCAATTAAATTCAATTCAACATTAAATCAACATCCCCAACATGATTCTAACTCATCCAATGAATCAAAAAATCAAAATCCAAGACATTAGGGCATAGTGAAGATTCGGCCAAGCCATCCAATTTTGGGCAAAATTGTTCCAAACCAATTTTCTTGAAATTGATCCAATCAAACTTCAATTCAACATGATTTAAGCATATTCAAACATCCAATTCAATTAAATCATGCTCAAAATCAATTTACCCAATTTTAAGCCCTAAATCAATTTCATACTTTTCAATCGCTCTGATACCATTGTTGGAGATCTCTAAGTCCTGAGGATCGAATACAAAGCAAGAAATAAGTATGCGAATACATCACGGAGTTACGGAATACTCACATCGATCGGTTGAGCGACACGAGAGGCAACAAAAATTCCATTTTCTGCTCACTGGTGCATTCGGCAGTGAGCTTCTGGACTGCTCCATTTTCGGCCATCAATCTTCAAGAATCCAAGCTCCAAGCTTCGTCAAATGATTCCAAGCTCATGGGTGGACTTTGTAGGGGTTTTCGGGGCTAAATCCGGTAACGGAGCGGAAACGTTGGAAAATCAAATTTTCCGATTTCCAAACTTTTTCTCGGATTAATTAAATAAACATATTTATTTAATTACCCAATAATCAAATTATGAAATAAAATTCAATAAATCAAATTTAAGTGAATTTACCGAATTGCCCTTACACTTGGTATTTTGTTCATTTTAGTCCGAAATTGTTCAAATCAATTTTGGATGATTCTAAATCATTTCTAAGATGAACTTAACATGTCCCAAATGTCAAAACACCAAGAGCAACAAAAATCCCAAAATTGCTTCACTTGGCCGAGAGCCTCACTAGGTGGCCAAAGTGTGCATTTTGAACTTCCATGCTTCAAGACACATCCAAATGAAATCCAATCAACATGAAACTTTATATGCATCATATACACATCCTTATACACAACATAAATGAAAAGCCCCAAATTTGGATGAGGTCTTAAACCCTAATTTTTCAATTTCTTCAAATTGGACAAATTAGACCAAATTGGTTAAATCGATTACTTCAATCATGTTTCTTCCATCCAATTAAAGTCTCCACACAATGAAACAACTATAGATCAAATCTAGGTCATTTAAGAGTGGGTCAACAACTCTAGATTAGCAACAAAGTTTCCAAAACCTTAAAAGAACACTTATAACTACACTAGTCACAAGCTTCCATCATTGTACATGCTCAACACTTTCACCAAACTTCCATTCATCAAAAACACAAAGAATAAAGAAAATAATAACATGAGAACATCACAAGAAGTAGCCTAGAACATAAGTGTGGGAACACAGAAACTGGACGACGCATGCTGTTCCAGGCTCGGGGGCCTAGTTGGGAGTACGGAGTAGCCAACGGAGGACTAAACCGGAGAATAAGGGAGTCACCACCCGGTGTGAACCGGGACAAAGATTTAAGGCCGCACTCACCCCTCGCAAGGGAAGACCTCAAACCATTGGGTTCAGAATGGTCCCTTACTTATGCAACTTGTAATGTAAAGATTTATGCAATAATCCAACCAAGCCTATGACATATATTTCCAAGTGCAACACAATCCTAGATTCACATGCTTAAAAGTATAGTTTACATCTAACATACATGAAACCAAATCTTATTGCCAAATTCACATGCTCAAAAGTAGGCATTTGCAACAACAAGCACATAACGTCATAAGAATTCAATCATTCATGTAAATATAAACACAAACAGTCATGGTAACATTTGCGTGTAATGTAAAGGAAATCAAAATGACGACAAATAATATTGTAGGCGCATAACAGAATAGACAACTAGAGAGGTAATACAAATGCATAGCGTAAAAAAATGGGTAACCATATGCTAAGATGGACATGTCGTAATGTGATGCGAGAGAATCTGTTTACCGTATGCGTTCGTGCAGCGTTCGTATACGCATTCAAACGGTAAACAGAAGGTTCTCGTTCGAGTAGCGTTCGTAAACGCGTTCGAACGGAAATGAAACAGAATGCACACGTTCGTGTGGTGTTTGTGAACGCGTTCGAACAGAAATAAAATAGAATGCTCACGTTCGTATGGCGTTCGTGAACGCATTCGAACAGAAATAAGACCTGATGCATGATAAAGCAAAATACATGCGCGTTCGAGTTGCGTTCGTAAACGCGTTCGAATGGGAACAGACCTGATGCATGAAATGGGACGCAATACATAAATGACAAATAGTACAATGCGAGGCGCGGTGAAGCATCGTGGTAAATGATTTTAACCTCTTCAATTAGAGGACCTCTCATCGCACTTACTAAGCCCATGCGCTCGATCACATCATGCATACAAACATAAAGACAATCATATCAAACTAAGTATGCCCGATTGAACACATCTTACATCCAACCGAACACACATCAACCAGCGCGGCAAAGCATCATGGTAAAGGGCTTTAACCCCTCCCCATAGGGGGTCTTTCATTCCACTTACTAAGCCCATGCGCTCGATTGAACTATGCATAAATAAACAACATACAGAACTCAAGTGACGAGAAATAAATAACCCAAAGCAACACAAAACAAGAGAGGGAGTCGTTTACTCAAGTGGTACGTGGAGTTGTATCCCAAGTACAGACCGCACTACCATCCATTCAGATTCGGCTACGAAATTTACGTCTGGGTTTCCATCCGATATACCTCAAGAGGCGACACGCCTTTCATTTTATTCAATACCCACAACACACATCACATTCATAACACATACATATTTATCTACTCAAGGGCCGCAACATGCATTTGAACATCATAATCATGCGAATAAAGCTCAATGAATAGTAAAAAAACGAAACTGAAAACAAGTGTAAAAAAATACCCTCAGGTCTAACCTTTTTAGTTGTCCTCGGACTTGCGTTTCGCAGAGATCGGAAAGGATGAAAGCTCCTTACTTTTTCGGTTCACTAGCTTCGCATTTTGGCTCGCTGTTCCACTGTTTTTCCCACTATTTTGGCATCATTTTGCTGCTGTTTTTGACATGTTTCCTGCTCACTGTTTCAGGTCATATTCTTCTGTTTTAGTAGACTGTTATGCGTGTTTAGGGGGGTTATTTTGTGCAGATTTTTTTGTGATTCTTTAAGGGTTGGATGTGCAGTATTTTACTCACTGGTTTAGGGTATTTTAGAGGCTGTTGGAAGGGCTAAAACTCGGCAAAGGGCTGATGTATATGCGCACACTACATGCGCTGTTCTGGTTGCTGTTTTGGTTGTTTTCCACGTGAATATGGCTGCTGTTTTGGATGTTATTTTGGTGGTGATTAGGGGCTGTGTTGGTGGTGTTAAGGGCTGTCGCAATTCGGTAATGGAGGGGGGATGGTGGATGTGGTGTTCACGGCCAAAGGAGAATAGATGAAGAGAAAAGCTTTGTCTTTGCTTCTAGTTCTTGGCTGTGAGGTTGGTATCTCCTAGGGTTTGTGGCTTGTAGTTTACGTGTGATATCGAGAGTGTCTTGATGTCTTGGGCATGTATTAGAGAGAGTGGCCAGAGGAGGTGGCTAGGTTAGTGCATGTTTATATAGAAGAGAGCTAGGGTTGCCCTTGTCTCACAATGAAGAGATCTAGTTTCCAAATTAGGAGTGAAAGGAATGGTATATACAAGATTAATGGGGGACAAAATATTTTAAATTAGGAAGTCAACTAATCTAAATTGGTAGATGTCTTATTAGATTAGGAAGTCAAATATTTGATTAGCTTTGATTGGTTAGTATTGATTTTAATTAGGCTTATCATATTTTAATTTTAGTATATGAATTATTTAAATTAGGCATGATTTTAGTTTAAGTTGGTAATTTTTTATTTTATGTTTGGTATATGTTTTATTTAATTATTTAATTAATTTAATTATTATCTTATTTAGTTAATTTTTAATTAATATTTATTTATTTAAATTGGGATGTGTTTTTATGGTGATGGGCGTGTGGGCCTTGGGGGGTGGGAGTGGGCTTGGCTAGGTGCAAGGCTAGCAGCAAAACCAGAAATACCGACCCCGTTCGAACTCCAATTCGAACGTGGCATGAACGTCCGCAATCCGCATGACGTTCGAACGAAGTAACGAACGCAGCACCAACGAAGACAGTGAACTTGTGGAATGAACTTGATGACGCACTTATTCTGAATTTCCCCTTCCGACCTCCGTTTCCCGCAATATCCTTAGATAAAAAAAGTAGTGCCTCCAACTGAGACCCATCATCGGGTTTCACATGCGAAAAATGCAATGCCTACAATAAGGAACAATTTCCTCTCTAATAGCAAGTTAAGAAAACTTACTAAATCCAAGCTTTTTCTTTAGTTTTTCCTTTCTTCCTCTCAAGCTTCTCTTGTTTTCTTTTAATGGAGTTTAGGTTAAAATGTATTAGGTTATTTACCAAATGAAAAATAAAACAATTTATACTTGTCTCACATTAGCCTTGGCCGAATTTGGCCAAACATTTACAAGAAAAAATTAATTTCAATTTCATTTGAATTTCAATTTTATCAACTTGTTAAATATCTAATAAACACTTTATAGATATTTTAATTAAGTCAACAAAGGCAACTAAGCCATAAAAACAAATATCCAAATCTTAAGATATTTATATTTTAATTAATTTAATCATTTAACAATTAATAATTAATTAATTAATTAAATACAAATATATTAAATACATGTAATATATTTACATTAAATATTAAATACATATATACATTTATGATATTAGTCAAATATCTCAATTTGACTATTAATTAATGTGTATTTAAATTAATCAAGTATTAAATATAAATACACAATAATTAAGGAAATGACTATTGGGTACCTGAGCATGTATTTTGCGTTTAACCTTTAAACGACTTTATAAATAATCAACATTATTTATAAGTGTTGCTCTAGTGCTCTACGAGTATATTTCATTATTGAGACTCTCTAGATTCAGGCATATGCGTCACGAAATCCAATTTCGTGTCCATAATATATCCACCCGTAAATTATGACGATCACGGATAAACTCGCTGAATCATACAGGTCGAGGTCATGGAAAATGTATAATTCTTCCGTCACAGGTATCCGGATATATCCCAGAGATATAGATGTAAACGTCAAATCTCTATAGGGATTATCCAGTCGACTATTCTATTAGCAATCTAAAAAATAATGTTTAGAACTAGTTTCTAAACTGTACCACGGGCCCATGGTTTTTATCTGATTGCTAATCATATGGAATACCTATGCTCTGGTGCACAGAACTGACGGATCCTATCTTGATACATATAGGACACCCTGAGGATCTATCTACACCCAACGAACAGGCGGAGGTCTGATCTAAATAGATCGGTGACGTGACTGCCATCTAAGTGTAGAAGATGTCTCATGTGCCCACATTAGCATCTCAAGTCTAAGAATCACAAGTGCTACTCAACCTGAGAAGATTCTTATTGACGTTGGTGTACCATCCATTAAGAATCTTCGGTGAGTCGTTCAGTGTTTATCCGCTATAAACACCCACACGTCTATACTAGTCTCCAAGACTAATGGTTCATTGAGAAACCATTGGAATCATATATTCCAGTATACGACATGTACCTGGCTCAACGGGTTTACTATACTGACCAAGTAGTGTAAACCTTGACCAGGAACTGTCTGAGAATGACAACGTCATGATACTACTCAATGTCAGTTGCGACGCTTTTGCAAAAGTACCATGACTAATCATTCTAAGGTCATTACGTCTTTACCATATAAAAAGATACATTATATTATAGAAACTGCATATATTATTCATAATAATAATGTTTTACAGAAGTATTCAAAAGAAATACAACCGGAAATTGGCGCTCTGATCACCAACCCTAAGAAAATCTCCCTCTTGCTCTTGTGCCAATAACGATTGTATATAATACCCATCGACTCCACGTGTTTATCAAACAACTTCGGAGGTATGGCCTTCGTTAGCGGGTCTGCTACATTATCTTCACTCGGTACCTTACACACGACAATATCCCCTCGCGACACAATCTCTCGAATGATATGGTACTTGCGTTCCAC
This sequence comes from Zanthoxylum bungeanum, assembly GCA_019454045.1. Classification (NCBI taxonomy): domain Eukaryota; kingdom Viridiplantae; phylum Streptophyta; class Magnoliopsida; order Sapindales; family Rutaceae; genus Zanthoxylum; species Zanthoxylum bungeanum. Next base: position 333,365 of record SKCR01001260.1, read on the forward strand.
ATGCTTCGACTTCTGATGCGCCCTTGGTTCCTTTGCTTGTGCAATGGCTCCAGTATTATCACAGTATAATAGAATCGCATTCTCGATACTTGGGACAACTCCCAATTCTGTGATAAAGTCCTTTATCCACACAGCCTCTTTTGCAGCTTCAGAAGCTGCAATATATTCTGCCTCAGTGGTGGAATCTGTTGTTGATCCCTGTTTGGAACTCTTCCGACAAACTGCACCTCCATTAAGGGTAAATACGAATCCAGATGTAGACTTTCTTTCATCGTAATTCGTATACCCGTTAACTTGCAGTTCGTTTCCTCCATAAATTATTAACATATCCTTAGTACCTTTAAGATACTTGAGGATATGTTTAATGGCCATCCAGTGGTCATTACCTGGATTGGACTGATATCGACTAGTTACGCTAACAGCGAAACTGATATTAGGCCTCGTACATAACATGGCATACATTATGCTACCCAAACACGAAGCATAAGGTTGGTTACACATTCTAACATTCTCATCTTCTGTTTGTGGACTCATCTTCTTTGAAAGATGAATCCCATGTCTGAACGGTATGTTTGCTGTCTTACAGTTACCAAAATTATACCGTTCCAAGATCTTATCTATGTACGTTGATTGGGACAACCCAATTAGCCTCCTTTGTCTATCTCTATAGAGATTTTATCCCTAAAACATAGAAAGCTTCTCCCAGGTCCTTCATGGAGAAATTCTTACAGAGGTATGCTTTTACGCTTTGTAACATACCTAAATCATTCCCAATGATTAGGATGTCATCAACATATAGGACTAAAAATACGACCATGCTCCCACTGGCCTTCTGATACACACATGATTCTTCTGAATTCTTGAGAAAACCAAACGATATAATAATCTCGTCGAATCAAAGATTCTAACTTCGTGAAGCTTGTTTAAGTCCATAAATGGACTTCTTAAGATTACATACCATGCCCGAGTTTTCGCTGGACGCAAAACCTTCTGGCTGTTCCATATAGATTTCTTCATTAAGAAAACCATTTAGAAAAGCCGTTTTGACATCCATTTGCCAAATCTCGTAGTCATGATACGCAACTATAGAAAGCAAAATCCGAATAGACTTAAGCATTGCTACTGGTGAAAAAGTTTCATCGTAATCGACGCCAGGTCGCTGCGTGTAACCTTTTGCTACCAGTCGGGCCTTGTAAGTTTCAACCTTACCGTCAGGTGATGAGTGGTATTTATATCACTATTTCCCACTCATTTAACTTAATATTTTGTATAGTTTCGCGAGTTTTGTGAACGTTTTGATGTATTTTGTGTTATTTTGTAGATAAATAAAGTTTGGAAAGCATTGGAGGTAATTTGGGGCAAAAACGGACAAAAATGCGTCAACAAGGATATTTGGTCTTAAGCTCGTCGCGCCGCCAAGCCTTCCACGTCGCGACGTCTAACATGCGCCAAACAGTGCTAACGTACGTCGGGTCCACAAATCAGAATCTGAGAAAAGTTTGACTTTGCTAAAATACGCCGTGCCACATATCACCATCACAGCCGATCTGCTATCATGCGCCGTGCCACGTGTCAGCATCCTACGGTGCCGACAGTCATCATCGCCACGTGTTCCACGTGTCATTCCATGTCATCAGCCACGTCAGCAAGTCAACAAGTCAAATCGCCACGTGTCATACCACATCATCATCAGCCAATCATGAAGTGACACGTGTCGCAATTCTACGGTGCCGACAGTCTCTTTCCCACGTGTCGCCACGTCACCGCCACGTCATCGCCACGTCAGCATCAATTATTGGCTATCCTATCCTTATCTGACACGTGGCGGATAAGAATCTCAGCGACCAATCAGAAGCCGCCATGTGTCACAATAATTGAAGACCAACCACCGCGCCACGTGTCACCTTATCAGCTTATCCAGAATCTTCAAACCAGCGAACCAGAGCTTGCCACGTCGACAGAATCTGGCGTAGCGACGCCAAAGGCCTTGGCGTCGCGACGCTGGAAGCCTACCGAGGCCTATAAATTGAGCTCGAGATTTCAGAATTGGGTGCACCACTCGCTCTCTCTTATATTCTATCTAAAGAGAGAGTTTCTCTCTCTAGATTCTTAGTTTTTAGTTTTTTTAGTTTTTTAGTTTTTTAATTTTTAGTTTTGTAAATAATTTTAATTACGTTTGTATTAATAGTATTTAATTTCTTACTTTTTACTTTTTTTACAGTTTTTACTATTTACCATGAGGAGGTAACTTCTCCAGCTAGGGTGAAAGGTAATTCTTTTACTGTTACTATTTAGTTAATCTCCCTAAAATAATATATTCACTATTTAAAATATTGACTTAAAAAGGATACCGCCAGATTGGTCGGTTGGTAATTCATTTTAATCTGATTTAAACCTGACTAATAAATGATACCGCCAGATTGGTCGGTTGGTAATTTAATTTTGGTTCCGCCTTTATGGCTGGTTGGACTTAATTTGACTTAATCAGGTTACCGCCTTTATGGCTGGTTGGAAAAAGAATCACAAGTTTATATATTATTTTATGGGAGATATCTAAATTAGTAGTAGTAAAAGTAATTCCTTTTACCTTAGCATTTTATTTTATTTTACTTTTCAGTTTTACTTTATGTCTTTTACTTTTAAGTTGTTATTAGCCCTAGTTTATGTGTTGTAACTAATTAGTTATCTGGGGTTGTGATGAAATCCAATATCACCGTTTTATAAGGGTTAGATTATAGCTTGGGTAATATAAAGTTTTATTTATTGAGTCTTAAACTTAATGCTTTTTCATTAACTGGCCATTAATAAAATTGATCTGGTAAATCTAAAATGAATTAGACATAGGGATTTTAGGTTTCAGCCTTAGACTCAATAGCCACGATCTTCCTTGAGGATAGATAACCCTTTAATAATTTCCTTACAGGATAGGAATATACCTGTCGGGCGGGGGTAGCCATAATTGGGACTTAAACTTATGAATCCAGATAATTTGGTTGACATAGACATATGGTTCAATTGGGTTAAACTGGGTATTTGTGTCTGACCATCGACAGAGGCTTACACATAATTTAGTGTTCCAGGTTAGTAAATCAATATATTACCCAACTTTAAAATACCCACTCATCTTAAAATGATATTAGAATGATTCACAACCCTAGATCTTTGTTGTCTTTTGTTATTTTCCTTAGTATTTTCTTTTGTCTTTTTATTTTTATTTATTTATTTTGTAAAACCACTTTCAACCAATCAACAATCATTATCTTCACCCTCAATTAGATATTGTAAATAAATAGATTCAATAATTAATAACAACAGTAGAACTAAGTCCTCGTGGGATCGATTTTTTATACTACTTGAACGATACGTGCGCTTGCGTTATACGTGTGTGTTTACGCCGGTCAAGTTTTTGGCGCCGTTGCCAGAGACTTATATTTCTTGAGTTATTAATTTGAAGCTATCTAATTTACTTGTATCTAATTTTCTTTTATCTGTAATTTTATTTCTTTCTTCTGTTTTCAGGTGATTGAACAAATGGAACATTACTGGGCGATTGAGAGATTATGAGCTTTACAAGAAGATACACCCTACATTTGGGAGCAGCAGTCCGGTTTTCTGAGGCCTGTTGTCCACCCCAACAATTATCACTGGATGCCAGAAACCAAGCAATGTTAGACAGTAATGACCCATAGCGTCACTATTTTGTAAATGATATTGTATTATTGTACAAAATTAACTATGTAGTAATGAAATTGCCTTTTACCGTTTTGTAATTTATTTACTTTGATATATAAATGGTAAAAGTCCCTATGATTAGTTCCGGATTGTGATGATATGAGACAGTATCAATCCATAAAGGTTTAATCATTAAATATCCCTAGTCGTAGTATTATCGAGATTGGACATCGATAATGCGGAATAGACTAGTACTGCACTTGTGCATGTTGTGAGGGCACAACGGCATAGTTCTCATATATTTAAGTATTGGATACTTATGCAAGTGCGGTAGGAGGAGGTTTTGTTTTACCGATGGTATGGAAAACAGCTTCGCTCTGGATAGACCCCCCGCGGAGTCCCATTGGTAGTATGTCTGCGTGTCTATGGGAGTCCGCTTCAGGGTAGGTGCATATGATCTTAACCTGAGATTTGCATCGCTAGTACTTCTTACGACAATCGGTAAAATTTAGGTTTGGTGGTCCAGGGCTTTAACGAGTTCTGTGTATACCTCTTCTGGGTTTATCGAGAATCGTAGTGTACTGGGTGTGATGTCAAGATGGAAGTATCACTTCAGACATATGGAGATGATGATCGCAAGGGATACAGAACGAGTACTCTATAATGGTTGCAACCATCGGGATAATATGACTAGGTCAGGATTATCCGATTCAAAGAGACTGGTTGCTTGATGTCCGATATGTGTATCGTACGGGGCAGACACATATCCAGCCCCAGGCCTTACATGTGATCATCCGATACTGGTTCGATATACACTATACTACGGTATACTAACGCCTGTTATAGATCTAATATTCCAGTAAGAATATTTCTAGAGAATTGGGTAGGCATGGCGTTTTGCTAGAAGCTAACCTTGTCTTGTAAATCGGTAAAAACGTAGTACTTGGTACGTACGTGTTCGAATAGTTCGACAACCGGATTTACTGCCAACATATCTAGAGGTCTCTTGGGTCGCTTCCCGAAGATTCACCAATGACGTATGATTCAAACTCGATTAATCTTGGATTAATTACGGAGAGACTTTATCTTGGATAAAGTACTATATAAAGAGAGAGAACGATTAATTTAGAATTAATCGTAAGATTATTATATTCGATATAATAATCGGAATTCGATTTCGACGCGAAATTAAAATTAGATTTTAATTCGGGCAAACGAGTTAATTTAGAATTAATTCGTTAGCGACGTAAATAATAATTTCGCTAGGCGCGATTATTATTTAAATTCGATTTAATTAACGTCACGACGTAAGTTCGGTATTTCGGAAATATCGGATCCGAACGCGTGAGTGCACGTGGGCCCACTTTCATTTGGAAACGTGTGGGGCCCACATGACACTTGTCATTATTTGCATTATTTAATCAAGATGTATTGCATGAAGATAGTGTACAAAGCACTCAAGGGTATTGCATGGAAATTGAGTGTTAGACACTCTAAGTCTTTGCATGGTTTGTGTCATAAAATATTATTATTTAATATAATTATGACATAAATATAAATTGATTTTTGAGACAAAAATCAATCCTCCTCTCCCTCTCTAATTACCGAAACAGTGAGCTCTCAAAGCTCTCTCCAATTCTTCTTTCATTTGTTTTGTGGCAAGACAAGAAGAAAGTGTGCTTGTTTGGAACTCTAACACACAACTTTGGCTAGCAACATCAAGGGATCATACAAGGTGTTATGGGAAACTCATCTTAGAGCTTGGAAGGATCAAACTTTGCTTGGAGCATTTCTTCTCATCTTGGCCGAATCCTCCACTGCACAAAGGAGCAACATTTGTTTCATCCATTGCATCCACATTCCGTTTTTGTGAGTATTGTTTCCGCCATTACTTCAATGTAGTTCATTCTTATATATATTTTGCTTGTTTTTGATCTTGGGACATGGTTATTAGATTGCCAACAATGGTATCATTGAGCCTAAAAATGCATGCAAATATATTAGGATGTTATTTGGGGAAAATTGTTTGAAGCATGATTTGATGAGTTTGCTTGATTAAATATGCTTAGATGTATGTTAAATGGATTATACATCATCAATTTCATGGAAAATAAATTGGATTAATTTTCCCACCCCAATGAGGCTTGGCCGAATACATGCAAGCATGTGGACTAGATGATTTTATAATTTTAAGACATTGGATGACTTGAAATAATATGGAGATGATCATTTGTAACTTGATTGGATTGAAAACGAAATCGGAACCATATTAATCACCTTGGCCGAATGCTTGATGATGATTAGGGACTTGATTTTTTGATTAAATAATGTTGGACATGTATTTAAGATAAAAATATGATTAATAGATTAATTTGATATTTTGGGAATATTGATTTAAAGGATTAATCATGAAAATACACTTTAATTAATTAAGTTATAAAATTTGGAATTTTAAAATTTAGTTAATTGGGCTTAATTGGAATTGGGCCTAAAACTATTATATTTGGTCATAAATGGGCTTGGTTGGGCCAAGTAGATTTGGACCATTTGGATTGGATCCAAAATGGGCCTTAATCACACCATTTAAGTCCAAATGTAATAAATGCGCTTTTATGTTTAATTGGGCCTTATGGGCTTGATATTGATTTTATGGCAAATGAGGGTGATTCCTAATTGGGCTTGGAAATTGGGTTTGACCCACATTGACCAAGGCCCAAGCCTAATGAAATCAATAGAAAGCCCATCGGACTTTAATTAAACGGACATTAGATGTTAGTTGGGCTTTGAGACCCAAAAGTACTAGATTTGGAATCTAAGTTATAAAAGCACAATAAAAGTGTAAATATTTAATTTAGAATTAAATAATAGGATTAGTATTGAATACGACTTAAATTGGATTTAACGAGTAGTTCGATATAATTCGTGAATTCATACCATATGTATTTATTCACAAAACGAGTTGGACTCGCGCAAATGCAAACAATTGTTTGAACATTGTATTGTCACCTAATTAAAGACTAATTAATTGGATCTGATTGGTTGTATAACATGCCTTGAATGAATGAATGAATGTGGATGTGTTGTATGAATAGTGTATATCGGATGGATATTAGAAGGGAAGGGTAATTTTAGAAATTATTGTAAATTTGGAATTTATAAATTGGACCTGCGTGTCCAGCCTTATCTCTTTATCTCTTTGTATTCTCTTCTCACCTAATTCCCCTCAATGTAAATGAGGTTTCTCTTATTGTATTATGTAATTGGGTAGAAGTAGAATAGTGCTAGCAGGGAGAGGAAAGGGAGTGATTTGTTCTAGGAACAAGTTGTTTATATATCCATCCGCATATCACTATTACTTTACTTTACGCGCTTTATGATGTTTTAGAAGCATGCTTAAGGGTGTATGATGATGAGACCTAACAAAGATAAATTAATTGGTTGCCAATTACGCGAAAAATCCCTCAAACAATATTAAGCGATTTTCCTTCCGTTGAATGATTCTTTCTCAAGATCCGAAATTGGCATTGGTTTGTTGGCCAAAGTCAAGACCTTTGTCAATTGAGGATGTGTTTGAATCATGAGAGTTTTGTTCCACATCGGTGTCCTGTCCAAGTTGTGATTTGTTGGCCAAAGTCAAGATCACTCTTGTCCATCGACATTGATTACGAAACTTTCCTTGTCAATAGGTCCCGCTTAACTGGAATCATTAGGTTTGTTGTGCCAAAGCCAAGGCTTAGTTGATTCAGAGGAAATGGTTAGGAAAATGTATTGGATACATTGACGTATGTATTAGATATATATGTTTTGGACTTGGATGTCCACCTACCGGATCTAGGAATTGGATGGGATCCAATTGATCTTCGAGATCTACCTAGTTAAATATCATACAACTTGTTGGCCAAAGTCAAGGTTGTGTGTTATTTAACGGGATCCTAGCCCACTAGGAAATTGGATTTCCCGAGTACTCAACAGAGGGTTAGAGACTTGTAGAAAATAGTGGGAGGCTAGTATTGAGTTTGTAATTTCATTCAGATACTTAGCTTTACGCGCTTACAAAATTTATTTCGTCAATTTTTAACATTAGTTGGACTAATAAAATGTTATTTTTCTTGTAACAGTTTGACTGTACCCATTTTATCGTTAACTAGATAGTTGGACTATCATAGTTAGATGGCAAGCAAGGTAAATGTCCGAGACATCATCATGGGTGACAATGTCTTTAAGGGGACAAACTTCGCTGATTGGGAAATGAACCTAAGGATAGTCCTTGGGGCGGAGAGGATACTGTATACGATACAAAGACCTCTCGGGCCTAAGCCCACTGAGCCACTTGAGCTGGAGTTATGGAAAACTCACAGTGATGATTGTGACACGGCTCAGTCGATCATGCTTGCTTCAATGACTCAACACTTTCGTCGCCAAATAGGGACTTGGATCCTTATAATATGATGGCAAGATTGCAAGATCTTCACCGCACTAATAAGCGGATGGCGAGGTACGAGTTAGTGAAGAAAATCTTTCGCTCCCGTATGACTGATGGTAGTTCTGTTGAGGTCCATGGGACTCAAATGATAGCTGATATTGATGAACTGGCTAATATGGGTATAGTCTTGGAGTCTGAGCTGGCTATAGATGTCTTCTACAGTCACTACCCGATACTTGGAAACAGATTGTCATCAACTACAAACTGATGAATTCGGATGACACTCTTGGAGAGTTGTTGTCAATTCTCAAGGAGTCAGAGAAAGAACTTCTGAAAGGCAACAAGCGCGAGGCGCACTTTGCAACAACATCTCAAACGCCGAAAGCTGGGCTCAAGGCAACTGGGGGTGTTAAGAAGAAAAAGCATAAGAACAAAGGCAAGGCCAAGTCAACAAAGGCTTCTGGGAAGCCAAGGGACAAGTCTCAAGATGTTTGCCTGAAATGCGGCAAGAGAGGTCACTGGAAGCGTGACTGCCGCATGAACAAGGGACATAAGGAGGACATACAGGCGGGCAAGGCTCCGGCCTCAGGTATGTTTGTTATTGAGATAAATATGACTACTTCCAGTCTTAATAAAAATTGGATTTTTGATTCTGGCTGTGGTTCTCATATTTGTACTGATGTGCAGGATCTGCATGATAGCAGGAGACTGGCTTCGGGGGAGGTAGATCTACGAGTTGGAAATGGAACTTCTGTTGCTGTTTTGGCCGTAGGCACTTTTGTTTTGGAACTGCCGACTGTTATTTTGTTCCTAGTTTAACTAGGAATATTATTTCTGTATCTTTGTTAACCCAAACAGGGTACACTTTTGTATTTAAAAACACCAGGTGTTATTTATATAAAAATGATGCAGAAATTTGCAGTGCTGATGCAAATAATGGTCTTTATATTTTGAATATAAATGAATCTCCAAAATGTAAAATAACAAACAAAAGGCTCAAAATGAGTAATCCAAAAGAAGAAACTTATTTGTGGCAATGTCGTCTGGGACACATCAACAAGACTCGCATATCCACACTTTCGAAGAGTGGGTACTTGGACGGATTTGATCCAAATTCATATGACGTCTGCGAATCTTGTTTATTAGGCAAAATGTCTAAATCACCTTTTAGTGGTAAAGGTGAACGCGCCACTGAACTGTTAGCCCTCGTTCATAGTGACGTTTGTGGGCCCATGTCTAGCCAGGCTAGAGGTGGATATCGATACTTCGTAACCTTTACGGATGATGCATCACGTTATGGTTATGTGTATCTAATGATGCACAAGTCGGAAACTTTTGAGAAATTCAAAGAGTTTCGACACGAAGTTGAAAAACAAACAGGCAAGAGTATTAAAACATTACGGTCGGACCGTGGTGGCGAATACTTAAGTAATGAGTTTCAAGATTACTTGAAAGAATATGGTATTCTTTCACAATGGACTCCTCCTGGAACACCACAATTAAATGGTGTGTCTGAACGGAGAAACCGTACCTTGCTTGATATGGTAAGGTCGATGATGAGTCGCACTGAGCTGCCTATATCCTTCTGGGGACATGCATTAGAAAGTGCAATCCTTATTTTGAATAGGGTTCCGTCAAAGTCTGTAGAACAGACTCCGTATGAGATATGGACAGGAAAGAAACCAGGTTTCTCATTCCTGAAGATTTGGGGTTGCTGGGCATACGTCAAACGTTTGGAAGGTACCAAACTTGAACCCAAATCAGATAAATGCCTATTTGTTGGATATCCTAAGGAAACCAAAGGATATTACTTCTTCTATAACCCAAAAGAGAACAAAGTATTTGTTGCTCTACATGCGGTTTTCCTTGAGAAGGAATTCCTAAATGCAGTGTTTAGTGGGAGGAAAGTAGAACTCGATGAAAGTCGTAGTGATACTGTTCCTGGCAATGAATCAAGAACGGAACATGAACAGTCCATCCAGGATGAGACTGAACCACAATCTTCAGTTACACAAGGACTACGTAGGTCGGAGAGAGTCAGGGTAATACCTGAGAGGTATGGATTCCTGATCTCACCTCATGTAGATATTAATCTTATTGAGGATACCGAACCGGCTACGTATGAGGAAGCGATACAGGGTATCGAATCCACTTTATGGCAAGAAGCCATGAAGGCCGAAATGGATTCCATGTATACCAACCAAGTTTGGACACTGGTTGATGCACCAGAAGGCGTAAAGCCTATTGGATGCAAATGGGTCTTCAAGAAGAAGACAGACATGGATGGCAACGTACAAACGTACAAAGCTAGGCTCGTAGCGAAGGGGTATCGTCAACAACTTGGAGTTGATTATGACGAAACTTTCTCACCCGTTGCCATGATTAAATCCATTCGGATAATGCTTGCAATAGCTGCATATTACGATTACGAAATATGGCAGATGGACGTTAAAACCGCTTTCCTTAACGGAAACCTGTTGGAGGATGTTTATATGCAACAACCTGACGGTTTTATCGCACCAAGACTTGCAAACAAGGTTTGTAAGTTAAATCGGTCCATTTATGGACTGAAGCAAGCATCGAGGTCATGGAACCAACGTTTTGATGAGGTCATAAAAGAATATGATTTCATTCAAAACGTAGATGATCCTTGTGTATATAAGAAGGTTAGTGGGAGTGCACTGACTTTTATTGTCCTTTATGTCGACGATGTATTGCTTATAGGCAATGACATTCCCATGTTAACGTCGGTGAAAGCTTGGCTTTCATTGAAATTCTCCATGAAAGATCTGGGAGAAGCAGCTTATATTCTAGGAATAAAGATCTACCGGGATAGATCTAGAAAGCTACTTGGACTCTCCCAGAGTACATATATTGATAAAGTGTTGAAGAGATTCAACATGGATCAGTCCAAGAAGGGACTGTTGCCAACATCACATGGCGTCTTTCTATCTAGGGACATGTGTCCTAAAACACAAGATGAGAGAGACAACATGAGTCGGACTCCGTTCGCCTCGGCAGTCGGATCGATCATGTATGCCATGATATGTACACGACCTGATGTGTCCTATGCTTTGAGCATGTGCAGTCGATATCAGGCCGATCCAGGACAGGATCACTGGATGGCGGTTAAGAATATCCTTAGGTATCTTAAAAGAACTAAGGATGTTTTCTTAATCTATGGAGATGGAGAACTTGAGGTATCTGGGTATACCGATGCAAGTTTCCAAACCGACAGAGACGACTTCAAGTCGCAAACCGGGTACATATTTTGCTTGAATAACGGAGCAGTGAGCTGGAAATCTTCCAAGCAAGAAACTGTTGCCGATTCAGCAACTGAAGCGGAGTACATTGCAGCAGCTGAAGCAGCAAAAGAGGCAGTTTGGATCCGAAAATTCCTAATTGGATTAGGAGTAGTTCCGTTAGCAGCTGAGCCCGTTCCATTGTATTGTGACAATAGCGGGGCTATAGCACAGGCTAAGGACCAAGGTCTCATCAACGATCCAAACATGTTCTTCGACGATTCCATCTGATTCGAGAGATCATACATCGTGGCGATGTGAAGATCGAGAAGATCGCATCAGAGGATAATATTGCAGATCCGCTGACGAAGGCTATTCCTCGGGAAAAGTTTGAGCGACATGTACATAGTTCAGGTATTAGATGCTTGAGTGACTGGCTATAGGCCAAGTGGGAGATTGTTAGACAGTAATGACCCATAGCGTCACTATTTTGTAAATGATATTGTATTATTGTACAAAATTAACTATGTAGTAATGAAATTGCCTTTTACCGTTTTGTAATTTATTTACTTTGATATATAAATGGTAAAAGTCCCTATGATTAGTTCCGGATTGTGATGATATGAGACAGTATCAATCCATAAAGGTTTAATCATTAAATATCCCTAGTCGTAGTATTATCGAGATTGGACATCGATAATGCGGAATAGACTAGTACTGCACTTGTGCATGTTGTGAGGGCACAACGGCATAGTTCTCATATATTTAAGTATTGGATACTTATGCAAGTGCGGTAGGAGGTTTTGTTTTACCGATGGTACGGAAAATAGCTTCGCTCTGGATAGACCCCGCGGAGTCCCATTGGTAGTATGTCTGCGTGTCTATGGGAGTCCGCTTCAGGGTAGGTGCATATGATCTTAACCTGAGATTTGCATCGCTAGTACTTACGACAATCGGTAAAATTTAGGTTTGGTGGTCCAGGGCTTTAACGAGTTCTGTGTATACCTCTTCTGGGTTTATCGAGAATCGTAGTGTACTGGGTGTGATGTCAAGATGGAAGTATCACTTCAGACATATGGAGATGATGATCGCAAGGGATACAGAACGAGTACTCTATAATGGTTGCAACCATCGGGATAATATGACTAGGTCAGGATTATCCGATTCAAAGAGACTGGTTGCTTGATGTCCGATATGTGTATCGTACGGGGCAGACACATATCCAGCCCCAGGCCTTACATGTGATCATCCGATACTGGTTCGATATACACTATACTACGGTATACTACGCCTGTTATAGATCTAATATTCCAGTAAGAATATTTCTAGAGAATTGGGTAGGCATGGCGTTTTGCTAGAAGCTAACCTTGTCTTGTAAATCGGTAAAAACGTAGTACTTGGTACGTACGTGTTCGAATAGTTCGACAACCGGATTTACTGCCAACATATCTAGAGGTCTCTTGGGTCGCTTCCCGAAGATTCACCAATGACGTATGATTCAAACTTCAACTCGATTAATCTTGGATTAATTACGAAGAGACTTTATCTTGGATAAAGTACTATATAAAGAGAGAGAACGATTAATTTAGAATTAATCGTAAATTATTATATTCGATATAATAATCGGAATTCGATTTCGACGCGAAATTAAAATTAGATTTTAATTCGGGCAAACGAGTTAATTTAGAATTAATTCGTTAGCGACGTAAATAATAATTTCGCTAGGCGCGATTATTTATTTAAATTCGATTTAATTAACGTCGCGACGTAAGTTCGGTATTTCGGAAATATCGGATCCGAACGCGTGAGTGCACGTGGGCCCACTTTCATTTGGAAACGTGTGGGGCCCACATGACACTTGTCATTATTTGCATTATTTAATCAAGATGTATTGCATGAAGATAGTGTACAAAGCACTCAAGGGTATTGCATGGAAATTGAGTGTTAGACACTCTAAGTCTTTGCATGGTTTGTGTCATAAATATATTATTATTTAATATAATTATGACATAAATATAAATTGATTTTTGAGACAAAAATCAAATCCTCCTCTCCCTCTCTAATTACCGAAACAGTGAGCTCTCAAAGCTCTCTCCAATTCTTCATTTGTTTTGTGGCAAGACAAGAAGAAAGTGTGCTTGTTTGGAACTCTAACACACAACTTTGGCTAGCAACATCAAGGGATCATACAAGGTGTTATGGGAAACTCATCTTAGAGCTTGGAAGGATCAAACTTTGCTTGGAGCATTTCTTCTCATCTTGGCCGAATCCTCCACTGCACAAAGGACACATTTGTTTCATCCACTGCATCCACATTCCGTTTTTGTGAGTATTGTTTCCGCCATTACTTCAATGTAGTTCATTCTTATATATATTTTGCTTGTTTTTGATCTTGGGACATGGTTATTAGATTGCCAACAAGCAATACCACATTTGCTCACAGAACGAAATGGGGAATGTGTAATATGTGATAGTAACCACCGAGCGATCAATGTATTACCTTTCAGAGTGGCAGAATTTTCATAATCATTCAAGTATGAAAAACCATCACATTTTCCATCTTATCCACCATCCATAAGCGATTTTCATCAACACTAGAAACCATCAGAGGAAGATCAGTTGTTAAACATGCTCAAAGATATGTTCGAGTTGGATGCAATGCTTGAAACAAGCCAGAATCAATTGGAAAGCATTCAGAGACAATCAGAATTCATTCAGAGGATGACAGATCAAATGAGACAATTCACAGAAAACCAGGACTACATACCTCAAGAACCAGTTTCAGATGACACTGATGAAGCTTCAAATACCAATCATTTCACAATAACACTTCAACAGAGGAGGAAGCTGAGCAGTATCAACACCAGAGTATCAGTTCAGGAGCCCGAACCGGCAAAGTCTCATTTTGACTTTTATTATTCAGACTCTGACGAGGATGAAGCTGATCTATTTGTACCACTGCACCAACAACGGAAGATCAAACTTTCATCCTCAAAATGAAGATCTTGGAGCATGCTTACCATGATGTTTGAAGAAAATCTTCCTGAGCCATCCATTCCAGTCATATCAGAGGATGAAGACCTAAAATCTGACATTTCTTTTATCCTCAGGTTGATAATTTTGAAGCATGTATATCACAGATGACAGATGAAGAACTGAATACAGAAATTTTAAAAGACATATGTGAAGAAAAGGTGGAACAAAAAGCAGAGCAAATGGAGGAGCAAATGTTTGACCTTAATAAAGATCCAGAGCATTCAGGAGAAACATCGCTGTTTTGGGGAGTACAAATCAAAGATATCACCCAGAAGCTTGACAAAATGGAATTTCCATTCCAAGTCAAGCATCATACGAGACCTCCTGCTTTTCTTTCTTTCTTTGCAGGAACCACTGGAACAACAAGTAGTAAAAAGGTGGCACGAGCACTGAATGAGACAATACTCTTTTTGCCACTTTACCGTTGGAAGAGACCCTTCAAAAGCGACGCTCACTGGATTGTCTTTAATCGGACATCCAAAACGACATTGAAACCTCATTGACATATGGATTTCAGTCACGTCTGGCTGAAGACAAATTTGCGCTAGCAGGGAGGCAACCCATGCAATTTGTTTTCATATTTTGTGTGAACTTTTTAATTTTTGTTGTTTTTTTTGTAGGAATGGCACAAACGAAGCATTTTAAGACATATGAATATTGTTTTTCCAATCAAGAAGAGAAACAATTCATTAGCGATGCTTGAGTAAGAAGTGAAATCTTGAGACACATCCTAATGAATTTATACTAAGCGAGTGGCGTATTGCGTACACAATTCCGTTGCCTTAATTATTGCTTTGATTCGCTTTTCTGTTGTAATTATCTTTATTTTCGAGACAGGATCCAGACTTTTTGACCTTTCATGATTTCTTTTGTGTTTTAGTTACTAATCGTCCTTTGGAAGATATTAGTGCTCTTATTACTCACCCTTTTCAGGTACTATAAATTCAGCCCGTCATTACACTTTTGAAGGCATCCCGAGTTGAGAAGGAAATACATAAAAAAATGGGAGCCACTTCAAGAAGACGAGTTGAAAACATATGTGTGTTTTGTGGTAGTAGTGTTTGGAGTTTAGCCACAATACATAGAAGCAGCACATGAATTGGGTCGAGTCTTAGCTGCAAGGAATATGCACTTAATATATGGCGGAGGAAATCTTGGACTTATGGGGATCGTTTCAAAGGCTGTACAGGAAGGAGGCAGTAATGTTTTGGGAATCATTCCAAAACCCTTGGCAGAGGCAAATCTTATTGGATCATCAAACGGCGAGGAACTGATCGTGTCAGGTATGTCTGAACGACTGGTAGAAATGATTAACCGTGCTGATGCTTTTATCGCTTTGCCAGGTGGTTTGGGTATATTGGAGGAAATTTTTATAGTTCTATCTTGGGCGAACCTTAACATACACCAGAAACCGCTTGGATTGCTCAATGTTGATGGATTTTATGATTTTCTTTGTGTGTTTCTTGATGATGCTCGGAGAAATGGGTTTGTGTTAAAACCTATGAAAGAACTCCTCTTCACTGCCAGAACTGCTCCGGATCTAATAGACCAACTCATAGCCTATGAACCACAAGTTGACCCTATCCTTTCAAAGATAAATTGGTCCGAGGACGATCGTGGTAAGAGGCATCGGATAAATCTGGATCTTAACCTTTAATTTCCTGTAGAATTTCAGCTAACCAGGTATTATTTTCTTAACTCTCCTTTTACTGTTTAAGACATTGGGGACAATGTCTCATTTAGGTTTGGGGGAGGGAATTAGTTGATCAGTACCTTGTTTTTAGTTTGTGTGTTGTTTTTATTTTTAGTCCAAAATTTTTCGGAAAAACAAAAAAAAATTGAAAAAATTTCAAAAATTACAAAAATATTTTGCGTTTTTTTGATTTTATTTTGACTAAAAATGTGAAATTGGTAAGAGATAGCCGAGTAAGGAGTTTCCACTCCTGAGACGTATCTCAAACCTATTTCGAAACAAGTTAATTTTTGTTTATTTTATTTTGAATTATTTAATTTGTAAATTCACCTTAAACGGACTAAAAGGAATCTTCATATGCTCAGTTGGCAGGTATTATCAACATACATAGAAACATACGGACATGAGCTAAAATTGAAAAGTTTGTAATATTCAGTGCTCTAGTTTAATTGGAGGAAACATCTCAAAAAGCAATGGAGTAAAAAAAAAAAAAAAAATTCGAGATCCGGGTTATTAAGTCTGTAAGGGTGTTTTAACACCTAGTGCCCTAAAACCAACTGGTTTGGGAGTCACTGGCCCAAAGCTCGTTACATGGATCGAAGATGCTGCAAAAATATATATATTTGAAGTCTGAGTAATTAAGTCCGTAAGGGTGTCTTAACACCTGGTGCCCTAAAACCAACTGGTTTGGGAGCCACCGACCCAACACTCGCTACATAGATGGAAGATATTGTATATAAATAAAAAATAGAGAAAAAGTGAAAAATCAAAGAAAAAAAATCAGAAAAATGAGAAAAATTATTCCATTGCTCCAAAAAGGTGTGAAATCTGATAAAACTTTAGGACAAAAATATTACTCTCTTATCAACTGCACTTATGACTGTTGTGGGTAAAAATAAATTGATTAATATTTTGTTGGCTATGTATATGAAGAATGGTAAAAATAATCGGAGAATTTACTTATTCGGTAATTTAGAATGAAACAAAACAACTAGTAACTTGGAGTAGAAGTTTCACCTGATTAGTCACTAACTTCTTTATTCTCTTTTCGCTTGTCTTTTTGCTTTTGTGTGCATTAGTTTTAACTAACTTTTTACTTTTGTAAAAATGTTTGTGGGTATCATTGCTGTAAGCCCTCACGAGACTACAACTCGTCCACTATGGACACCTAGGGGTTTAAAGGCTTGTTGCATACGCTAAATGCAATCGTGATCCCTACGAAAGTGGCTTAGTTAATTTTAATTTCATGTTATTTTATTTTATGTTTTGCTCGAGGACTAGCAAAATGTTAAGTTTGGGGGTGTGATGAGTGGTATTTATATCATTATTTCCCACTCATTTAACTTAATATTTTGTATAGTTTCGCGAGTTTTGTGAAGGTTTTGATGTATTTTGTGTTATTTTGTAGATAAATAATGTTTGGAAAGCATTGGAGGCAATTTGGGGCAAAAACAGACAAAAATGCGTCAACAGGGATATTTTGGTCTTAAGCGCGTCGCGCCGCCAAGCCTTCCGCGTCGCGACGTCTAACATGCGCCGAACAGTGCTAACGTGCGCCGGGTCCACAAATCAGAATCTGAGAAAAGTTTGACTTTGCTAAAATGCGCCGTGCCACGTGTCACTATCACAGCCGATCTGCTAACATGGGCCGTGCCACGTGTCAGCATCCTACGGTGCCGACAGTCATCATCGCCACGTGTTCCACGTGTCATTCCATGTCATCAGCCATGTCAGCAAGTCAACAAGTCAAATCGCCACGTGTCGTGCCACATCATCATCAGCCAATCAGGAAGTGACACGTGTCGCAATTCTACGATGCCGACAGTCTCTTTCCCATGTGTCGCCACGTCACCGCCACCTCACCGCCACGTCATCGCCACATCAGCATCAATGATTGGATATCATATCCTTATCTGACACGTGGCGGATAAGAATCTTAGCGACCAATCAGAAGCCGCCATGTGTCACAATAATTGAAGACCAACCACCGCGCCACGTGTCACCTTATCAGCTTATCCAGAATCTTCAAACCAGCGAACCAGAGCTTGCCACGTCGACAGAATCTGGCGTAGCGACGCCAAAGGCCTTGACGTCGCGACGCTGGAAGCCTACCGGGGCCTATAAATTGAGCTCGAGATTTCAGAATTGGGTGCACCACTCTCTCTCTTATATTCTATCTAAAGAGAGAGTTTCTCTCTCTAGATTCTTTAGTTTTTAGTTTTTTTTAGTTTTTTAGTTTTTTAATTTTTAGTTTTGTAAATAATTTTAATTACGTTTTGTATTAATAGTAATTTAATTTTTTACTTTTTACTTTTTACAGTTTTTACTATTTACCATGAGGAGGTAACTTCTCCAGCTAGGGTGAAAGGGAATTCTTTTACTGTTACTATTTAGATTAATCTCCCTTAAAAATAATATATTCACTATTTAAAATATTGACTTAAAAAGGATACCGCCAGATTGGTCGGTTGGTAATTCATTTTATCTGATTTAAACCTGACTAATAAAGGATACCGCCAGATTGGTCGGTTGGTAATTTAATTTTGGTTCCGCTTTATGGCTGGTTGGACTTAATTTGACTTAATCAGGTTACCGCCTTTATGGCTGGTTGGAAAAAGAATCACAAGTTTATATATTATTTTATGGGAGATATCTAAATTAGTAGTAGTAAAAGTAATTCCTTTTACCTTAGCATTTTATTTTATTTTACTTTTCAGTTTTACTTTATGTCTTTTACTTTTAAGTTGTTATTAGCCCTAGTTATGTGTTGTAACAAAATTAGTTATCTGGGGTTGTGATGAAATCCAATATCACCGTTTTATAAGGGTTAGATTATAGCTTGGGTAATATAAAGATTTATTTATTGAGTCTTAAACTTAATGCTTTTTCATTAACTGGCCATTAATAAAATTGATCTGGTAAATCTAAAATGAACTAGACATAGGGATTTTAGGTTTCAGCCTTAGACTCAATAGCCCACGATCTTCCTTGAGGATAGATAACCCTTTAATAGATTTCCTTACAAGATAGGAATATACCTGTCGGGGGGGGTAGCCATAATTGGGACTTAAACTTAATGAATCCAGATAATTTGGTTGACATAGACATATGGTTCAATTGGGTTAAACTGGGTATTTGTGTCTGACCATCGACAGAGGCTTACACATAATTTAGTGTTCCAGGTTAGTAAATCAATATATTACCCGACTTTAAAATAACCACTTCATCTTTAAAATGATATTAGAATGATTCACAACCCTAAATCTTTGTGTCTTTTGTTATTTTCCTTAGTATTTTCTTTTGTCTTTTTATTTATTTATTTATTTATTTTGTAAAACTACTTTCAACCAATCAAACAATCATTATCTTCACCCTCAATTAGATATTTGTAAATAAATCGATTCAATAATTAATAACAACAGTAGGAATTAAGTCCTCGTGGGATCGATATTTTTATACTACTTGAACGATACGTGCGCTTGCGTTATACGTGTGTGTTTACGCCTGTCATCAGGCCCGCGCTTCCTCTTGTGAACCCATTTACAACCGATAGGAACAATTCCTTCGGGAAGCGGAACCAAGTCCCAAACTTGATTCTCATGCATTGAGTCTATCTCGGATTTCATGGCACATTGCCATTTCACGGAGTCGATGTCCAACATCGATTCTCTATAGGTGAAAGGATCTGTCTCTTCAACTAAGAGAACATCCAGACTCTTTTCTTGTATCAAATACAAGCGTTCAAGAGGTATAGATACCCTTTCCGACCTCCGGAGTGTATGTGTTGAATGTCCTTCATCTACTTGAACTTCAGGTTCCTCCGTTGGTTCGTTGTTTTCAGGTTGGACTTCATCAAGCTCAACCTGTCTATGATTACCACCTTCTGACAAAAATTCTACTGCTAGAAATTTTGCGAAGCGAGCTATGAACACATTTCGATGCTCGGTATCATAGAACAGATATCCCCTCGTATTCGAAGGATATCCGACAAACCTAAACTTTTGCCCTCGAGGCGAAAGCTTATCTTGCTGAGTCACCCTGAGAAAGGCAGGACAACCCCAAACCTTAATATAATTAAGATTTGGTCTCATACCGAACCATATCTGATACAGAGTCGTAGGAACAGCTTTTGAAGGAATCTTGTTCAAAAGATGTGCAGCTGTTAAAAGAGAGTAGCCCCATAAATAATAGGGCAAATCTGTGAAACTCAACATTGATCGGACCATATCCAATAAAGTCTGATTTCTCCTCTCAGACACTCCATTGTGCTGTGGAGTACCTAGAGGAGTATATTGAGCGAGAATCCCATTCTCCTTCATATAATCCATGAACTCACCCCTCATATATTCGCCGCCTCGATCAGATCGAAGACATTTAATATATTGACCAGTTTGTTTTTCTACTTCATTTCGGAACTCTTTGAACTTTTCAAAGGTCTCCGATTTATGTCGCATCAAATAGACATAACCGTACCGTGACAGATCATCGGTAAAGGTAATGAAGTATGAATAACCACTGTGAGCAGTCTCACTTAGTGGACCACATACATCAGAATGTAGGAGTTCCAATAAGTTAGTGGCGCGGTGTCCAATACCAGAAAATGAGGCTTTGGTCATCTTACCCTAAATACAGGATTCACAAGTTGGATATGATTCAATGGTAAGATCTGGTATCAAACTATTCCTAACCAATTGGGTAAGGTGTTTAACGCCTTTGTGACCAAGCCGCATATGCCAAAGTTCAGTATCATTAATTACAGGTAAACTACATTTATTAACTCCAGTATTTAAAATATCTTTTGAAGTTTGCAATGTATAATGACCATGCTGGTTTGGACAACAAAGGATCTGAATATTATTTCTATCATATAAATATAAAGAACTGTTCTTAATATTAATACAAAAGCCTTATATATCCAATACAAAAGTGATATAATATTAGCTACACATCCTGGTACAAAATGACATTCATTTAACAAAAGTGTCCCATTCGGTAATGAGATCTCGCATACTCCCACTGCAACTTTATCCAAAGAGTCTCCACTCCCGAATCGCAACTGTATCTCTCCGGGCTTCAGCCTTCTACTTTCCTTCAGCACTTGTAACGAATTGCAAATGTGAATGGGACAAGCAAAATCTAAAATCCAGCTTGATGTAACGACTTCACAAGCCAAAGATAAATCAATAACTGGAAAAATAAATATACCTGATGTACATGCTTTATCTCTCATCAGCTGGGCGATATAGTCAGGACAGTTCATTTTCCAGTGCCCAACTTTACCGCAGTGGTGGCATTTGTCTTCAGAAGCCCTCTTGGGCTTAGCTATCTTTGTATGTTGTTGAGGACCGAAACCTTCTTCTTCTTCCTTTTCTTCTTCTTTCCCTTGACCATGTCTGGGAAGAAGTAGAGAGAGAAGTAGGTCTCGGAGGGCGAGTCGGTACTCCCTTCTTGAGGTTCTCTTCTGTCGTGAGCAACATCCTATGTAGCTCTTGGTAGGTACAGACAGTCCCATTCATGTTGAAGTACATCACGAACTGGCGATATGAAGCTGGGAGTGAACCAAGAATGACACTCCTACCGAGAATGTCATTCAAGATGAGATTATGTTGCCTCAATTGATCGATCAAATCGATCATCTGAAGAACATGTGGGCTAACATCTTGCCCCTCATCCAAACGCGCATGGAACAGTTACATTGCGACTTTGAAGACAATCACTTGTTCTTGGTTTTCAAATGATTGTCTCAATCGCGTCATCATACTATACGAATCTAACATGCCATAGTATTGTTTCTTGAGTTTCGGAGACAGTGAACTAAGGATGTACGATTTAACCCTTAAATCATCATCCTTCCAAGTTTCATAAACTTGGCGTTCCTCCTCCGTAGCGTTCGCACCCACAGCAAGGGGCAACGGACCCTCAAGAACATATCCAGCTTTTCGGAATCGAGGACAATCCTCAAATCCAATTCCCAGTCAGCGAAGTTCTCAGCGCCTTTAAGTTTGTTCGCATCAAGCATACGTGCAAACTGATTTGTGGATTGTGCCGCCATCGAAAATCTATCATATAGATCACGAATAACGGTTAGCAGAAATTAAGCAGTTTCATATAATATCAAAAGCATAAACTAGATCATGGATTTTTAATCTAAAAATGCCCATCCCACTAAATCATGCAATACTGTAATCCTTAAACAGAATACTAAGATTTAATAATTAAATTAAATATAAATAGTGAAAAGTGGATCCCGTGAATATATTTCAGCTCACAGCAGAGGCACGGTCTCGCCTACGTATATTCATCAGGTAAACAACTCTTTTGTCAATCATTCACTAATGACTCCTGGGTTTTCGGTCCTGGTCGTTTCTCGTTGTCGCTGCGAAGGCAGGCCCACAAGGAGACGTTCCAATGTTAAACTCGTCAATGATAAACTCAAGTTACTTACATAATCCTGACAGCTAGGGCACGTTCAGAATTCCGATTTCGCTTGAATTTATCTAGTACCTAATATACATCCAGTATAAATAAATCTCTATCGGCTACACCCTCACAGCAGAGGCACAATCTCAGATGTAGTCACGGAGAAATATTCATAAACCGTATTGACAAGACGGACCACATAACATGCATCAAATACATAATTACATTAAAACCTTATTAATTAGGGATTTTCCGCTAAGTGTCATACACCCTAAATCTAATCAAAATAGATTATAATAAGCATGTATAAAGTCATGAAAACATGATTAAACATTGATTTAATTAAGGCTAATCATTTTAGGGGGCCTAGAATCATACTCGCTCTGATACCATTTTGTAGGGGTTTTCGGGGCTAAATCCGGTAACGCAGCGGAAACGGTGGAAAATCAAATTTTTCGATTTCAAAAAATTTTCTCGGATTAATTAAATAAACATATTTATTTAATTATCCAATAATCAAATAATGAAATAAAATTCAATAAATCAAATTTAAGTGAATTACCGAATTGCCCTTACACTTGGTATTTTGTTCATTTTAGTCCGAAATTGTTCAAATCAATTTTGGATGATTCTAAATAATTTCTAAGATGAACTTAACATGTCCCAAATGTCAAAACACCAAGAACAACAAAAATCCCAAAATTGCTTCACTTGGCCGAGAGCCTCACTAGGTGGCCAAATTGTGCATTTTGCACTTCCATGCTTCAAGACACATCCAAATGAAATCCAATCAACATGAAACTTTATATGCATAATATAAACATCCTTATACACATGAAAAGCCCCAAATTTGGATGAGGTCTTAAACACTAATATTTCAATTTCTTCAAATTAGACAAATTATACCAAATTGGTTAAATCAATTACTTCAATATGTTTCTTCCATCCAATTAAAGTCTCAACACAATGAAACAACTATAGATCAAATCTAGGTCATTTAAGAGTGGGTCAAAAACTCTAGATTAGCAACAAAGTTTCCAAAACTTTAAAGAACACTTATAACTACACTAGTCATAAGCTTCCATCATTGTACATGCTCAACACTTTCACCAAACTTTCATTCATCAAAAACACAAATAATAAAGAAAATAATAACATGAGAACATCACAAGAAGTATCCTAGAACATAAGGAACAATTTCCTCTCTAATAGCAAGTTAAGAAAACTTACTAAATCCAAGCTTTTTCTTTAGTTTTTCATTTCTT